>JALECJ010000056.1:486408-786408 GCA_023515745.1 Amoeboaphelidium protococcarum
AATTGCGTTGTGCCATAGCCCGCCGAAACCCCGTCGACAGCCTTGCGCTGAAGCAGAGTTTGCCTCAAGAACGTCATTACGATGCAATATATGGTGCTGGGCATTTGGATGACGGGCAATTCTGGGCAGCATTGACCGTGGGGGACTTTGCTGCCAAACTCTAGATTAACTGGTAGATGGAACTGGTATGATTGGATGGCTCTCGGTAAGGGGATGCCTATTTACTTACTCTATGTGTGCGTGCTTTTGTGTGTGCTGTAACTCTAACTTGTCACTGTAGGTTCCTCATACACCTCCTGCCATCATTTATTACAAGTGGACGCTGAATACCTCCCGACTAACGTAAGTATTTGGTTTTGGTATGATGCAATGTATTCCAGACTCTGTTTTGTGTAGATTGCGTGTTGAATGATTCCTCTCTCTCTCTGTCAGTAGTAGTTTGTAAAGTTGGTGGCTGAGAGCAACTACCTAGCGTCAATCATATCATGAAGCACTCAGTCACCTTCTCGTATGTATTTGTACATTTTTCTGATGTGGGTGACCTTAATATATATTCATCCCCATCATATATACATATCTTATTTCTTACATTTTCATCGATGATTGACTCACATTTCATACAGTATACAGTACATGGATCAAGAGGTGAACTTGAAGAGCTTTACAATGCGCGAGTGTTGTGATAGACATTTATTCCACTATAGTTCAGCTATCAAAAATCGAAGTAGAGCTGTATATGTAAAGATGCCATTTGACAAAACGCGAACTAAATAGTCAGCTTTACTGCTCACCTTGACGTTATATCAGGCAAGTTCAGATTAAAAGTGATTACACAGCAACAATAAACAAAGCAAAAGAGCGTTTCTCCCGCAAGATCCCACTCAATCCCGACGCGAGATAAGTATAATATCTCCCACGTTCACCTTTGCTGTAGTAATTCACACTCTACAACTCAGAGTACTAGTCAAGTCTCAAAAATGCAAAAAGAGAACGTCAACAGCAGGATTTGAACCTGCGCGCCCGGAGGGCATTACCTTAGCAGGGCAACCGAATAACCGCTATCGCATGTTGACTCGTACTTGGATGAAAGTGAACAAATTTAAAGTATATATTATAAGAGTATTATTGCTATTTAGTATGCTTCATGGTTGAAAGCCACCATGGGATATGTAGGAAGGAATTCACACTTACGCTTTCACAAACAATGCACTATGTTTAATCAAATTTAGCTTTTCTCTTCCTTAAAACGATGGTGCAGCCCTTTTAAGCAATTTATCTCACTTACTTGCCTCAAGGTACTTAAATCTGCCATTATCGCTGACTGAGTCATATCATAATAGCTCGCACTTTATTTTAAATTGTATCTCAACCAAATGCTAAAATCGAGTGCATTACAAGTTCTTATGCGAAATAGTCCAAGACTGAAGTGCTTTAAACTACTGGCTGCATCTGCATCTGCTGTATGTACATTGAATCTGAGTCGAAAACTGACCAACACCTCTTACAAGTCACTGCTGCATCAAGACTCTACACCATCGGTTCCAAGATCTAATCAGTTGATCCCCGACTAATAATCATCCTCTTAGTACCCAACTTTTATACCCCAAAATGTGACTGGAAACAAGTAAAAGCCTCACGTGGTTGTGCTGGGAAGCGGATGGGCCAGTGTAGCGTTGATTAAGAATCTAAGTAAAGATTACACCATCACTGTGATATCTCCCACTAATTACTTTTTATTTACTCCTCTCCTTCCATCATGTTGTGTTGGTACCACGTAAATCAACTCTCTGACTGAACCTATTCGTAACATCATGAAGAAGAGTGGGTGGACTTCTAACAACGGGGATATCAACGAAGTTGAATACAGTTATATCGAAGGAGCTGCTGTTGATTTGGAATACTATGACCCTGTAAAGTTCCCTAATGGTAGCAATAGAGTTCTCTGCGAGACTGCAGAAAGTGGAAAGTTTTACGTTCCGTTTGACAAGTGTATTATAGCTGTGGGGAGTAAAAGCATCACGTTTGGCGTCAAGGGTGTCGGTGAGTATTGCAGCTTTTTGAAGACTGCCGGGGATGTTAGAAAGATCAAGGCCAAGATTATTTAGAATTTTGAGAAGGCGTCCGTTCCATTGCTGAGTGAGGATCAGGTGAAAAAGTTGCTCACCTTTGTCATATGTGGTGGAGGTCCGACTGGAGTTGAATTTGCCGCCGAATTGTATGACTATCTCAATGATGACCTCTCTCGCTTCTTTCCCCATCTGAAGTAGCACGTCAGAGTTTGTATCATTCAAAGTGTGGATCACATACTGAACACTTACGATGAGAAGATTTCTGAGTATGCAAGAGATAAATTTGAACGTGATGGCATTGAAGTGCTGTTGAGATCTAAAGTCACGCAGGTTGAAGAGGAGCAGCTGACGTATGAGTTCTCCAACAGAGATACCAAAAAGGTGGAGACTATCAAAATTCCGTATGGTCTATGCGTTTGGACTACTGGAGTCGGAATGCAGCCATTGACAGAGAGAATAGTGCAAAAGATATCCAGTCAGTCACATTCTAGAGCGATTGTAGTTGATGATAGATTACGCGTTAAGGGAGTGTATCAAGGCTTCCAGAATTAGTCTTCTTAATCCACTGTACTCGAGGATGACTATTGTCATGGTAATATCTTTGCAGTTGGTGATTGTTCTACAGTAGAGGTGCCCAAGTTGGTTGATTAGATTCTGGATTTATTTAGACAAGCCGGTAAGGAGTAGAACTAGTCACTTACATTTAGTGAGTTCTAGTAAGTGGCTCAGGTGATGATATTGAAATATCCTTAAACTCAAGTATATCTGCAGAAGTTGGCACACGTATTTTCTGAATATGATCAGAATTAGAGCGGAAGCTTAGAGTACAAAGAGTTTGAGTAAATGGTCTCTGACATCAACAACAAGTTAAAAGCATATCCGGCTACTGCTCAAGTAGCTCAGCAGTAGGGAAAGTATATTGCGAAATTTTTGAACTATCAGCTGGAATAACAGAAATTGCAAAATGGTGAAGATGTTGGCGCCTGGCGAAAATCAAAGCAATTAGTCAACTAATACGTGGGCAAGTTTTAACAGTTTGGTGATACTCATCGCTTTGATGCAAAAATTGATTATCACAACTTTTATCCAGCATTCCAGTATCATCATTTGGGATCTCTGGCATATCTTGGAATGTCAAGAGCAGTGATTGATTTTGGCGGAGGATACACTTTTGGTTCTTCTGATCGCGGAGGCCTGGTTGGTAGATTGGTGACTCTGTATTTGTGGAGAGGTGTGTACCTAAGTGAAGTGGTCAGCTTGAGACAGAGAGTTCGTCTGGCATCAGATTGGTTCATGGCGGCTGCTTTTGGTCGCGAAATTGCTAGACACGGTTGATTATGATGCTTGCGGTAGTAAATTTATGAATTTTATACATGGAATTAGTAATGTACGCCAATGATGTGACAATTGCTTATCAAGTTAAAGCAATTTGCGCTTCCTTTGAGAAGTAAATGCGTGCAGTCTAGTTAAAATAATGATAATCTTTTAAACTTCCTCCACTATTCAATCAATTTTGTTCGCCAAATACAGTAGTACAATTTTCTCACTATGGTGACGACTCAATGATGCGCGACTCGGCACGCAAAGTTAAAGTTACGGCACCACGTCCAAATTAGGAACTTTCGCAACATCTATTTAAAAAGTCAGTTCCCAGAATATTGTTATCTCCTCTAGAAGATGGAATCGCACAATCCGATAACTTTGCAGTAATTCTCAAATCTCTGCGATTCTGAAAGCACACGTCCAACTCTTGAGGCACAGGCTAATCAGCTGGCAACAAAGCCTTCATCACCCCAGCAGACAGGCGCGTCTTGTTAGATCCGGTGACCACAATAAAGACTACATTGCGCGCAGGCATTGTGTAATCTGCAGCTTGTACAACTAAATTAATGTAATAGTACTCAGGCTGTCCCCATAATCTACCATGGATAACGTTAGCGAGTCCAAGGTACTCCACACAGACTGTTTTTGCGTACTCGGTATTGGACCACATCTCGTCATTACGTGGATTATTCGGATCTGAGATCATCATCATTGTGTTGATATCAACATCATTGTCTCGTCTAGCGAAATCGGTGTTGGTTCCTCTAGGCATTTTAATATGCCTGGTTTAAATTGCGTTTTCAGTCTGAATAAGAGCATTACTCCCCCCTGAGATTCATTATTGTTTACCGGTAGATGTCAAGTCGATTGATTATAATAACGATACACCAAGGTGTATCACAAGAGCTCGAATAGCTTAGCTTTCATCTACAAAATCAAGTAAAAATATGAAGTTGCTATATTCGTAATCGAAAAGAATAATATTGGTAAATGAATTAATTGAGGTCTATTTTGTTCGAGATCGACACATACTGAATTTCTTCTTCTACTTTGCCATAGCGTCATTCTTCTTAAAATGCATTCATTATAAACTAGAGGCCTTACCACTAGTGTTATCAGTGTCGTGGTCATCTTGTTATGATAGGAATGTTCGTACCGTGGACTCTTTCAAACTGTCATGGCGCGACGGTATAACAGGACTTTGCGGACTGATAGGACCAAGTGGAGTGAGAGGAGATATCTGCTAGCCTATAGACGCACCAGTAGACTGTTTTCGCAAAGAGCTCGACGCGTTACGTTCAGACATATTATCGGATCGACTCTGAACGCGCTATATTCTCAAAGCCATTCCCGGTTCTTGGGAGAATGCAAATCCTCTATTAGGCTCCGAAGCATTACCACCAATAACCAGGAGCGATTTAGCGCGCAGATCACGGAGGCTCTTCTTAAGCGGGCGGACCACTTTATTCCTAATCTCTTCATTCAACCGCTGCAAGGAGGAGGTCCTATGTCCCATTGAAAGATTTCGCGGCGGAATAGGTTACATCTCCATCACTTGACCACTTCCCAGGGCCTAAGACATATCCTCCCTGGAAGCCATGTTGGATGGCACATACTTTTTAATCAAATCATCCTCACGATCGCCATGAATTTTGTTACGCTCGGCGACCAGATTGTACTTTATAATTTCTCTGAGAATATCTATATCACTAGGACTAATCAGAACTTAGCTGTACTTGTACAAATACCGAGGCAGCATACAAATCACCACAGACAGTATGACAGACAGATAAAACACGGGTGAGCCGAATAGCTGAAATCCAAGACCATATAGAGACGAGCCTTTAATAAACGAAACAATTATAGCCATCAGGAAATAGATTAGAATACCAATCCCATATGAGAAGAACGACAGCCATGTCCAAGCAAGATTATCAAAGCCCATGTACAGATTGGCAACCAGTACAGCACAGGTAGACGCCAGAGTTCCCAAAACGGCCTTATCTGCAACGTATCCATCATAAACTATACTTCCGTTTCCTGCTGCCAGGAAGGCAATGTAAAAACAGACTAAACTCTAATAAATTCCATCAATAATGTACAGTATAAATTGTTTGTAAGTGTACAACTTTTACTTTATACCGTGAACATATACCTCAGGCACCAACATAGAAAGCCTGTCATTGATATCTCTGTCGAACGCTCCAATGATGATAGGAGGCAGGCCAGTGTAGAATAGATTGTAAAATAGGATCAGAAAGAAGTCATATAGAATCGTACCTGTCCATCCACAATAAATCTGGTACCAGAAGAGCACCACAGTCCAAACCATATTCTTGTAAAACATTTGCAACGCCATCTCAGCAATACGGAAATACGACCATCGACCATGAACAAGCAGCAGTTTACTCAAATACCGAAACTGTCCAACGGCGTAATCACTGGCCATCACAGCCTACATACCTTCCTTTCCATTTATGCCCACCCCCACATTGGCCTTTTATATCATGGACACATCATTGGCACCATCACCAATAGCCAAAGTCATAGCGCGACGATTCTTCTTCACCAGATCAACCACTTGTGCTTTCTACTTGGGAGAGACTCTACAGCATATTACAGCCGTAGTTCGAGCACTCAGCTCCAGAAATAGTCGAGACACCAGCATATCATTCATAAACTTTAGGGCATCTCCATCAATGATAATTGCATACTTTTAAGGACCATTAACACCGAATGCATCATTAACATCGTCCTCATCATTCCGAGAGTCCATCTCAGGTAGGACATCATTCATATCTACAGAATGATTGTGGTGCTGCAGGGAGTGATAATAATCTTCATCCAAGAGCCCTTATTAGAATTGGTGCTGCAACAGCTACTTCACATCAAGTTGAAAGCATTTTTCTAAAACAATCTTTAACTAATACGCAGCTTACTGCTCATTATCAGCCTTAATTATGATCAACTACATGCCCTGACTCAACAGAGAACATGAATAACCGATATTGATAGCCGTCTCCATCTTATCACCAGTAAGCACCCATACTTTGATTCCACCTCTTTTTAGGAATTAAATACACTCAGGCACGCCTTCTTGCAACTGATCCTCGATAGCTGTAGCGCCTATGAGCTCCATGTCTGTCTCTATCTATTCTGCAACATCATCCATTTGATCATCTCTATTATCAAGCGAAGACGCCGCTTCCTGATACCGGACATACCACTCCTTGAAAAACTATTCATCAATGTCCTTCTTTGCAAGACATAGTGTTCTCAGACCTTCAGCAGCAAATTGCTCCAAGTGATCCCCGACAATCTATTTCATATCGTCCTACCCGGATTTACACCTCTGCATGATAACATTATCCGCGCCTTTGCAGTACAAAACAATCTTTCCATCCTAGTGCCGAACAATGACAGACATTCTCTTTCGCGCACTATTGAACTCCAGATACTCTAGCACGGTGACTCTAATCTTCTAACCCAGAGCATCGATAATCAAATCGTCCCCAGATCTCTCCAGAAACGTGAAGCCAACATTCTTGGCAGTAGCGACCAGAGCTGCTTCATCAGGAGACTAAGCCTTATAGAGGATATGTGGCTTATCATCTTCATCTTTACTCTGCTCACTAAGAACTGTATGACACAAGGCCAGATGCATGAAAAACTCTTTAATCTTCTCCTTCTACTACTAGTCATCTGGAGACCCGTAATGCAAATCACGCACGAAATTAGGATCAACAAAGGTAACTTTATCGTCAGCGTATGGATTATTGTAAAAATTCTCCAAATCTCTAATCATGCTCTACTCAGACATGGCAATACTCTCTTGCTTTGATAAACGTTAACGGCTGGAAGGAAGAGGCTATGCGACCTCCTCTTCAACCTCGTCCTCCTAACACCCACCGTATACCACACCATTAATGGAGCACTATCTAAACTCCATCACATTCCTAGTCAAGGTACCAGTCTTATCACTGAATATGTACTCAATTTGACCCAAGTCGTCAGATATAGTCCAAGTCTTTGGTACACAAGGTAGATCAAGTTCCTCGTAGTACATGTCTAAATCTTGCCAGATAAAGTAAGCCTATGCAACCTTTACAATTTCAGACGTGACGTACAGCGAGATGGGTACAAAGTTCTACAACATGATCAGACTGACAACGAAAACCGCCAAACTAGACCTGACTAGATCTTGAGGTGGTCGATCCAGAGCCGTACCATCGTTGATATCATCTGCGGAAACTATGCCATGGATAAGAGCAATCAGCACACACAGAATGACCAGCAGGAGAAGATTCAACAACACCTACAAGTTCATCAACTTTTCAACACGACTACGCTTTGATGGAGTTTTGCCTGCATTCAGGATAACTTTACACTCTGATCCAGTGTACATCACTATTCCAATGACCCATTTAGTATTACGAAGAGTGCAACCACGTAGAAGCGTCTCTTTTATAGTGAGCGGGTATACTTTAGTCTCTTCTTCAGACAACTTGACAGTGAGCGCCGCTTCTAAAGAATAAAGATTAACGTGCGCAGGCTCAGCTACAATTTTACACTCAAATCTACTGCAATCAGCTGCGGAATCAATATGCTGCGTCTCTTACAAAGCACTACGCAACTTTAAATTGGTCTCTCCATCCAGATTCTTGGTCTCGATATAACACACGCCGTCACTCTCACTGGTGGACAAGACAAGAATATCCGCCGGAATTGATTAATTATTAGACAGCTTAACGAAATCTCCTACACGTACATTCTTCCACGTTGATTAACGCCAATAAGGACCACCTTCTTTAACAGACTCTTCACCGTCGTGTATAAGAGAATGTACACTAGGTGCACCATCTTTATCATCCTATTTTCTTAACTTTTGCATCCATCGCGCCTTGTGCTCATTAAACCTCATCTTTAAATGTGACCATCTATCATGCAGAATATTGTGATTCCTAACATTGTCCAAGATGTAGCAGGTATTGTTATTCATCTCCGAGTCACTAACTCTTCGTCGCCAATCTTCAAAAGCATCTTTAGCAGCAGTGACAAGCACAATAAACGTAATAGGCAGAGCAGAGAAGAAGGGACTAGTCTACTAGAATTATGGTAGCGATTGAACAACCACCATGGCTAGAAAGTAGAAATTAGCCAGTCGCCTGAACTGCTCGAATAAATTCTTGGGCAGGAAGGTGATCAGATTGTACTTGGTAGTATATACTGCATTCGATGGATACCTCGGCAGCTAATGATGCGACTAAGTACTATCCTTCCCACCACTAAAATACGGCAATATCTTGGACAATAGTGGGCGCGGTTTAACAATCTCAGCAGCATCTGGCTCTTAATTGATATAAATCGTCCGCTATTCCTTCAACGTAGGAGTCCGCCTAGTAAATGTCAAGAATTCCCAAATGTAAATTAGACAGTTCATGATAAACCTCATTGCTTTCTTCATTGCCTTCAAGACACCATTCTCACGTTTCCGCATGCTACCAGGTGTGGCATTAGAGGCCAGAGTAAGTGAATACTGCTAGTCCGGCATGATATTAGAATAGAAGACTTGAATTATTTGAAATGTACTTATATAAATCTCTAGGAGTAATAAGGGGTAATGTATGTAAATAAATAATAAATCTTAAATCTCAAATGTGAACTAAAGCCAAAGTCTATACTAAATACTGTAAGACGAGGGGAGGAAATGCAAAGTGGCAGACACGGATGAAAAACTCGAGGAAAGCAGATCGTCGCGTCGTTTGTCCAATGAGATAAGCTTTTCTCTTGAGCGTGCAATGAAGAGAAGACGTTTCAGAGCATGACACGGGGGAGTATTTTGTTGGATGATCATTTATTATCAATACCCAAAATTTTTGAATATCTTAAATTCTAGTATTGCGGATAGTACTTAATAACATCCTCGGTGAGACTCAGTTCGAATGTGTACTCTTCGAACACCTTAGTGTAAGCACTTTGGGTGAAGCCAAGATTGCGAAACAGCGCCAGTGATCCGAGATTGTTCTCGCCCACTTTAGCCATCACACGTTTCACCTGTAAATTCCTCCACGCGTAGAGAAGCATCATCTAGACACACAGGCGGCCGATTCCGCGTTTCCTTGCCGCACTCTCAGCGATCATAATCTCAATCTCGCCAACTTGATCTTATTGGTTAGCGTTGTCCGCGGAGCTGCCCTCATCCCGTCGTTCCTTGTGCAAGAATATATTTACATCTCCAATCATGGCTACTTGGTAATAATTATTATTGTTACTGAAAGATGATAAAGTGGATCATGTAAAGTACAAATAACTTACTTCCATAGTTGAATCTCGCGCTCTCGTTTTACACTTTCAGAGTGTTATCGCGATGTATAATGATAAATGTGAGTTCTACACGATGGAATAATTCTTCGGATACTATTACTCTGTGACTTACTATCATCATCTAGTCGCCATTTTTGTTGCATTTCATACTCTTCATCTAACGTGAGAGGTTCGCTTGCAGTTTACTCTACCGTCTTTAATTACATGAGGTAAATCAGCAGACGCGTATTTAGCAGTTTACCTCTCAAGATTGGATCCTGCATCCATTAATGATAAGCAGGAACGTGTTCTCTATTGTACGGCACAAGCATTATATCGCCATTCGACTACAACATTCATATATTTTGTAAGAAGATGACAATAAAAAAAAGAATACCAATACTGTATCTCCATTCAATTTCATCTCGCCTTCAATTGAAATTTCTGCAGTGATCGAGTAACGAGAGATTTATCAACCTTTCTCCTTTAA
Source organism: Amoeboaphelidium protococcarum (assembly GCA_023515745.1). Classification (NCBI taxonomy): domain Eukaryota; kingdom Fungi; phylum Aphelidiomycota; class Aphelidea; genus Amoeboaphelidium; species Amoeboaphelidium protococcarum. The sequence goes on from JALECJ010000056.1 coordinate 496,594, forward strand.
AATCGTTTCTCATTGAAATATCCGTATTCCCATTTATAGTTGAAGCCATAAAGACTTGAAACAAGTATAGGAATAAATTCATGCCATATATGTCAGCAGGGGGGAAGCCATTTTATCAGCGAAACAGATTGTATATTATTCTACTGGTTTCCTTCATTGGACTCTCCTGGCTCATGCTTCCAGTTTCATGGCTCGATGTCGAGTTGGAGCAGATTCTGCCGCCAATGTATCGATCAATGTTGCTTATTACGCTGGGCATATACTTATTCGCTCTAAGTCTGCAAGTGCTCGCTAATGCTGGAATTGAGTTTCTGAGATTGATTTAGTATGAGTCCAGTAACACAGAGTCTAGTTTTGTGCAGCTTTTGCGATCGCTGAGACTGCTGAGCTTCTGGCTTACCGCGCTTACACTGTTCTGGATGGTGATTTTCACCCTTATCAGAGATTAATAATAAAGCTTTGGCTAGCATCCGCAGAGTTTAGCTGATTTGGATGAGGCTTTTGTTATATTGATGTCCTGTGTCTCCTTCGCTGGCGTTGCTTTCTACATTATGCGATAGAATTCCAATCTTCTGGCACTCATGTCCTACCTAATATCCACCGCTGTATACTCTCCCATGACGCAGTAAACTAAGCTTAGTCAAATATTATTCGCGGATGTTCTCACTTCTTACTCTAGAGCATTTCGGGATCTATCTGTCATCATGTGTTCATTTTTAACTTCGTATGATTTGGACTCTTACTAGAGCTCACGCTGTAATAATTCAATCTTTGTATTTACGCTCATCTCAACTCCGTACCTCATACGATTGCGATAATGTGTCGCCGATTATCGCTGTGGGCAGAAGCATCAATTTTGGAACGGTCTTAAGTATTGCAGTATCCTGCCTGTATTGGTATGTGCTTATCTTCTCCGGATATTTAATAATGTTGATAACAGTTATATCCTGGCTGCATGGTTTGTATCTGCTATATTTAATTCATCGTTTAGTCTATACTGGGATGTTTTCTACGACTGGGAGCTTGGATAGCGTCGATTTGGCTACCTGAGACAGCACTTGCTCGTTGAATGGCATCACTTTATCGTGTATCCTTTACTTGACATTGACAATAAAGTGATGTCAACCTTACCTTTAATTGGGGAGGACTAAAATGATCTAGTTCTATTATCGCCTCGTCGGGCTGGTCAACATACGATTGCGAGTGGAAGTTCTAAACTTTAATCATCTCACAGTCTTTATTACGCGCTCTGCTTATTCAACTTCCTGGCGCGGTTCTCTTGGCTCATAAAGATAATGATCGAGTATTATGGATATAACTTGCATCCGAACTGGTCAATGTACACATTGATGATTGTTGAGATACTTCGGCGTAATGTTTGGTTGATATTCAGAGTGGAGCGATCATATGTCAACACTGTTCATCAAAGTAATACTGAGTGACGTTACATGCAAGTCTCAAAAACCTGAGAGTTTCCTCATAATTGTAAGACTTCATTGTTAACTGTAGTATAAGATAAAACAATGTTAGAATCTCAATATAATCAATTTTCTAATATTAAAATTCTGATAAAATTACTTTCAAATTCCGGATAGCAGCGACTAACCTACAGAGTTGAGTGCAGCGACATTGTACATTTACTACAAGAACTTGTCACCTTCCACAGAACTATCAAGTGTCAATATGGCGCCAATCTTACCAGCACTCTCTGCATTAGTCAAACTCTTCAATAGGAAGACACTTAAGGATATCACGCTAGCAAACGCAAATTTCACCCCGAAATGGTAAATTAATCCCACAAAATCAATCTTGTCACTAAAAGTCATCCCAGACATTTTGGCAGAGGCGATATCAGTTTCCCCGGTGTAGATCATTTACAATGCCGAAAACACCACCTCTGATGAATATAAATCCAGAGACACTTTCAGAGTTTCTTTTGATAGAATCGTGAAATAAGAGCCTGGGCTTGCTGAGGCCTTTAGCACATTAAGGTGGCACCTGATGCGATCATTGCGAGTAATCAGCTCTATATCCAAATCTGAAGCAGACTAAGAATCCTAATGAGCATCTTAAGCGAGTACTTGGTTCCATAAATTTTGCCCCAGTGACGGAAAAGTAAACCTTTGAGTCAAGTCTCGCCAATAGAGCACTTAATCGTACTACGATTGAGTACTGTAAACCGTGACTGATAACGTGGGCACAAATATCCTTCTCTCGTTCAAATTTGCAATTTCCATATTTCGAATCATTATTTCCGTCGGCGATTGCAACTTGACATCACTGCAATACTCCCCCCCCGTACCAAGAGCATCAGTGTCGTCGGGAAAAAATTCGACATCTACGCGCCATTCAACTCTATAAACCGACAGCGTTTCTACCATGGATGGATCGCATCTGACCTTGAACGCCAAAAATTTATTGAATTTATATTATTGGTGTAAAGTTACAAAGTTGATAGTTTATTGGCCAAAAGAACAGAGAGGTTAAACCACGATACTGCATTGTGCTTGGTATGGATATCTTAAAGCAGCAGGCTGGAGTTTATATTCCAATGCAGGAGGGCACACTTCCGCATAAGAGTTAAATTCAGGTAGCTAAACAGAAACTTCCCAGACTGGAACAAGCTTGTCTTCGATCACCGGAGTAGCATTACAGGCTTGAGCTATAAGCAGCACAAATGCAAAGAAATACTATGCCATTTTTGTGCTGAATTTTAAAAAAGAGCTGAGTGGTATCATACGATAAATCAACTTTCTATTCAAGCTCCTTGGCCCATTCACCCCTTGATCAATCACTTCCCTTTTCTGTCAAATTCACACACATGTACAATGACATTGTAGGCCCATAAGCAAATTTCTTACAGATAGTTTGCAGTAGATGCGCTCTTTAAATCGTGTCAAGATATTACTACGCTTTGTCTATGATGAACAGTACACAGGTTCAATTAGGAATCGGTACCTGCGCTGAATCACATTGACCATACATTCAATGGTAACGTGTACACAAATCTAATGAACATCGATGTAGGTAAAGAAATTATGAGGGAATATTTATTTAATAGCAATTAAAGTCTATTGCTGTATCAACTTAAAACCATCCGCTCAATCTTTCGAAATATAAAAGCTCCATAACCTTCGGCTGACTCGTCGATCACCTTCTATACCAGAATTGATTTCCATCCTCGATCATTAGCCATCAGGACATCAGTGAGCACTCTATCACCCATCATGACGACTTGAGATTATTCAAAGTCAGAGTGACGCGTCCGCAGAAATTTCTCAACTTCCTCTCCACATGCTGGCTTTTTAGCAGTAACTGGAATCACCTCAAGGCCTTCAAACCTCTTATTAGTGTTGCGATACTGAGGATCCAAAGATATAGTATTACTGAGCCAATAAACATTCTCAAATGATTCCTTCATTGCTGTAAAAGACTATCGATATTCTTCATATACAGAATCTTGACGCGGATGACACCAGCAGTTGTCTTTATCAATCAATAATATCACATTCTGTCTAGCCTTGACTCCCACACCAGAATCAAACAATTATTTCCATTTCGCTGCAGTATCGATAGTTGCCGGAGATACAATTTTTGCCGATGGTCGTAATATTTTAGGATCAAACAATATTCTACTCAGGAACTAAAGAGGTTAAAGATTAATCATTTTTAAAATAATTCGTGATTGCAATAACAAAACTGCATTCATTCGATTGATTAAGATCGCGAAGATTAACTGATCTCGATTTTTTCATTTTCATCTTATTTTCATATCAGGGAGTTGCGTAATAACATTCAACTTGGTCTTTAATTATGTTTAGAGCCTGTAAATTGTATCCAATTAATAGACTATTTCGATGCAGGTAGATACATGATAGCTTTTACAAATTGAGTAGATTCCGTGGCAGTTAATGTGTGAGCACTCTTAAATGTCATGATGTGAGATTCCTTAATCAAGACTAATGGTGTTTTTAAAATGCGGACGTTCCCTCGTAATATTCCAGGGCTGTCTAGTAGAGTCATCATATCTATAAAGAAGAACAGCGATTATAACCGAGAATTCTATGGATCAAAGTTAAATCATGTTTGCATTTGCTACTCCGTCCTGTAAGATTGCTCATTGATGTCATAAAGTGCTCACTGCGTGCTGTATAACTTGCGGTCATTATCACTCCATTATTTCTCACATCATCGGTCATGTTATCTCTAAACTATATGCAATTAGATTAAAGTAAATTTTATAAATATTTGAATGGGAAACTTCCTCGTATTCTTCATACCACTCTAATGACAATGGGGCCAACATTTATCAAGCTGGGGCAATGGGCTGCAACAAGACCAGATCTGTTCAGTAAAGAGGTGTGCTACACGCTGACTGAGCTTCATGATAATGTAGGTAGCTCTTTTAGACATAAGAAAGATGAAAACAAGTACTTAGAACGCGTATTTAAAACACAGTTTGGGGTATCAACGTCGGATATATTTGATGATGTGACTGAATAATGCGAACTAATCGGCAGCGGATGTATTGCATCTGTGTATAAGATGAAGCTGTCTCAAGACGCGATTTCAAAGCTGCGGCTCTCTCATCCTGATGCTGATCGTCTATGGCCTGATGAAGAGAATCAAGGCATTGTGGCTGTGAAGGTGCGGCATCCTCACATTGCAAGAATCATCAACCTGGATTTATAGCTGATGAATTTTGCCGCGCTACTAATTGACGCGCTCCCAATTAAGAATATTGAGTATCTGAGTATAACTGAAGAGGTGCAAATGTTTGAAAGATTCATGATGGAGTAGGTTGACCTGAGACATGAAGCTGAGAATTTGAGAACTTTTAGACGGAACTTTTACTCTGATCAGGCTGATGAGAAGAGATTAAAGGATCGGGACAGATATTAGGATTTAGTATCAGATAACTCGTTTCCCGATAATGGACAAGATTCAGATTCTATATTCTCGTGGAAGAAGTGGAAGGAGAACACTATAGATATGGCTTTGAACATTGGATCGCAGATCGGTTCTGCCACTGGGGCTATGGATTGTACTCAAGTCTCATTTCCTTCCGTTATTGAATAGTACGTGGCTGAGGATATTCTCACGGAGACTTTTGCTGACGGTATTCCGATTAAAGCTTTTATATACAGTGATAGCTAGAAGAACGATGATCTGCTTCAATCCGAGGATGATCATGAAGCTAGAACAAAACGAAAGTAACTTAATTAATCTGTTGAATTGGTAAAGAAGAAGATTGCCAATGTTGGTCTATTGGCTTTCCTTAAGATGATGTTGGATGATAATTTTATTCACTCTGACCTTCATCCTGGGAACATAATTGTGCAACTATTTAACAGCGAAGGTCATCAGTATTCCCCTTCCATGCAGTCGAGCTTGCCAATGCAGTCCGCAGTAGCTAAACATGAAGTGAATAGGCTTAGAGTTCAAGAGGCTATATAGAATGGTTATACTAAGCCTAGACTAATATTTATAGATGCTGGACTAACTACCACGTTGGATGACACGAATCTGAATAACTTTTTAGACTTATTCAGTGCTCTTGCTGATGGAGATGGAGCTCTAGCTGCGCGCTTGATGGTGGAGAGAAGCAGAATACCGGAGAGGTAGTTGCGCAGAAGACCAGAACTCCGAGACCTGCAGCATTTGCGCCTTGAACAAGTTCTGGAGGCTAAGTGCAGCGACTTTCCTGGTTTCTAGTAAAAGATGAGTCAATTGGTGTCAGATGTGTAATTGCAGACTTTTCGCTTGGGGAACATTTCTATAAGTGAACTACTGACTCAAGTCTTGGACATGGTCCGTAATCATCACGTGAAAATCGAATCCGACTTTACTAATCTGGTCGTGTCTCTTATGATTATCGAAGGACTTGGAAGATCTCTGGATCCGGACTTGGATTTGTTTGCATCTGCCAGGCCATTCTTGCTAAATAGAAAGGCTGCATTCTATGCACAGAAGGGTGGACTGATGTTGAAACTGGCTGCATACGTTGAAGCACGATTCTGGCTTCTTAGTAAACAGTGGTCAGAAGAAGAATACGGCCCGATTGACATTTTGATGTATTCCTTTTGAATAATATTGTTGATCTCAATACTGCCTTCTGCTTCATTTACGCAACGAAACACTTCATTGTGGAAAGTGTGGCGTTAGTACGCGATTAGAGACGACGCTCCAGTGAATGAACAATCGCCATTAAACAAGGAGAGAGCGCGCAGAGAGAAGAAACGACGCGTCCCGCCTCTTTCAACGTTTCGCCTTGTTGTCCGTCAAACAACAACAACGAAACGATAGAGCGAACAACAATTCCGTTCCGTCTCGTTCCGCCCGTAAAACAACGTCTTTTAGTCCTCTTACACGCATCGTTAGGATCAATTAATAATAATAAAGCATTCAATTTGCATACAAAATGGTAAAATTTTCCTAAACTTATTATGAGATTAATGTTTTAATGTTTTGTCAAAAAGTGTTTAGGCTGATCAATTGACTGAAGAATAAATTGCAGAGTTCAAGGAAGCATTTTCACTGTTCGACAAGGATGGCGATGGAACCATCACTACAAAGGAGCTGGGCACCGTTATGCGCTCTCTTGGTCAGAATCCTACTGAGGCTGAACTTGGAGACATGATCAACGAGGTGGATGCTGACGGTAATGGCACCATTGACTTTCCAGAGTTCCTCACAATGATGGCTCGCAAGATGAAGGACACTGACAGCGAGGAGGAGATCAAGGAGGCGTTCAAAGTGTTCGACAAGGACGGCAACGGCTTCATCAGTGCCGCTGAGCTGAGACATGTCATGACCAACTTGGGTGAGAAGTTGACCGAGGAGGAGGTTGATGAGATGATTCGTGAGGCTGACGTTGACGGTGATGGGCAGATCAACTATGAAGAGTTTGTCAAGATGATGATGTCCAAGTGAGTCGTTTTTATGCGCACACTTGCTTATCATCATTATCATCATAATCATGGTTATAAAGGGTGAAAATGATTAATAATTACTATTATTGAACGTTCATAATGGCAATAATACTAAGTATATGAATACACACTGCAGCTTTATTTTATTCTTTACTTTCACTTTTACGCATCTACTTCCTCCAGTTAATCCCCAGCTTATGCCTTGGAGCCACTTTAACTTGATTCTATTCTATTAATGAGCAAATCAGTGGGAATATCGTTCATATTGGATGCACCTGTACGGCTAAATCTATCCACATTCTATCTTCTTCTCTTCTATAGCTGAATGCGAGCAGAAACGGAAGAGAACTTGGCCACTCGACCAGACTTTTATATCCTCACCAGCATCTTACTCTAATCTTGCTCCTTGCTAACTCTAAAATTGTAATTTCTAATAGCGACGGCCTAATCAGTCGGTGATTGACCATCCGGCTATTAATTTCCACCATCCACGTCCATATTGTCTTCTGAATTAATCTTCTCCACAGGCACAGAGCAAAAGAAGATCATTAACTGATCATTAGGATTATCGGGATTAGATAGAGGTTTAAGAAATCTAGGTCCATCTTAAATAACATTAGGATACAGAGAAGTCGGTGGCGTAGGATCTTGATCAAAGATGCAATTCGTAAGTACAATAGAGTCCATAGCCATATCTGGCTAAAGTACATATTCTTCCACTGCATGCAGAGATTCATCCTACGGATGCTTTAACTCTTCTAATGGCTGCAAATCATTAAAAGTATCATTGATAATCTTAATCTATCCATCGCGACTGAAATCCATACCCAGAATTGATTTTCTCTATCTGTTCAAGTGTCTCTTCAAATCCCCCAAACCACTCTTACCCATACTCTTGGTGCTGTCGGCACTGAAATACTCTGTTCTTCGGAGCCAAGATACAACTGGTCTCTTACTGCTATTTTTTGCATCTGATGAATCTTCTTCATTGATAACTTTGCGGCTTTTAAAAGGCTCAAGAATGGCTAGATCTTATTCATCCACAGTTTGAGTACGCGGCAAGCTATTTACAGATTCATTAGTCTACGCCAGGTGGTCACTATCAATATCGGCGATTGTCAACGATTGTAAATCCACAAAATCTATACCCAGACCAAGTGTCATTGCAGCAAGGGGTTCTATAGGCTATTTCTTGTAATAATCAGACTAAACATACTGCATCATCTCCAGAGCCTCATTAGGATTCTGGAGCGAGAGCATCTTTGGAGGCATTGGGAGCAGAGGCAGCTGATTCTTGTATCGAACCTTGCACAGAAACTCTTATCCTTTCCTACAGCATTACATTAAGTGATATCAATGAAAGTCATAACTATCATGTAATAAAAATACTTTGCTAATTTGCTAGACATTGTACTATTGATGTTAATATTAACTACCGCGTGTAATGAGCGGCTCGAGTAAGAAAGTTATTATGCGGAAAGATTCCCCAGCTGAGAAGAACAAAAGCTTGAAAACAATCTCTTCGCGTTAATTAGTTATGACAGAGATATTATCCAATGCGTTGCAATTAAAGCATCTCCTGATATAGCTTACAAATTAATTGTGTGAATAATTACTCTCAATCGTATTGAAACACGTTGATAGTTACATCTGATACTAGTTGCCTTGACATATGAAATTAAGGCGCTGACAATTGATACCTTTATTTTACACGATGATAAAAAGATGCAGAGAATGAAAATACACTCTTTATATTCGAGTGTAGGGACTGAAACATTTCAAATATCTAAAGTACACGCTTTATGACAATGCATATTTAGTATAAGGTCGAAGTGAGTGAATGAGTGGTTGTCAGGTGACGCAATTCGATCTTGTTCTCAACGGATCTGCATCTTAAGCGGGTCTTCTTACTTCATCAGAGCATTGTTAAGAGAATATTTTTAAAGTCCATTCCCTTTCTTTCTTCTGATAAATTGATTGTTCTTGTTGTATTGTTATCATTTGTTGAAAATTGTTATTACTGTAAATTTCATTTCTATCAAGCTATCACTGAATGTCGTTACTAGATTATAGTCTGGCCAAGGGAGTCAACTTGCCGCAGGAGATTGAGGAGGGTAATATTGAGTACAAAATGATGCTCAATAATGACGTCAGAGAGGACCGGTTTCATTCATTGTGTACGCAGATGAAATGGCGCATGTCTGAGGGACACGGAGTGGCGTATTATGAACTCGGAGTGTAAGACAATGGCAGGCTGGTTGGACTCAGTCATGATGAAATGGAGCATTCTTTGGAGCGATTGCGTGTTATGGCGAAAGAAGTTGGTGCAGAGGTTGCTGATATTAATCGCAAGTAGGTTCCAGTAGAATTTAGAAGAATGGCTCTTGATTAAAGATTTGATTACTTTGAGTATAAGAGTCGATAGAGTAAATCTACACCTTCCACCAGTAAAAAGGTTAGTACCAGTTAACTGATGGTGGATAAAAATGGAGATGAATTCTCTGTGAGTAGTGAACTTTTTGCTTCTTAAAGTAGTAATGGTGATAACAATAACGATGATGCTAAATTCTATGTTGCTGAAGTTACAATCAAGTCCATTAGGAGTGAATAGAACTTTTAAGAGATTAGAATTGCATTCTTAGGCAATACCAATTGCGGTAAATCTTCACTGCTGGGATATCTGTCTCATGGCGAGTTGGACAATGGTAGTGGAAAGGCTAGACTGAATTTGCTTCGGCATCGACATGAGATTGAAAGTGGCAGATCGTCATCTATATCGCATTCTATAATTGGATTCAGTGATAATGGGGAGTTATTAAATTATGGGGCGACTATGGGAAATGTCGGCGCGTTCCAGGATGGAGATCCACTCAATGATGCAGACCGTAATAAGGGATTGGGAGATTGGTGTGAGGGGTAGATTGTCGACTTGGCTAGCAAGATTGTGATGATGCTAGACACCTGTGGCCATCCAAAGTATCTACAGACCACCATATAAGGGCTGACATCTTATAATCCTGATTATGCATGTGTATTGGTAGATGGATCGAGTGGTTTTATTGATTCTACCACTAAAGAATTGCTTGGCCTTTCGCTGGTTCTAAATGTTCCTATTTTTATAGTGGTAAGTAAAATGGACATGGTGATTGATAGCACCGTCTTAAAGTCCACTATTCAGTCTTTAATAGAATTGCTGATGCTGCCAGGCACTAGGCGGCTTCCAAAGATTGTGAAGAACATGGAGGATGTGGCTTAATGCGCAAAAGTGTTTGCCGCTAATCAATCTGTTCCCATATTTCTGACATCTTCTGTAACTGGTGATAATATGGAGCTTCTTGAGAGATTCCTTTACCTGTTGCCAAGTAAAGATTATTAGTGGATTCTGCGCACAACTGAAGCTTTGTCTGACGAGTATTAATCTCTGCTCGATGCTGATATTGAATTCGTGATTGAAGATATCTTCAACGTTCCTAATGTTGGCATTGTCGTAGGCGGTAGGATGGAAAGTGGGCAGATCATCAATTAATTGCATACTATTAGTGTTAATCCTGATGCAGATGATAAGAATGCTGCCGATACTATTACTAATGCATAAAACTAGCTGTATGTTGGGCCAATCGATGAGTAAGGTGGTAAGTTCATACCTGTTGGCATAACGTCAATTCATAGGCAGAGGCGACCAGTAAAAGCTATCCGTGCTGGACAAGTTGCAACTTTAGCTTTGGCAAGTCTTGGTCAGAATACCGCTCTCCGGCGTGGAATGGTTATCACTAGTAATGCCTAGTTAAAATCTAGTCTATACTTTGAGGCTGATGTGTGTGTTCTTTATGCAGCCACTGGCTGTACGGCAAATGTCAATTGCTCCCCTGATGGATTACAAGCAGTGTTGGATGAATTTAGCAGGAAGCGAAAGAGCAGCAGTAGTACCGGACAGGGCAGTGGAGATGATCAGCACAACGGTCGCAAAAGTCCAGAGAGAATGAGAAAGCCGCGATGGGGTCACATTTACATTGGCACCATTCATTAGCCTGCTGTGATTGTTGATGTTGTTCCCCTCGAGAAAGATGTGACTCCCACTAATGCTGATATTGACGCGTCTGATGTTCCTGTTATTGTCAAGCAAGTCGATTTACTCACAGGGAAGAGGTACAAGATCAAATTTAGATTTGTACGGTGGCCAGAATACGTGAAAGTAGGTTCCAGACTTTTGTATCGAGAAGTCAAGTCTGAGCAATAAGGCAAGAGATCTCCGGGAATTAAAATGGTAGGTGATGTTGTTTCGTTAAATGATTGATTACCATTTTTTATATGAAGTTTACGATTTATATGTGACTGCGGTGCACCGTTTACTATGCACAATTTGGAATTTTAATTTTGGTTTCCAATTTTGATCTACAATTGCAACTTCAATTGATAGAGAAGTGAGCTATTAATAAATCGACGTGCTTCATATTACGATAAGCATTATTTTTCATTAATCCATAAGTTTAATTGTGTCGTCTTTAATAAATTCTGTAATACTAAAGTAAATTCATAATGAGCTCAGGATTAATAAGTGTGAAAAGATAGAGACTGCTTGAATCGTTTGTGCAACAGATTATGAGTGAGACGGAGATTATGAGGTCTAATGCCAGCTTGGTAAAAAGTATTGATGATTTTCTTCATGCCGCTGTAGACGCTTTACATAAGACGGACTTTCGAAATGCTCTGATAAAGACGCGTCAGATTGTACACTGTTGTCTATCTATGATTGAGGATGGATACGGTTTGAGTTGTAAAGGCGCGTCCTTTGCAGACCGAATAGCGAGCATCACCTAGAAGTCTCCGCTTAACACTTTCTACAAGGGCCCTACTCTACCTTATGCTCCTGATTATCATTTGCAGGTCATGGCATCTCTTGACTAGTTGCGAAAAGTCGGAAATGCAGCTGCTCATGAAGAGAATGATATGGTTACGGACGCGCATCACCGTAAATTTTTTGATATTTTGTGTCATGTCATGCTCCTGGTGTCTATCTTTTCGAGCAGTCATGCATCTAATAATCAATAAGGTGGTAGTTCAGTAAATAGTGCTCCAAGAGAGACTTCTGCTAGTAAACGTAATAACACCTCCAACAACAAGAGCGATAAGTAGCAAAGGATAGATAATGTTTCACCAGTAAAACTATCCGGCAAGTAAAATACAAGACCTGCGGAGGATAAGAAGGGAAATTCTAATAAGGTTGATAAGGATGCACGCGGTGTGGTAACGACTAAGAATGTTTAAGCAGTCCAAGACAATGCTGCTCAGCCTAAACCATGCAAAAAGCACCCACAGATGAAGATTGCGAAAGTATTTTGGATCAAGTAATCATCTGATGAGGCTCAAATAGTATGGTCCGCCTCAAAATAAGTCTAAAGTAAGATGGGGCATATGTAAATCAAAGTTGATGCCACGATGTGCGCTAAAACTTAGGATAAACTGATCAAATTCAAGGCGAATACAAAAACAAGTCATACGGTCCAGATCAAATGGCAATGCTCTAAATGCAAGTAGTGGAGCGAATTGAGCGATGTCTATCATTTAAAATCACGATCAGGCAAAAAGTTGTAGTAAAGTGATGGGCAACCAGCTGCTTCAAAATCCTCTGAAATTGAAACTGATGATGGAGCTTCGGAGGACGAAGCATCAATTGAACAATTGACTCTAAACAGTCTTGACAATGAACGTGATGACGTGGATAGTGATAATGAAGAAAGTGGTGATGAAGAGCAAGACTCGACAGAAATCACCGCGTCACACTTTGATAAAGACTTGCCTGCCATCGAAACGGCAAAAGATTATCATCCCACTCAGCCGACATTGAATTCATATGCTCTGAAAAGTGACGTGTTCACCCTGGTTTCCGTGTTTGATGGCAAAGTTTTAACATTGCGAAATGGAAATATTTCTGTGGAAGAGCCTTTAATTAATGCACCAGAGTAAATGTGGACATTCAATGATGGATTCCTATCTGCCTAATTAAGCCTGTCATAAGTACTTGATATCTGTGGTTTTTCTGTTCTTCAGGCAGTATTCAAGTTTAAATTTGACGTGATTTGCTATGAGAAGAAGGCAATTGATAATAACAATCAAAGATGGATCATGCATGAATCATAGAATGGTACTGTCATATTTGAGTCCATGGTTGGCGCGTATGCTCTGGCATCTACAGACACTGATGATAAAGTTGTTGCATAGACCATCAACAAACGCTCACTAAGACAACAATGGAGAATGAATCCATGTTCTTTATGATGAGCATCACTGTGACTATAATCGCAATACTAAAGGAAATAACTTGAAACGAAAAAAATGCTTTTGCTTTATGAAATGACCATTGTAGTCGTTCGACATTTTCAAATCGGCCGAATCGAATCAAACCTGAAACGACGATTTTACAGAGCAACTGGAACGTTACACCAAGTCATGTGAAAGAAAAGTAAGAAGGAATGAATCTGATCGCGACAATTTTGATTTTTTCTTCTCATTGTAATCACTCTGCAAATTTCAGTTAATATTCATAGTATGAAATTCGCTAAATATTTGGCGGCAGAAAGTGTGCCTGAATGGAGGCGAAAGTACATTAATTACAAGTATATGAAGAAGCTGCTCAAGGTTATTGAGAAAATTGCCATGGAGAGGGCATAGAGGGAGTTGGCTCAGTCTTCTGCGTCTGGGCTGCAGAGGCAAAATTCAATATTTTTCACTAGATTACCATCTCCATTTCTTGGAAGTGGTGATAAATTATAGCAATAATCGTCGAGTAACTAGAATCTGCCATCCAGATCTGATAGCTTGAAAAGTGATTTTAGTGAAAAATACCTGAATGCGGTGTCCGCTTCAAAGTCTGATCCTTTAGCTGTGGATGGAGGAAGTCAAAAGCAATTAACTGTGGACACAAAGGATACTATCAAGAGCAAGTCTACAAAGGAAAATCTGTAGTAATAATAATAGGCACCTTCTCCATCTAAACTGAGATATTCACCGTCAATTAGAAAGTTTATGGACCGAGCCCGTGGACGCAGTCGCTCTTAATATTAAACCAATGTTGTATCTCCTCTTGGAGTTAAGCCTATGGATGAGGAGGAAACTTTATAATCAATTCTGGCTACTAAAAGTGAATAGGAGCGCAAGTTTTTTTAGTTTTTGGATGAAGAATTGGAGAAGATTAATGATTTCTATGTCCAGCGAGAGAATGACTGTCGACAAAAGTTGGAGACGCTTTAGAATTAATGTGCAATTTATGAGGAGGAAGTTGTAAAGAAGAAGCAGCTGTAAAAATCAGGTTATGTAGCAGGATCGGCCGAAGATAATAGTAATAATAATACTTAAGCTGGAGCTGGAGGTGCATAATCGGCAGCTGATAATGAAGAGTAGAATCTGATGACTATTCGCTCGGGTGCGTTCTCTTTGAATTATAAACGCGCTTTTAAATCGTCTAAAAATGCTAAAGCTTAGTTAAGAAATGCTCTGATGGAGTATTATCGCTATCTTGAATTGTTGAAGAATTTCTAGATTCTGAATTACACTGGATTCGTGAAGATTTTGAAAAAGTTTGACAAGACTGCCGGGTGGAAGAGTCAGGCGTTGTACATGCATAAAGTCGATGCGAAATACTTTCATACCTCCAATGTAGTTGATGGATTTCTGTCTCAGACAGAGTAGTTATTTCTAAAGTTTTTTGCTGGTGGCAACAAGAAGGAAGCTAGGTAGTAGTTGCGGCTCCCTAATTATAAGTAGAAGACTCATCATAGCACCATGTGGAGGATTGGTCTTTACATTGGACTTTCTATTCCTGTGCTGGTGAGGACTTTTGCGCAGCTGATTGATCTTGACTATCGCTAGAGATTTCCAGAGACATCAGATCTTGTTCAGATTTATGCTGGTTTTAGTATACCGATTATATTCATGTTCTTGTTTGCTATTAATCAGTATGGTTGGACAATGGCTAATATTAATTATAAATTCATATTTGAACTAGATCCTCGAGACAATCTGGACTATCATTAGTTTACCGAGTTTGGAGCTTTCCTGTTCATGTTGTGGAGCTATTTTGTTTATCTCACCTTTGTGAATCCATTCGAATCTTTCTTTGATATCAGGTTGTACTATCCTCTGATATTTCTATGTGTGGTTGTGGTGCTTCTTGTCACCCCGGTACCTGTGTTTTATTGGACTTCTCGTAGATGGATGTTGCAGACATTATTCCGATTGCTGATATCCCCCAGGTATGCTGTTGAGTATAGAGATTTCTTTATCGCTGATGAACTGTGTTCTATGGTTTATTTCTTGTCTAGTATATAGCTGTTTGTCTGTGTTTACATTAATGATTTTGATGATACTGCCAAAGTTTGTAATATTGGTGCAGCTGCGTTCTCTCCGGCCATCAATCTTCTTCCGTCATGGATTAGATTTTTATAGTGTCTGCGTCGTTGGTATGATACCCGTCTAGCGTTTCCTCATCTTGTCAATGGAGGCAAGTATTTTGTCGCGATGCTCACTGGATGGCTCTCTATGATTTACAACCAGAATAGGACCACAGCCACTCTGACTATATGGATCATTTCTACCATTCTCACGACGTGTTACGCTTACAATTGGGACATTCTGATGGATTGGGGATTTTTTGCCAAGGGATCAAAGAACAAGTACTTGCGAAATGATCTGTTTTATGAGCATAAGTGGGTGTACTATTTTGCGATTGTGAGTAATTTCTTTCTCAGGATATCGTGGGTGTGGCAGGTATCTGTCGGTCTATGGGGATAGAGTATTGATATTAGAGCACTGCTATATGCATTGGCTTTAATGGAAATTCTGAGAAGATTCCAGTGGAATTTCTTCCGTATGGAGAATGAGCACTTGAACAACTGCGGTCAGTTTAGAGCCATCAAGGAAATTCCGCTCCCATTTGAGATTAGGGAGGATAATGGCTCTGATGTGGACGTGGAGATGGTGTAAATGGATAGCGGCGGCGGCAATGGCGACGATGATGGATCTGATAATAGTGGATCCAAGAAGTCTAACAGAGCAGTATCACCTTTTGATGTCAGTCATAGTGAAAGAGAATTTACGCCTAGATTAGAACGTAGACATCGTCTTTGATTTATAACCTTCTTGTAATCTGATTAAAAAGATTTGCACACATTGTACATCATGCTAGAGAAACTAAAGAGTTATTAAGATTTGACCATAAAGATTTGTTAAATAGAATCTATTTGCACATGGGCATTTAATTTAAATAAATATCAACAGCACTTAAATACATCAGCATGATACACCTAGTGACAAACCAAAGCATTGACCTGATCGATAAAGGCAGTAAAGTACAACCTGCGAATAGAGGCACTCTGGTGGAAAGTATCTCAACTTTGCAGGCATGTGAATTAAAACAATCATCACTCGCAGCTATGAGCCAGAAATCTAGACAATCACATGCTCAAGCACACAACACAACACCATAATGTGCTGAGCCAGTGAAGATCAGCGCTGTTAACTTACATCATCATCAGCATTCAAGCGTTACCATCGATATCTATAAACTTCTATTCTATAAACTTGATCTCACAAGAAGCAGGAGAGAATTTGATAAAATGGCTTCAGACACTCATCAAAGTGACTAATCGCAGCGACACTGATTAATCGTGCATTGACGAGCATCGAAACACAGCGACAAGTTCCACATATAATAGTAGACGCAGACTTGCAATGTCTACACCTCTTAAACCAGCCAGATAATATTTAAGGCCAGTGAGTTTTATAATTGGCGTATAGAGCTTCCCTTTCATTTTAAACAGAGTTCATAGAAATTGGCAGTTAATCCTACAGACCCTTTCTACAAAGATCTGTTTTCGCTAGTTCCCCTGCCACATTTATAGTGGTTCCAGCAAATCATTAGCAAAGTCAGCGGTGCTCAAAGTCAAATTTTAAGCACTTCATATTGTGTGGACCCATTGCAGATGATAAACTCTGACTCTTCTCTCTCTCTCAACCCCGATAACCAAACGGAATCAGGGAGAGGAACCGTCGGTCATAAAAAAAACAAGACGATTCGTTTGTTGACTCGGAAGGATTGACACGGAAAGACTGTCAAAAATAAGGCGAAGACTGCGCAGACTTCGCGTTAATCTCAGGTAAGAGGAGGCGTCCGCGTACCTTTAAGAAGAAGCCACTGCACGTTCTCAGCTAAAGGGCTAAGCAAATGAAGCCGAAAATTTCATCGAATATCCTGAATGAATAGTTACAGTATGTTCTATTATCACAAACTAAAGTTCACGTTTTGCGCCTTATAACACAGACTATTCCATCCCATGTGGCAGTCATAACAGCTTCACAATGCACAGGAGAGGGGGAAGACTGCCAATCAAAACTCAAATGATGCACGTTGTAACAACTCTTTACGTAATCCACATCATGTCTCACACGATCAAGTGTACTGATACCATGAGACTCATCACTTGGCGTGTTTATAATAAAGTCAAAGAAACTCTATCCAATCAGCTCCTAGTCAGAGTGTTCAAGCACTTCCTGTGATCCCATGCTGGCAAACATTATCGTGGCCTTGTACGTGTATCTATTCAGTATGAGGCAGACACGAGGCTCTTTTAAAGAATCTGCCTGATTTTCCCACGTCAGAGTGTCAGAAAGCATCTACATGATCACAGTCTTCCTAGTGGACCAGTTCTCAACCTCAATTAATCCCTGCGGACCAATCTTGACAATATCCTCTGCCGATTACCGAAACGATATACTGTTGGCATTAAACTCATGGTGTGCACCAATAACTACACAGCAGTCATAGCATGTGTTTATGAGAAAGTCCATTTTACGGTAAAACAGCTGCCCATCTGGACTCTTATTCAAAAAACGCACAGTCATTATACGCGCAATAACAGACTCGGATAGATTGACCACATGATTTCGCTGTATAGCCTCAATCTCATCCGGATGGAAGAAGGCATATGAGCTCTTCCCAATCATCTCTTCTTATGTGAATCCAGTCAGATCAGTGACCGATGGACTGACCCAGAGCACAGAGCTATTCGGTGTCATGTCTGTAAATAGGAAATAATTAGTTGATTTATGATCAAGATCCACAATCTCAGCAGTCGTCTTCTTTTTACTCAGCGGAGCATCCTTAGGAGGATTGCCATTGCTCTGTTTCCCACTTCTAGTGGTAGGCATCTTCAGTTAATCTAACTTTGTATAATATATAACTTACTATGTATAAGTGGAGTAGATGGTATAAAAATGTATAATAATACAATCTAAACCTAAGGAGTTGATCTTGTTCCAGTAAGTAGAGACAATGTATAAATGTAAGACCAGCAGAGATTTAATTAAAATAGATACTATTACTTGTGCAATCCAAAAAAAATTATGCTAATAAGTATGAGATGCACAAAATCTTGATCAGCAAACAGATATCTCTTCTTCACAATACTTTAATGGGTAGGTAGATTGCAGGAGATGGTATACGGATAAACTCCTGTCAGACGATAATTGATAAAATAACAATGCTATAGATTATTCAGCGGCAGACACAATAGATTAGCGTAGTAGTAGCAGCGATAAAAATAAACTGTGCGTATTAGATTACGTTGTGTAAGTATGTCTTTATGCAATCGAATGGAGCTTCTTATCTACCAAGAGATGTTTATACTAGTTTTTCGGAGCGCGAGAGAAAATGTCGGAGGTTGATCCGATGGAGGCGACATCTCTCAATCTCAACACGTCCTGTCTGTCTGTCTGTCTGTCGCTCAGTAAGGGGCTTGATCAATATAACGTGATAATAATAATTCTAAAGACTGCGGCAACCTATATACTCCGTCCTAAGATGCGTGTTTTTGACTTAATAATAATGGAACTATACGTGTAGAAACTTGTTTAACTTTGTGTAACTTTGTGTGTACATTTATCGGTCGGTAAAGTGATTCATTGTTACGATACAAGGGTCGTTATACAGTAGACGCGTTGAATGCTCAGATGGGAGATTGTTAGATTCAAATCGAGCAGGTGATCGCGTATAACACTGTGCATCTAATAGTAACACTAAAACATAATAAAGGAAGCAAAACAGTCATTATGAAGCCTGACTATATAAGATATACATCAAGCAGTGTCTTACTAAGCGGACGCGTCTGATTGTTGCACAGAAGCCTTTTAAGCTGACTATTACTTCTTCTACTGCTTCTTGGATACCTTCTCAGCCTTCACAGGCGGTGGAGGTGGAGGATAAGCCAACTCGGTCAGCTTCATTAACTCAGGATCTGCATTCCACATTTCACGTATTGGAGTCAGAAGGCTATTGATAGCATCAGCGATACCCTTCTTCAAATCAGCTGGGTGCAGTTACTTGCTGGCAAACTGATCATGAAGCTCCTGATACGTGCCAAATTGTAAATCACCTCCCCACTCTGCCTTTCTCGTAATAACCAGACCCTCAGTCTTCTTCTGCAGAGAGTACAGCGGGAATAGCACAAACTTGGCGAATGAAAGCAGACCATTATCTTCGACGTTACCCTCCTCACAGAATGCCTTCTTGATCTTCTTCTCCACCGTCTTGGCATCATCCAATAAGTCGATCTTGCTATCAACATCAGATGAACTCATTTTGGAGCCCATCAGTCCGGGAACCATAAAGTTCATCAGATGTGCTCGCTTCGTGTAGCCCAGCACGGGTAGATACTTCTCGGCATAGGTGAAGATCTTTCGCTAATCAGTGCCTCCAAACTGGGCATCGACATCCAGATACTCTTCATCCAGTGCTTGCAATCCGGGATAAATGAGGCCACTAAGAAGCGGATGTTCGACATTCTTCACCACCTCAGAACCGGCTTTACGCGCATCATGCTCAGTCACTACTGACGCCAATCGATAACTGTCCAGCGTGTACTTCTCGCTCAGCTAAAACGAGGTTCCCACCACAAACTACAGCTAATCAATAGGTACACCAAGAGCTAATAAAGTCTTTTCAATCAGAGCGCGATAATACTTGATTCTGTAGGTGAGCAATTCCCATGGCGCCTTCTAATTATCCAGATATGCGTGCAGATCGGCCAGCAAAATTTTGACCACACAACCAGCATGTAGAAAGTCGGCGAGTTTACTCAGAGGTACTAAATATCCAATATGAGGCTTTCCCGTAGTAGCCGTTCCCCAATACATCTTCAGCGAACGATCCCTCACCACAGCCTCGATTTAATCGCGGCCCAGGACTTCCTGCAGATTGCGGGTGATCAAGTCCATCTTCTCCTCAAAAGACATACCATCTGCAGCATTATTCACAGGCTAATTACTGGACACTTTCATGTGCTCCACACTTTTTGCAATAGTCTCCAAATGATTTTCCTACGACATAATTGTTTACTTTTAATGTTAAAAGTTTTGCGAATTAGACAGTAAAGGAACTTTATTTAAAGCCGAAGATGAAAATCGATCAGATCAAATGCCGAACAATGAGCGAAAGATTTTAATGACTGAAAGAGCTGAAGTAATTTATGGTATTTAGTCTGTATTTTCATCTTTAATTCATTAATGATTTCTAACGGCTTGTCTCATAACAGTTTTAGGAGCTCTGAGACCAGTCCATCGACTAAACTACTCAAATCCTTATTCCATCAATATCTCGAGACCCTCAACTGTCTTCCAACCTTTACTGGCAGCGCTTTCCATAAAGTAAGTTTTTCGAGGCTTGTACGCCAATTCTACATAGATACCACCATTCTCGCTGAATAGATTGCTTTGAATTGATTAATCAACATTCTACTACGCATCGCCTGGGACAGTACCCACAACAATCTAAAACTGAATAGAGGCCTTTTTACTATCAACTGAAAAAGCAGATCCGTGAAACTTATCAGCTAAAATCTCTGCTTTACTTTAAGTTCTGTTATAAACATGCAACTTTATATCCGCGTGCACTCCCAAATTATTAAGAGCATAACAAGCAGCTTTTGCAGTACCACCGGCTCCAATTACAAGAACATTGATTTGTTTTAATCCACTCAGACAAGCAAACTAGTCCAGAATTACGCGCCTAATTCCAAGCCAATCAGTATTATCACCACACAATATGTCTTGACCACCAGACTACGAGCGCTCCTTCCATATGGTGTTTACCGCTCCAATCTCTCTAGCAGACTTGGATAATCTTGTCACGTACGGTAAGATTTTCTCTTTCAGCGGAATGGTAACTGATGCGCCAATGAAGGAATCAGCTTTCATCAGTGTAATCAAATCGGAATTAATACAATCAGTTTCGTGCAAATCATAATTACACTGCAAGCCAACATCAGAAAATCCAGAATTATGCAGAGCAGGTGATTATGAATGCTTAATCGGACTGCCAAATAGGTACACCCGTCCATTTGCTTTGAAAAGTCCCTTCAGAGTTCTGGCGCGAATAATTTCTTTCATGCTCAGTTATCCAGGAGCTGCCTTTATAGTGAGAGACTCATGAGTGACAGGAGTCATAAAATGGTTCAAAATTCTACTTTCACCACCAGCCTCACCCATATTGATGGCAATCACAGGCTTATTGATATGCTTGAAGGAATCTTCAACAAATCGCCGCAACTTCAGATTGTCCTCGAGCCCGCCCTATGCCACACCGACCAACTTGATGATATCAGCAACATCAATCACCTTCTCAACTTACAATGCCAGCTGCTAAGACCAATTATGCGCCCGCTTAACATCGTGGTAAGATGCAATTATTCTTGTTGATCCAACATTTTTATACTAGATTAAAAGCTGTCGGTAATCATCAGTAATCAAGGCCATTTCAATATCCACATACCCACATCCAAGCTTGAATCCAAGTAGTGATAACTGTTAGTACTATAGTAAAGATCCCTCAAATTTACCTCCTTCAGTGGCACTTCTTACAGTAAAAATGATCGGTGTTGAGGATAGAGATTTTAATAATTGCACCTACAATGCAACATACTCAAAGTCTTGCCTGCTTAACAGATCCACGCGCAATTCAATAGCATCCACAGAATCTGAGATCCGACGAATGATTTCACTGTGAGGCCTCAGATCTTCATAAGTCAATGACAAGAAGAATGACGAAGACTTGCAACTTTCAACATTATCAACAAAACGCATAGATGAATTGAAGTATGGCATTTTAACCTTTAAGCCAGACTTTAGGGACGATACGAAATCAAGAAACTGAGCCGAAATATCCTAATAATCGACTCCAGGTAATATAAAAAACATATGCGAAGAGCACTGCTGATAGAGAGGTTATCTCAACTTCCAAACCTCCACAACCGTCTTTTGATAATTTGGCTTACTAGTGGCATCTGACAACTCCTATTACAAAACTGTAAAATCCTTTTCCAAATTTATAACAATTCCACCAGACTTAACGTAGTCAATAAGAAGCTATCTATTAGCTTCAGATTCCACAACCCCACCACCAGTTGATATAACACAATTTTACGAGTGCGACGTTAAGACCTTAGTCAGTAGAGCCGTTTCTTCAAGTCTAAATTAAGCCCATCCATGCTTTTCAACAAATACAGATACAGATCCATGCGCAGCTTCAAACTCTTCGTCCAAATCAAGGTATTTTAAGCCCAACTTCTAAGCCGCAAGTCGTCCCAGAGTGGACTTTCCAACGCTTCTCATTCCAATTAAGATTATTGACTTGCCACGGTTACCGGCACCTACAACTTTACCAGCATTCTAAGCCATGTCTCCTCGTAACTCAACTCCAAATGAAGATCTAAGCATATCCCAATAGTAAGGCCACGTCTTGCCAACACAAGTCTTCTGATCAAAAGTGACAGAGTGACCACGTTAAGCTAGTACTACTCCCAAAATGGACATGGACATTGCAATTCTATGATCATCGTAGCAGTGAATAGGTGCAGTGGGTACAGAAAGTCCATTCTTACCAACCGCATGCACTATAATTCCATCAGGAATCTCTTTGCACTTTACTCCAAACTTGGCCAATTCGTTCACCATAGCCTCTATTCTATTGCACTCTTTAACTCTCTGATTAGCAATACCAGTTATGGTTGTGCAACCATCCTTGTCTTCACAGACGGCAGCAACGGCGCACATCGTCATAAAGGCATCCGTCATTGACTCCATATCTATTTCGCCAATTGATTTTAATGATTATGGCCCACATAAACTGAGAGAACCTTTGCCAGCATTCATCTACACGGTGCATCCCATTGATTGTAATAGCTTGGAAAATTGAGCATCACCCTGTAAACTCTAATCATCCAGGCCCTTAACATTGATAGAGCGACCAAGAACCGCTGCCAGCGTGAGAGGATAGGTTGCTGAAGAAGCATCCGGTTCAATATAATACTCCTGTGGATTAATGAACCCCGTCTTTGGTATAGTGTACGTATTGCCTTGCCTTTGAACTGCGACACCAAACATCTTCATGAGATTGATCGTCATGTCAATGTAAGGTTAAGAAACAACATGATCATCTGCAGAGAGTCCCAATTACAGAACAATTTGCTACTCTGCATAAGGAGCAGCCATTAGCAAGCTAGAGACATACTGACTACTAACAGAGGCACTCAATTGAATATTGCCACCTTTCAAACCCAAATTACTTATTCTCAGAGGCAAGCACCCAATACCTTCTTCATATCCTATATCACAGCCATTACTGAGGAGAGCATCTACCAAATCTTTGATAGGCCGCTATTTCATACGCGCATTTCCCGTCAGAGTGGTATGAGTCTGAGGTGACTATATAAGTGCACATACAGAGGTTAAGAATCTCGCCGCAGTTCCGGCATTGCCCAGATACAGAGCTTTAGAAGTCGGTCTCAGCCTACCACCACAACCTTCCACCACCAAAACTTTACCTTGATTCTCCCACCTGAAATTGGCAAAACTGATTTCCTTCAGTGCATTCAACATCACCTTTGTGTCGTCTGAATGCAATAAATTATACAGTCTACATGTGCCCTGGCCCAATGCCGCTAATAACAAAGCTCTATTGGATATAGACTTTGAGCCTGGAACTTCAATTTCTATTACATTCTCATTACAGTTGGCATTACTGCTATTCAAAGAAACTGTAGAAATTGACGAACTCAGAGCCAGTTGAATTAACTCATCACTGACAGATGAGGCTTTCCTTTCCAATGTAGATCCAATGCCATTCAGCAGAACAATCTTCTTCTACTTTCCAACATTCTTCTTATCTACAGCCATGTACTGCATAAGCTTATCAACGCTTAGAACATCAGCAGCTTACTATCCTTTATCAGATAGAATTTTGGCAATAAGACGATCATCCAACTTACACGGAAGCCCATAGTGTTACAAGCAGCTGATTACACGGGAATACACGACATGATCCAAATGGCCAAGCATTCTCGCAATCTCCATCTCCAAAGCCATTCCAATACTGATCGCTTCACCATGTAAAAGTTGAGGAGCAAGTGCAGCCTCCACCGCATGTCCAATCGTGTGTCCAAAATTGAGTATACTTCTGAGTCCACCCTCACGCTCGTCCTCTGTCACCACCTCAGCTTTGATGCAGGCACTCTACCAAATGACATTAATAAGTTTCTCAATAGCATCTTAGGTGAGTAAATCACCATCTTACAGAGACTCGAGACTCAAGTACTCTGCTAAATCTTCCAACTGATAGAACAGCTTCTCATCCCAGAAACAAGCCGTCTTTATGACTTCAGCCATACCATTGATAACATGACGCTTAGACAAAGTACTTAGGAATTATGGACATATGATGATCCGCTCAGGTTGCCAAAATGTACCGACTAAATTCTTACCGCCGATATAAGAGACATCCGAATAAGAAGATCCCGACTAGCAGCAATCGGGAATGAGTACATCAATGCCATTCTTACCACCAATCGAACTATCTGACATTGCCAATACCGTGGTCGGTATTTAGACTAACTTTATACCTCGCATATAAGTTGACGCCGCGTAACCAGTAAGATCGCCAATCACACCACCACCCAAGGCAACAACCACCGAGTCCCGTGTGAACTAGTGTTGAATCAGGAAGTCGTGAATAGCATTAAGCCACTCTCTGCACTTAGAATCTTCACCAGATGGAATGACTAGACTTTTGGTTACAAGTTGACTGCATGACTTGGATAGTTCATTGAGTAGATTCTCCAAATGCAGAGGTGCAATAACATCATCAGTAACAACGCAAACGTGCTGGCCTCGTTATGACTCCAAGAATTAACGCAACTAATCAGCAACTTTAACTATGGAGTCCACCAATAACAGTGAATTCTTTCCCAAAATACTCTTCACCTTTACCATTCTAAGTTCCACTAATATTTCACACTCTTTATGCACTACTGTAGAAGAATACAGTAAGCCTTGGAATAGAGAAGGAAAAGATGAAGCGTATAACTTGCTCTTTTCCGATTCGCGTCGTCGTTCGTTCCAATTCAGATCGATCACCTGAGCCAGTTTTGTTCTTTCATCTGCTACCCTCTCTCCTTTCCTTGAGCGTGTGTGTGTGTGTGTGTGTGTGCATTTCTTTTGTTAAGTGCAGCACGTGTGGTGAAAGAGAACGATTCTTCTTCGTATACTTTTCTCATTAGATCACTTTTAATAGTATTGCATAAAATAAGATAGTAGTAGGCGATGCCTAACAGCTCGCCCGTTAGTAAAGTAATCTTCGCTTTCGCTCGATCAGATAGACACACAGAAACGTGCTTTAATATCTCAGAGAACGATGGTCTTATTTGTTCGATTGCTCGAAGCGAACCTCATTTTGTGATTTTGGTAGTAAGCTATCGTTCACCTTACTGAGTGATACAAAGACGTTCATATGTTTATCAATTTATTTTATTGAAACCGTATTTCGAAGCTCTTTATATCGGTTTAGCTAAGTACGCTTTTGTGTGAGGAGATACACGCCAGACAGAGCGCATACTTATTAGTAGTAGTCTAGTAGTAGTCTCTTTTGATCCATTTAAAGAGGGGTGCCCAATGATACCGTTTTCGCTTCGGTCCTTTTAGACCGAGGCTAGTTGGGTTGAGACTTTGAAAAAGGGGAGTTGAACCCCACACCGCTCTGGTATGATCTGAGTCATCAGATCTAATTGATTCTTTGCCTAGGCGTTGGCACACGATACGCCCTGCGCATACTTACTAAGTCAGCTCATGTTACGCGTTTGATTGAAAACTTCAGTAACGAATAACCATTGGTTTTTTGTCAACAATCTTATACTGAAGTTTCTCTTCTATGGCCTGAAGTTATAATGAAGAAGAACAATTATGAGTAAACCTCAAAGTGATATCTGGTTCAAAATAAATAACGTCAGTCTAATACGGAAGGAAGTTGGTCTTGTTTTGATAATCTAATATTTACACTGTATATATTGTACTTCCTATCAAGCGCCAAGTGATATAGAAACACTATGAATATCGCAGCGGAAATTGTAATCATAAAGTATAATGAAAGCCTTTGGAAGTGTCGTGCCATTAAGTGCATCAGATACTTTAATCATTTTGACATGACACCGTATTCACCTTGACAATCCATCTGTCAATAATTAAAAAGTAAGTTCTAACAAAAAGCTGGATAGTGATTATTTACATCCACGCTTTATCTGCATTTGCCATATCTAGGCAATTAGCAAATCTTGTTCATTGCTGGTGCCGCGGAAGAGATTCAACCACATACCACCTTTAAGCTTTCAGCTTCCAGTTCTGATTTTGGCATAATTTGAAAAAAGGGATTTGAATTTCGAATAAATTTTCCGACATAAACTTATACAATCTTATTTACATAATCTCAGTAACATCGGACGATGTCTTTTAAAAACTTTCCAAATCTTCAACATAATCATTGGGATTTCCAACAATGCAGTAAATGCTTACACAACCGCTTGGCATGTTAACAAAGTTAGTTGATAAACATCAACGCCATAATTATACTAATTTTTCATAAGTCAGAGACATACTACTGACATTGACTTATCTCCGAACAACATAGTTTCTAAAGTGGGATTAAAGTCACGACGACAGGCCGTGTGTTTGAACATTCTCGGTGCGACGTTTCGTTTGCGAGAGCGCACGGACCTTGTTTGTGAGCGCCTCACCTAAATTGCAGTTGAAACTTCAATCGACTTTTTGGACCCTTAAAAATTGAGAAGTAAAAATTCTATCCGCGAGTGGCAAGGTTTTGGCGCAAGAGAAGTTTTATGGTGAAATCGGTTTAATCATAGCTTTCTTCCTCATCGACTTTTAAATCCCATAATTTCGCGCTTTATTTCGGCCCCCCTGTGGTTTGTTTGTTACTTTCACACACGCGCGATAGACCAAATTAGTTTGCTCACCCTTACGGGCGAGCAATTAAAGCCTGTGCGACTAGTCGCATGCGGCCCGTCCCGAACCGTGTCTCTTCTTAATTGAACTTTATGCGATGACAATGACGATAATGTCGTTTTGCATTGGACATATCGTGAATGGTGAAAAACGACTTGAAAATATTTTAAAACATACAAATATTTATTCACCATATTCATCGAATTTATTACAACGCATCTTCAGATCAGTATGAGCGACTCGTATTTCAGTGGTGATCAGTCAATGCATAAATTTCAATCTTTTCGCCGGTGCTGGTGCAATCTCCGCGTCTGGAGATGGTTGTGGCAATACGATTGGCATTTCACCGCGCTTGGTTATGATTACTTAGTTTGCAAATATAGTCTGATGCAGTTTTGGCCATTTAGCTTTCTGTCAGGCATTTCTGTGCCCTTCACTTGACTCACTGCCAACACATGATCACCTTTGCGTAACACGACAGTGGCGCTACCGTCTAATAAAGGCTAAAAATTGATGAACAAGTTGATCAAGTGCTCAGCTCAGTCCTCCTATTCATCCCTTCATCGACACAGAATGCGGAATGAATTGCATTCAATCTCTTAGTTTAATGGAACACCTCACTACTTCATAACGTTGAATCCAGCTGATATTAATAGTGCTTTGCTTTAGGTGTTTTAAGGGCGAGATATTGATTTGAAGACTCTGGTGCCGAAAAATATGCCGGTGTATCGCGAGCGTGTCATGAACGTTGTACTAAATCCTTGGGCGGCAGCTAAAAATTTTGATTGTGTCGTACGCGCTTTTATCGAAGTTTTACTCTGGTGTGGGACAAAGATCATCCTGGCATTTTTGGGCCTGTCCAATCCAATTACCGTTGGCAAGACTCTGAGATCGTACCAATTTCTTACTAAGACTCTTTTAGCACGATTGGCGAATTACCACTTGTCTGGAATCAGGTAAATATCCATGCGAATCCTAAATTTTATCTTGCGAAGATTAAGGTAGAGTACCTTGAATGTAATTGACTGCCTCTCTTTGACTTTCAGTGAATTCAACCTGACACGATGTTAAGACTTACAGCGACTAGACGACAAATTTGTTCGAACTTTACTTAGTCCAATCATATCCTATCATCACCACAGCAAATACAGGTGAATCTATCTTCAGTCAGATGAATGATATAATTACGTCACTCCTTCATAATCTTGAAACCACTGATCGGATGCAGCTTCTTGAAAGAGTTCAATTTCTTCTCTAAATCACCATCTGCTTAAAACGTAGTATCAACACGGACCACATCAAGTCTCTTCTGCAATCTGCTCCTCTTATCTGCCTCATTTCGGTCCGTATTTTACTGTTTAATCTCTTCATCTGTCATACTACCTAACATCCAATCGCGTCTTAGAGCAAGTTCTCGTGTTTCACAATGTCTGTTCTCAATCATTTCTTGATCATTCATAGAGTCCATACGTTTCGAACGATTATCCTGTCGTTGTTGACTCTATTACATGACAAAATCTCTATATCCCCCTTCCGACATTGACTCCTTCAGTTTCTAACGATTAATCACGCGTTGCCATCTTTAATGTCGACAATCTCAAATTCTCCTCGTCAGTCATAGCTTGCATTGCCTTTCTCTTCTTGCTTATCTCTTCTTAGGTTCTGATTTAGTAGACATTTCTATCTGCATTTGCTTTATTTTGCACAATATCAAAAATCCGATACGTGAAATGGAAAAGTCGTACCGATGAAACAGTGATTCAACGTTTCACGTTCATGCGATTTATGACGCGTAATAGAGAAAATTCAACGGGCGGACAGACAGACGGACACGCGTTTTCGTGATACTAGACCCGAACTACTTTTCTGGGTTTGTGAATCATCTATTGATCTAGACTTTTGGTCGAGAGTGTGGCCGCGGTATGCTGGTGGGTTGTCATGGTGTTTAGAAAACGGAGAAGCGACCCGATTACGTTTTCACGGTTCGGGAATTTGGACGATATGGAATTGGAATACGCTGAATTAGAGTACGCTGAAGATATCACAGAGACGGTGGATATTCCAGGGATTAGTCGATATTTGGATAGAAACATGAAGAAGGAATTGAAGATTTAGATGGATTAGGAGCTCGCATTTGATGACGATGATTCAGATCTGGAAGATAGTCAAGATAGTGGCACTTATGAGGGTGATTATTTTGAAGATACAGAGGATAATGATGATGATGACGATAGTGGTATGGATGGCGATGTAATAGATGATGAAGCTCTTGCTGATTATATGCAAAACGTTCTGAATGGCTCTGATGCTGACTTTATACCTCTAGATGCTAATATGGTTTTAAACACCTCCGATAAATAGAATAACGAGAGACGCAAGATGGATATTGTATTGACTGAAGTTGAGCGATATTTACTGGATGATAATTAAAGCCTATTTATTGTACAAGCTGAGAGTTTGACTAAACATATTAGGAGTAAGTTGATTAATTTGGTTATGGACTTGAAAGAGATTTCAATCTGCTCCAAGTATGATGGCGCACTTCATTTGCTAAAATCTGAACTCTTCTCTCCTGATGTTGGTCATATTAACAAACTTTGTATGCAGATGAAAGGTGAGTAGAATACATCTGCTTAAAAGTAAAGACGTTAGAGGGACGTTTATCATCTCGATTACGATAGTTTTGATGATGATGCAAATTATGAAAAGGCGTTGAGACTAAGTAAGAAGGCTATGAGGAAAGTTGGTAGAAAGCTTGGTGGTCATTAGAAGTCGAAATCTAATCAACAGATATAATAATAACAGAGACGAAAGTCTAAAGGTGCGTAATAGTAAAAGGGTGTTAGGCAGTAGAAATCTGGAAAGAGATAGTCTGTGAGTAATGGATCCAGGCCGTCTGGTAGAAAGTCTAAAGATGATGGTGATGTTATAAAGACTTAACACGGGAAAGTTGTCGGGTAAAATGCTCAGCCTTTAGCTAGCACCAATGTTGGTCATCAGTTACTCACCAAGATGGGTTGGTCGACTGGTTAATCTCTGGGTAATGAGGGATCGAACGGAATTAAGGAACCCATTGCCGCCACTATGAGGGGTAGAGGTAGAGGTTTAGGAAATTGAAGTGGAATGTTATTATACCCAGTATTTGTACATATTAGCGGTAGTCATCATTTACATCACAGTTTGAACTCTTGTAATAGATTTGCCTTGATTGATTGCATAAAAGCAGACTTCATTTTTGTATCATCTTTATTGTTCGCAGTTGAAGTACTAACTGCTTGATCCATCTTGATAGTCTATTATGAAGATTATGATGAGGATTGCTTCCTCTTCTTGCCAGCTGCCACGGCTTGATTCTCCTGGTCCTGTTCTTCCAATGGCCAAAACACTGCAACACCATTATCATTGATGTAGTTATAACAGGTGGCCCAACTAAATCTGATCAGAGACGGGAATCCAAATACAGGATCAAAATTATCCCTGAGCCATTGTTTAGTGATAGGATCAGACGGGTATCCACAGCCCATCTCACCGACACTGGAGAAACCATTCTCGCGAAACTTCCACTGTTTCAGTTGAGCATCGCGCGTCACTTTGGCACAGATCGATGCCGCACTCACAATCGCGTACTTTGCATCAGCCTTACTCTCAACGCAAATCTTGTCAATTGATGGGAATGTCTTGCGCAATAATTCTGTATATTTCTACGGACTTCCCACTGTATCAACATACAACTACACTTTTTATGACGGAAAGTTTATTAATGATCGATTGTGACATTTAAATTCATAAACAATCTTACTTCAGTAATGTTATAGCCATTACTTAATGCATGGCGCACTAAATCAATTGCCGTATCAAAACTGAGTTGATTAAGATTATACTTTGTTCGTCGCAACATTTTATTAGAGATATCTTGAGGACTTAGTACCGTGCAAGAGTACTGCAACCAGTCGCTCTCACTAATGCTTTGGAACATTTCATCTCTCTGCTACTCAGACAACTTTTTACTATCATCGAACCCGACATCATTCAACTTCTTTCTTACAGAGAGTTTACAATAAGCCACAGCATAGACCATTGGTCCCAGAACTGGACCTCTCCCTACATAATTCATACATTAAGTTTATAGTAAATCGTATAAACGATCTCTTAATGGACACACTTACCTGCCTCGTCAATGCCCATACAGTATTCCTCTTGGTCTTTCACATCCAGTTTATTATCATCAACTGATTATGAACTTTTATGCACCGTAAAAGTCTTCATTTCTTAATATGTTATGCCAGTATCTAGAATATTTAAAGTAATAAAATAGAAGAGCCTTCGGTAAATTTTTACTAGGACTGAAACAAAGTGAGCCAGACGACCACTACTAAGCGCGTAAGAGAACAAGCGGCTGAACACGAAACGAGAGCGAGTGAACTCCTATCCCCTTTAACGCGTGTTTGAATAAAGAGAGTGAAGAGACACCAAGGAGCGACGAAATCTAATACTTTCTGGGCGATCAACGTTGTTGTCGAGGCGACCAATAATGACGTTTGCCTCAAGAATGTTGCTGAAAACATTCTTTCTTTCCTCTTGTTCCTTTCTTTCCTCTAAAGATTTTTTTTAATTTCACGCAGTGTGTTGAATATTATTTTGACTTTTCTTAGTCCTTAAAGCAGCAACAAAAATGAATAGCTTGTTGAGAAAGCAGTTTATATCGGGATCTGCTTCTAGATTGGCAAAGGCCAAGTTGCCTGCTGCAGAGTATATTGGATTCAATCTGACTGCCGAGTAGAAGGAATATCAAGAGTTGGCTCGCAAGTTTACCGCTGAGCACATTATCCCTAATGCAGCAGAACATGATAGAACCGGTGAGTACCCAGTGGAGATTATCAAAAAGTGCTGGGAACTGGGCCTGATGAACACTCATATTCCAGAGAAATTTGGCGGTCTCGGATTGGGTGTACTTGATTCTTGTATCATCACTGAGGAGTTGGCGTACGGCTGTAGTGGTATGTAGACTGCAATTGAGGCTAATAGTTTAGCTCAAGCACCGCTGCATGTGGTCACTGATCCAAAGTATGACGAGTTGAAGAAGAAGTATCTGGGTAGAATGACTGAGGAACCTCTTATGGCTGGCTACTGTGTTACTGAACCTCAGGCTGGTAGTGATGTGGCCGGTGCAAGAACTATGGCTGTGAAGAAGGGAGATAAGTGGGTGGTCAATGGCTAGAAGATGTGGATCACCAATGGTGGAAAGGCCAACTGGTATTTCTTGCTGGCAAAGACTGATGCCAGTGCACCGGCAGGTAAAGCATTCACTGGATTTGTTGTTGATGCCAATGCTCCTGGTGTTACAGTCGGTAAGAAGGAGTTGAACATGGGTCAGCGTTGTTCGGATACTCGTGGCATCACCTTTGAGGATGTTGAGATTCCGGATGAGAACAGACTGGGTGATGTTGGACAGGGATTCAAGATTGCTATGGGTGCCTTTGATATCACAAGACCAGCTGTGGCTAGTGGTGCAGTTGGTCTGGCAAGACGTGCTCTGGAGGAGGCCACCAAGTACAGCATGGAGAGAAAGACTATGGGTAAGCCAATCTGTGAGCACCAGGCTATAGCTTTCATGCTAGCTGAGATGGCCATGGGCGTTGAATTGGCCAGATTGATGGTTTGGCGCAGTGCGCGCACCTACGATGAGGGCAAGAGAAATACTTACTATGCCTCTATCGCCAAGGCGTATGCGGGTGATATTGCAAACAAGAATGCCGCTGATGCCGTTTAAATCTTTGGTGGAAATGGCTTTAACTCTGAGTATCCGGTGGAGAAGTTGATGCGTGATGCCAAGATTTTCTAGATCTATGAGGGAACTGCGCAGATTCAGCGTGTCATTGTCAGCCGTCTTTTGTTGGACAACGTTGCCAAGACTGGTAGCTCTATTCTGTCTTGATGAACAGCGGATGGCTTTATAAATTTGATTTCTTTTACTCTCTATTGATTAATTACGTTTTTTATAATAATTATCTTGATCAACTTTTGATATTGTTATCACGAGTCCTCTCTGAGTTGTGGAGGGGAAGTGATAGAGCGAAGCTTATTCCCGTTGATCAAAAGCAATTCGTTGAAAGTTTATTAATAGTTACAAAAATGAATGGCGGCAAGGATGTATTGAAATGCAATGCGATGGAGAGTTAATGGATTAGACAGATAATAAAGCCATTTTAGTTGAAGCCGTTTGGGTACTTATCAGTCAGACATGTTGTCTAATAATAATAAATTAAGAAGATTGAATCTGATCATACTGGGAACGCGACATTATGCACTACACATTAAAAATTCCATTCATCTGCCAATGAGCCATCTGGCGTTTAGTATGTTGATAACTAAGATGATCAAGATGACGGTATAGACAAAGAGCTTTTGGAAAGGAATAGACGCATAGGCCATGCTATTGAAGTGCTTCGCTATCAACTGCCTCGATATTTCTCGTACAATTCTAATCACACCACATCATGGCATGGTAATAATTAGCGCGATTATTCCACGGAGACAGATGTTGATATTACAGAGGAGGATTTTGATTAGTTAAACTAGCTGGATATGAGTATTTATCATCCTGATATCGTCATAAGGGAACCACATCATTACAGGTTGCATCTCGCCGGATTGAAAAAATATGAATGGTTAATGAGTGCAACCAGATCAGTCCTCAGTGTCTATTGCTAGCAGTATCAATTTAAGATTACGAACATAGTGATACATCATCGCGCTGAGTCGCTTGGTGAGTTGGGAGCGGCTTAATCATCATCTACATTAGGATTAAGTGGTGGTTCAAACTCTATAAACGCGAGTGACAGTGTTGGTAAGGTGTCAATCCACTGGCAATTTGAGGGTATCAGTCGCGCTTCTATCGCCAGCCACTGGTTGACATCAAGACTCAAGTCAATCGGAAATCTAATGGGTGGCAACTTTAATCACAGCAGTCCTAATTCCGGAGATGTTGGTAGATTACCCCCGGATTAGAATATAATTGAGCAGAAAATCATTTACAATGGCGTGTTTGTATATAGATTCATGGATGATTAGATGGCGTTGATAGATGAGCATTCCATAGAGAAGGTAATACCGGCGCCGCGTAGATTTGCTCCTCTAACACTTCTGGGATGGCTCACCTCTGCCGGTCATTGGCGAACTGGTAAAGAAGTTGCCGTTGAATGATACGTCTGATACAGTGCTGTAGTATTATCCAGAAAATAAAATATAGGAATGTATATAAGACTTTTCATTATTTGAATTATTCAAAATGTCACAGTGATTTGTATAGCGACGAACTTAGTTTAGATGCAGCGGCAGTATCGAGGAACCATACTAAAGATCCATGACGGGGATCAACTAATTGAACAGGATATTTGACGTCCTACTAAGCCCCATCACTCAATGCATGGCTGAGCACATCCTTCTTCCCATCTCCGGTAACTATAAAGTGGACATTGTGCGCGTCATTAACTAGAGGTAAAGTGAACGTAATTCTATTTGGCGGTGGCTTCGGACTGTCATCTAAACAAGAAATCAGTGTATCGCGATTGTCAATCTTAAGCAGTTCATGTCTAGGGAATAGGGAGCACGTATGACCATCTGGACCCATGCCCAGTAGAATGAGATCAATCTAGGGATGACGACTGCCTAGCATAGATTACAGCTTGGTCTAGTATGTTTACGCAGCACCAGTTAAATCATTGCGCTTGACACAATCTTCATCGACTGTCAACACTGATTCCCTTCTCAGTCCGTGAGTGTACAGTTTACTGAGAACTTGGTCTTCACACAGCTTGTGATTACTATCGCCATCATCCAGCAGAACGAATCGCTCATCAGCATACAAGACAATCCACTTGTCAAGTTGGTCTCTAGTTATGCGACCACTTTCCGCGGCTTTAATCAAAGGTCCACCGACAACTTTGGGCAAAGATCCTCCACTGAATGCGATAGAAAACTTCCCGCGCTACTCAATACTTTCCGCCTAAATTTTTATTATCTTCTCGACAGCAGCTAATCCAATATATTCTGCACTCTATCCCACAACTATATCTTTACCGCTGTTCATTTCAAAGCGCTATGGTATGACTTGCGAAAGTGATCCAAATTGATCGATCTTACACAAGTCTAACAAAGACAGCTTGACGCGCTCGCTGACCTGAGAGATTCGTAACTGTGACAGGCCGGCTCGCTCAATCCTCAAAGCGTCGTGTCGTTCGCTCCTTTACTATCTCTTCTCTCGTCGTTCCTCTCTGCTGGTTGGCGAGATCACAGTCACTCAGTTATTCATTCATTCATCTCTATACAGTACTGCTCTCAGTGTTAAGTCTCTTCTTTATAATCGACCATCCCATCTAAAAAATTTTACATTGATCAAGACTGAGGTTTTATAATGGCGAATTTGAATCGGAATAATTCTGTGTAGTGTGAAGAGTTTATTCGCGATTTTGTCGCATCAAGAGAGAATTAGATCCTGGATATAGTTGGTTAATGGTAGTAAAGAAGCTAATCATCCGTCTTTAAAGATACTTAAAATCTCACTTTGATAATATCCAATTTGCACGATTAATTTGGGCATTATGCTACTGATTAAAGAGATCGCGTATACGTGAAGGAAATGACAACATCTCAGCATCCAGATATCTAAGATGGTTCTGCCTTTTATAGAGCGTGCGGTAATTGGCATGTTGATTTCAATGCTGTTCTTGGTAAAGATGGTGATGTTTAGGACGCTGGCCAAGTTGTAGATTATATCTCGCTGCGATAGAAGCAGTAAGAAGACTGGGCGTGTGGATGTCTCAGAGATGGGCTGCAGGTGCTGGATAGTGTCAAGGATCTTATGGGTGATGAGCGTAAAAAGGCCAAGGAGAGTTCGCTTAAATATTTTAAGCAGGCTATAGAACTACAGCCACATAATATGTATGCCAAGATTGTTTTCGGTAATACGCTGAATGGTGTCAGCCGGTATGATGACGCTATTGTGCAATTTGAATAGGTGCTCCATTCAATGTTACATGACAATGTGGATCGTATCAAGCGCCTGGATGCAAATAGTGTTGGTAGTATTACACAGAGCTTAACATAAGGTGCTGATAAAAGGCATTCTGATGATAGCAATATGGATGAGGATTAGTTTTATAATGTGCATAATGTGTTTGAATTCTATAACAAGTCCGTCTAAGGTAGTTAGAGGAAGGAGGCGTACATGGAGACTGCCAAGTATAAAGATTTAAAGCAAAAGTATTAGGAGTATGCCAAGTTGCATCCTATCAGGTAATTTGTCCGCAAGCCACCACCGCAATAGAGATAATATAACTAGTAGCCGCGTCGGTATGATTCAAATGGGCATCTGAGACAAGATTAGGATGTACGTGAAGATCGAGGAAGACACCAGGGGCCACCACCTCAAAATAATTATTATAGAGATGCTCATTACCGGGATTCACGATAGTACTACGATGACTACTATCGATACCCAGAAGATTATCAGCGTGGTGCATACCATCATCCGCGCGATGCATATGAATCGTAGTATAGAAATTATGAAGATCATTATTATGGCCAAGCTGCCTCTTAGTAGTATCATTAGCAATAGAGAACGGAGGAAGATGATCGATAATTTGATAGACTTCGCGGTAGACCATCAGAATCTCAAAGTAAGCACCGGGGAGGAGAGTAATCTCGGGGAGAGTCACGTAGTAGGATCAGTTATGATGAAGTGGCTGATAAGTAACCTCCACCGTATCCGTAATAGCCGCCTCATGAAGATTAACGACCACCACCACATCAATAGTAGGCAAGTGGTAGTCGCTATGATCCGACCGAAGATATGGCAAATTTCCAACACCAACCAAGACGACAATTTAATGGTCATTAGTATCCGCGTCCGCATGGAAATTAAAGAAATTGCTATTAGTCTCATAATTCATCATCATCATCATCATCGTACAATTAACATAATCGTGATCGTCGCTGATGATACACTTAAGCTCAATGTTGTACTTCTTAGAGTCTTCTCTCTCTTTATAAACGAATCATGATGAATTTGCATATTCGGAGACTCGATCAGAAGAGATTTATATTTAGATTGCCTGATATCTCTCACCTTACTCAGGTGATCAGCTCTCCCAAATTACACCATTATTCAAATACAGACGTGATCAGGTACGTCATTCAGCTATTCAGTACCTTTGATGGTCTTAAACTGCTACTATGCTTGTAAGTGTAGATCAATATCGCCGAGATAGTTTTATGACGTTGTGTCTGATGTGAACAGTTATAACACGTTCGTTCCCTATTGCACATCATCCAGAATTATAGATGGATCAAGGCGATTGATGAATAGAGAGGAAGGTGAAGTGTTGTAATAGTCATTTAAGGGAGTACTAGGAGTCGGATTCAAGAATTCAGAAGGTCGGTACACGAGTAGCGTCACCTGCATTGAAAAGCATCGACTTAACCGGTATGAAGTATTGGCGGTGGCATCAGAGAGTGAAGTATTTAAGTAGCTGCAGACTAGGTGGACTATTATGCCGCTGGATGCTAATTCTTCTACTGATGATGCTTGTCGAGTACAATTTGTGATTGATTATCAGTTCAAATCTGTTCTTCATGATGCCATGGCTGGATTCTTTTTCAATGAAGTTGCCTTAAAGATGGTTGACGCGTTTAAAGTTGAAGCTCATAGTAGAATGAAGAGATTATAAAAATGATGAACCGATAATGTGGTATCTTGATGTATATTCTTGCACGATCATACCAAAGTTCCGTCTAGCATGTTGGCATACTTGTTCTTCTTGGAGTATGAGTACTGAATATCATGAGTGGTGAGCCAGTTTTCCAAATGAGACTTGGCTGTAATAGCATCTACATGCTCAAGTTCAATCTCATAACAAGTGCCGTGCTGGAACATGGTCTCATCAACCTCCAGAACATAATCTTTCCATTAAAACTTTTGCCTCTAATTCTTGAATGAGCCAACCTTCTTCCATCCGCTCTGGTCGTTGAACTTTTCTATAATTTATTTCAACAGCGCAGACTTAGATGTAGATGTTGCTTGAGAAATCTAAGATGGATCTTCAATCAAACGCTTAGCCTCATCGCTACCTAAAGTCTCTTCAGTCTACACTCTCAACTTACGTCCGTCAAGATATCACTGCGGTCAACACTCAAGTAAGCATACCTACCTCTTCAACTCGACTGACTCCATTTTCTAATACAGCGTTACCTTTCAATGTCAGAACATAACTTTCACTCCCGCCAGACTTGATCTTTTATCGAATTCTCATTACATTTCTCACCTTCTAACTACACACATAATAATGATATGAGATGAGATTCTAGATGGCGGGCGACAAAGGATCAACAACTTACAGCGCATTGTCCTCGGTGTCAAAGAAATTGTTAGTCTGAATCTCCGTACCTAGCGGTATAGCCTCTTTAGTCAAGAGTTCAATGACGCGTTAATGGGCAGCTTTATCCGGCAACTTTAACTTCACCTCAATCTCCATCGTTGGTTTGATAGTAAATTTCACTCTCTTCCGAGCAGTAGAGAAAATTCGATTCAACAACAATGTTGGGATAAGAGTCGGCCTTAAAACAACAGTCTTCTGACCCTGACATGTGTTAGGTTGTGACGAAACACGTACAACGTCAGTGAAAAATGATCAAACTACTTCTTCAAGTGAAGTAGAAATAACAATAATTGGTTATTATTTATTTTCTACTTATTACGTTTTTAACAACATGTTTTAGAATATACTGGATACAGAAGATGCAAAAGATTCTTCATCATCGGCGGAATATTAGTAGATTTCAGAGGATAAGTAAGAATTGCCAGGTGGCTAGTTTACTGCAGGTATGTTCCAGAGCGTGTTTTAAATGTGAGCGAAACAAATGATGAACATTCAGCGACGGATGTGTGTGTAGAAGATTTGAGTATAATCAAAGAGACTTTGGCTAAGATTACAGTGCCAGACCATTGTATTCCTCACTGGGCCAAATAAATTCCTGAGAATGTTTGGATGTCAAGGCTGTCTGGTTCTATTAGCACATAAGCGAACGTAGGTGGATAAAGACACTCGTCTACTGGCACAACTTTATTCCAACGCGATGATGAATAGTCCGAAAAGTGATAGAAATTGTGAGTATTAATATACATTTCAGTCTTGAACTGACCTTAAATGTATTTGCAATATCTTTGCTATCAATATTTCAAATAGCGTATGTTAGTTCCTGGATTACAAAGGTTCGCTTGTCGCAACTGTTCATTACAGAACTCAGCATGTTGCCATGGTTACCCTGCGGAACAACAGTATTGAGCTGTTCACTTGTTTAACAACTCTTCTATCCCACTCTAGAGAACTATCACCACAACACTATTATATCGAATCCGAATGCTATCTAACATGAACAAACTGGTTCAAGTCATGCTGCTTGGAACGGTCATCTACGCATAGTCAGATCTGCCACCGTTTATTACACTGCAAGGATTTCTTCGCGACTTCAAGTAAGCCTCATACTGTTCATATGCCCTTACATGTTTTAACATACCGACGTTCTCTATGTAGTGCAATGAACCCTGATATGGAGAGTCCCGCTTAGTGGTGTTACTAGCAGACTGGTTTACTGAAAGATAAGTTGGATGCAAACGGGCGCCCGTAGTTCTTACCTCCCCAATTGCGCAGCCCTGATCAATTTGGTATATACACCAGCTGTTCTAAAGTTAATGTGACTTAGGCTAGAACTTCGGCTGCAATCTCAAATTTTGGCCAATTTCTTCATGAAGAGTATTACACCGACGTTCCTGGTGTCAATATTGCTTATCCATTATCTATACAATTGGACCTGATTGATCCGTCTGCTGCATTGTATCAATTTAAGTCCACCTCTTTCTTCCCTTTGAATGGTCTAGGATATCAGAGAGAGGCTTTGAATAGTAGAAGTATGTTCAGTCAGTCTGATCGCAATAACAATTACTGGTTCACCACTGAGATAAATGCCAAATTCTATTACAGAGGTGGCGAAGTATTTACATTCACTGGTGATGATGATTTATGGGTGTTTATTGATGGCAAGCTGACAAGTTGCGACTTGGGCTCTATTCATCCAACTCTGACCTGCTCTATTAATCTGGACAGTCTGGGTCTGCTGCAGAATCTGACTCATGAGATGACAATCTTCCACGCGGAACGTCATTGGAGTGGCAGTGCGTTCTAAATCACCACCTCTATTGTGCCCATCAATCAAGCTCCTATTGCACTGAACACCTCTGTTCTTCTGTCTCAGAATAGTGAAGCTCAGTTTGTCCTGGAAGGATATGATCCTGATTATAATCCGACAGTGTCATTCATGATTTTGAGTAAACCATCATTTGGATCTATATCTGCACCTGTAGGAAGTTGGATCCCTGTGAACACCAAGGTTGTATACACTCCGGATGTAGATTTTAACGGCGAAGATAGTTTCTAGTTCATTATGAATGACGGTCAGGCTAACTCAACCGTTGCTTTTGCATAAATTTCGGTAAATGCAATTTACTACCCACCTGAGGCTAGTGATTAGTAGGTGAATGCAAACATTGGCGAGAACAGTACATTCCAGTTGAGTGTTTATGATCGAGACACTGCTCTGTCTGATCTATCCTTCTTTTTGATATCATCGCCTTAGTTTGGTTATGCTACTATTGCCAAGGATGGTATGCTTGAGTACCGGCCTGTTAATGTTGGGAAAGAGCAACTGAAGTGGATGGTCTCTGATGGCCTATCCTCATCTACAGCGACAATCACCATTGAGGCAAAGATGCCTATAATTCCTCCTCAGCCGCCTTTATAGAGTTCTTAGATCGCGGGCGTTGTTGTTGGCGGGGTTGCGTTCTTCGCTCTTATTGGACTTCTACTAGCATGGATTCTGTATTGGCACGTAGCTGCGGTAAGATTTTAGAAAACATGGGAGAAGGAGTTCTATGCTACCTAGATGTAGAACAATCCTCTTTATAAACCATCATCAAGCGAAAGTTTTAACCCATTGTACTAGAATTCTGAACTGCCCGATAAATGATAAATTAATGAATGTCAAGCAACCTTTATATATCATGAGAATGAAAGATGATCGGTAAAGACATAGATTTTTTTGTATTGTATATTACACTTCATTTTCATCATCATTTAATTTACACATCTTGGCTATTAACTTAAGCAGACGTTATAATGTGAACTCATAACACAGAATTCAGTTAGGCCAATTGCAATTACTAGTCATACTGCTATTGGTCAACATTGAACTAGAATCCAAAATTTGAGACAGGTAACAGAGATTACTACTGACCAGTCATTAAAGTGTCAAAATCAGAGTTGGAAGAGGATGATCTTACCAACCCAGAAGGCGATGGACTTTGATAAGATGGGATTTCTTGCAATGACAGCAACTAATTTACAAATGGCGTCTACGGCGTCATCTGAGTTAACATAGAGTCGGCGTTAGCATACAGAAACTATGATTGCATGCCAGGGGATATCAGAGACTTACCATAGCTTGGCTGCACGTAATTTCCTTGATCAGCGTAATGTCCAGGTGAACGTCCTCTCACAATCAAAGGAGCAGAGGTGATGGATGCAATTCTCACTTCTGCGCCATCCTAGAGCTCAGCAAAGAGACAAATGTCCAAAACAAAGTATTGTTGAGCAGTGCGTCTCTTGCCATTGTTAGCAGTGGAGCTTTTGAACTGGATTCTCTCGAAGCACACCACATCATCTCCACACGATATAGCTTCAGATGCACCGTGCAATGGGGACAGAGATAGAAGCTGTCCGCCAGATCGACAGATACGAGGTCCAGGCACCTTCTGTGGGCCTTTGTCGCGTTTGCTAGTGTGCTAAATCAACTGAATAGACTTTTGAGATGCGGCAACACGACTTGATACTCCAATTTTGAATGAAGAAATGCGCTTAGTTTATCCTCCATGGACAATCACAGCATTCTGCTCCTCAACAGGGCACTGAAACATTGAGGAATTTTCACCAGCCACAGCACTTGACGCGAATGACTGAAATGCGGCAGATAATTGAAAATAGTTGCGACGATAGCAAGTCCAGTCATTGTCAGCTAGGAAGAAGCCCTTATCCAGCTTTGCAGTTAGACTGAATTTCATCGTCTGGCTCTTGTCTCCACTGTACACGGTTTCATGTTACTGTGTTGGCGTGAAATGCGGACCGCTATCGCCAGCGTTGTACGTATTGCGACGACGCCAGCTAGGTGGACTCTGGAATTTGGCACTTTATATTGGAGCAGATGACAGGAGTCCAGAAGTCAAAGACTACTAAAAGTTTGATGCAGATGCAAGAGAAGTATCGATAGTCAGCTTTTGCTATGTGTGATCCTCATTGACAGTAGGCAAACTTTGGTTTAGTTACAGAGGACTCAAAGGCGACACACGCTATGGCGAGTGCTAAACTTCGTACTACATTGGCTACTACCCAATAGACGGAGACTGTCCTAAAGACTAGATATCAGAATGAGCGCCACTTTGCTGCATTTGGCCACTTTGGCCACCATTGCCAGAAATCAAATCATCAATACCAAAGTGCTGAATCCCATAACTACACGCGTTACTATTAAAATCATGATATTTGAAACAATCAGAGCGACAACATGAGCTTACCTTTGTTGTTATTAATATCTCTCCGCATCCTCGAATACCCCGACTAGCTCTGAATCCGCAAACATAATACTTGATACTTTTGATGAATAGACTTCAATATAACTTATTTCGGAAACAAACGAAGAGTCTGCGAAATTCTTAATCTAAGCCAAGATTATCCCATCCACCAATACGGTGAGAGATTAGAATCGACGTGATTGGCCATTGTGGTCACTCTGAAACACGGAAAAAGTTTAGCAGCGAATCAGTCACACCCTAATGGTTGTTCACATTGCTTTCACGGCTCGGCGGATTTGGTAAGCTATGAGACGGACTAAATTGTCCTCCGTACTGTGATGTACTGTAACCATTATACTAAATCTTGTGTTTCTACAGTGGCACATTAACGCGCTTTTCAATCTTTTATTAATATCTTTTGTTTTATTGTAATAGAAATCACTCCATTATGAATAAATATGAAATCTTTCATTCGTAAGATTCCCCTTGCATAGCAGTGTAGAGCTAGCAGCTTATAGCTGTCTACAATGTTGATCCTTTACAAGCACTTTGTAATCTGAGTTTAACTGAAGC
Source organism: Amoeboaphelidium protococcarum (assembly GCA_023515745.1). Lineage (NCBI taxonomy): Eukaryota > Fungi > Aphelidiomycota > Aphelidea > Amoeboaphelidium > Amoeboaphelidium protococcarum. The sequence continues at coordinate 540,106 of JALECJ010000056.1, forward strand.
CGAAGGAACACCATTTAAAACTATTGCGATCATGCAGCGAAGTAATATTATTGCTCTCATCCCGTAAAGTCTAAAGAATTTAGTCAGGATCTGGGACGAAGCTAAAAAGTAGTTATTATTTGAAGTTGAGTTTAATCAAGAGGTAGTTTCTGTATAATTGACCCGAGACGCTATATTATGTGTGTTGATTAACAGAATTGTGATATACTCGTTTGAACGTTGTCCACGATTGCTTCACTCATTTAATACAGTTGAAAATTATAGTGGTCTCTGTAGTGCTGTATAACGTAATAATAGCATAATTGTTGCATCGTAAACTACTCAAGTCGGTCAAGTTCAAGTGTTCTAAGTATTTACTCAAGATCCAAATTAAACTGATGGTTAAATTACTAGAAATATGGCTGTTATATAGGCACATACTTCTCGCTTATAGAACATTTAGCTTAGTACTGATGGTAATTTAATTGCCACTACCAGCATAAAAGGTACTTTAATACGCGTGTTTGATATCACAACTGGTCAACTGATTTAAACGTTTCGACGCGGTACTGAACACGCGACGATCTACAATCTAGTTTGGACTGCAGACTCTAGATTTCTGGCGTGCTGCAGCGACACTGGGTCAATACATGTATTCAAACTAGCTGCTGTACAAAGTGATGCTACCTCTAGTGCTCAGCATAATTTATCATAGTAACATCTTAATAATACAGCGCAGGTACCCGAATCTTTCAAAGCGTCTCCGTCGCAAGTAAAACCAATGTTACCGGCTTACTTCCAACCGGAGCGATCATTTGCGCGTTGCTCAATCACTCTGACTGGGCAGCGATTCAAGATATAGTTTGGTGACAGTGAGAAATCTCTTATTGCAATTACTGAAAATGGTGAATATTTCAAGTTTGAATTCGATCCTTTTGGAGGCGGGACGTGTAAATTATTGGAGAAGACGCGTCTTGATGCCCTGTGATGTTAATAAATAAAGGGATTACATTCATCACCAAAGAACAAGTATTACTCAGTAATCCACCAGCGGCGAATGAAAATATGTAGCAGGTAAGGATGATAAGTATAATTGCTGACGATAAAGTAATCTTCTTTTATTCAATGCATGTTAATCATCGCTGATAATGAGATCATGGCTTTTCAACAGGAGATGGGTTCATTCTTCTCTTCTTACCAGCAAAGCCGGCAACGACATTCACAAACCTCTTGTTGTAGAGCATTCTCTTCTTTGCGCGACCAGTCAATGGTTTCTTCTTCTCCTACTTGTCCACTTTAGGTGTCTGTCCCTTCACTTTACCGGCACGAGCCAAAGAACCGTGTACTTTTCCCTACACTCATAACAACAATAATTATAAACAATTAGTATTCCATTCCATCATGTATCCCCAAACTCATTGGACCAAAATTCGTATCGAAATAAGTCTCTCGCTATGTCTCCAAGTCCAATGAGATAAGGGTAATAATACAATCTTACCATTTTACTTTATATACGTTTTTATCTATTAAGGAATTCCACTAATAAACTATTGGCTGATCAGCACTTGTTTTTCTCGCTTTAGGAAAAGACAGAATTTAATCTCGTTCAATCAACCGAAACCGAAGGGCGCTCGCTAACACTACTGCAGGACTCACAGCGTATTGAAAGAGTAACAAGTAAGCAATACACAGTACATGCATGGCAAAGAGGAAGAGGAATGATGCGGAGATGATCAATGAGGACTTTATGCGACTTGCTCTACAATAAGCTCAAAATGCGATGGATAATGGTGAAGTGCCTGTAGGATGTGTCTTTGTGAGGAATGGCGAGGTGATAGCTCGAGGAGCAAATGCTACGAATTAATTCAGAAATGCCACGAAACACGCCGAGATGATCGCAATCAGCAGCCTTCCTGTGGATACAGACTTTTCTGACGTGACTGTTTACGTCACTGTGGAGCCATGCATTATGTGTGCACCCGCTCTGATGGAGCTACGCGTCAAACAGGTATATTTTGGTGCTCACAACGATAGATTTGGTGGATGTGGATCTGTAATGAATGTACCACAGATTGTATAAGCGCGATGTGCAATGTATTAGAGTGCTGACAATGAAGAGCCGCGTTTCTGTCAGTTTATTGGTGGTATCTTACGCGATGAGGCAGTGTTATAGTTGCGACAATTCTACACTCTTGAAAACCCATCTGCGCCAAAGCCTCAGAAGAAAGCTAACAGAAAACTTAAAACTGAGGATTTAAATCTAGATGAGAATTAATGAATGATTGATTGTTGTTTTATTTAGTTTTTTGAGTGTTTTAATTATTGTTGCTTAGTTTTAGGAATTGCTTAAGTCAATTACACGGAAGCTGTGATACAATTCACGCCAGTAATGGCTGACATTTCACCTCTATGAAGATTTTGAATTATGATGGCGTTTCAAGAATGCTGGGCGTGTAAGCAATACAATATCCTATCTTTAAGCCAAACGCGCTTTTTTCGTTTCAGACGCGTTGCAAATCAGCCTCTCTTTCTTTATTCTAATGAAAAGTATCCTCAATCTACTTGTCAGACATCAGACAATAGAATGAAAGTGCTCAACTAAATTGAGAAATCAAGTACTTAAAGTACGTAACTTAAAAAGAAAGATCAAGTGCAAGTGAACGTGTTCAAGCTCTTTAAAGATAGTGGTAATGATGTGAAGAAGGTTCGTGCAGTGATTGAACATCTTCGTAGTCTCCCTCATGTTGTATCTAATGATTATCTCCAGGTGTACACTAACGAGCTTCAACTGTTACGGTATCTGGCATATAAAAAGTACATCTCATTACTGCAGTTGTAGGATGATGTAGATTCTACGGTCATGGAAAAATTTCTAACCGAGTATTGCCAATCTAACACTGCCAATATTGAGTCGTGGCTCCTCCTATCTAGACACTATCAGAAATAGAAAATGCAAGCTCTATCAATCCAATGTTATAATATTGCAGCTATGCTCACTGATGATAAAGATCAGTTGCATTAACACGGTGAATATTTGAGCAATGTTATGCCAGTGGACGTTGGTATTGTTGAGTATCATAACGTGAAATTGGATTTTACTCTGCCTAATTCATTAAGTTCCTTGTTAGAATCTATCATTAGATTATTCGAGTAGAATGGGAACTGCGGGCTTATTCTATGTGTGGAAGTGCAAGATTTTATGGCTATTGTTGATGAGACAATACCTGAGTAGTAGTTGGATAATTCTCTCGAGGAGGGACAAAGTATCAGATAGTCTAGAAGAACTCTTAATCGTCCTAATAAGAGAAAGTAGAAGCTTGATGATCTTCTGGAGCATTATTATCTGAGTGAGGCGCTAATGGAGTCGCTTTAGCTGAGTAACGAGGACATTGAGAAAGACTTATATTTTAATGTCAGAGAGTACTTTTATCATATCGAGAGATCTTAACATGTAACGCTATCTGATGCAGGTTCCTAGAAAGATTAGATTTAGATGGCTGAATGGAAAAGTCTTCTATCTCAGCAGAGTGATATTCTATTCTCCTCCGAGCATTTACAGTCTTTCACTTTAATTGATGGAGATAAATCGATTCTTCAGGTATTTCTTGATACTGTGAGGCTTCTGATTAATCAAAGAACTGTGCTGCCTCATTGTGATTGTGTGAAAGTTGCTGAGTTTGTTCGATAACTTTCTGACAGAGGAATCCGTCTTAAGCTTGACTATGATGAAGTTCTCACATGGCTATCGTAAGCGTTCCTTTTAGTAATGATACATTTTAGTTCCAATGATGATGTACATTTGGAGAATGACGACGTTTGGCATTAAATGATACTGCAATTTCAAAGCTATCTTTGCCAAATATTTAAAAGATATTTTGAATCTGGTGATCAACGTCTAGCTTGTGTATATTATTGGCTCGCTTACAAGATGGCCTCATAGGTATATCCTACGCAAGTGTCATGGCATTCAGAGTTGATTTAAAAGTGTAAACTGGCATTCTAGTCCCTTGATGAGCCTGTTGAATTTATTCTATTGCGAGAAATTATTTCTGTGGATAGTTTAATGCAAATGGAGAAATTGACAGTTCTGAAGGCTGAAATGTCTGCTGCGTTACATTCGTATAAAGTATTGAAAGATTTTGATGGATTCTGCAAAATGTTTGAGTTATCCCTGCTGGAGTGCCGCGATGATGATATTCATCAAGTCTTGAATCAATTGGACTTTTATGATAACGCTATCATGATTTTTTAGCTGTTTGAGTAGAAATATGCCAAGGATTCGTTAATTGAGAAACACACTCGTATGGTGTGGAGATTTATGCAGTTTCTACTGGATAAGGTAGTTAATAGCGTCTATAATAGCAAAATGTTGATATCATTAAGCTTCATATGGTACTGTGCTGCACAAATTTGCAAGCAAAAAGAACATTTGGTGTAATTACAAGATTGGTAACGAAATGTGATGATGAGAGTCTTTATTCTGACTTTTGAGTTCACCATCCATTTTAAAGAGCTCAAAAGGCATCTCGATTTGGCGTATGGCGAGCTTAGTTACACTAAATTATCTGCTACTATCGAAACTTTTACTCTTGAGACGCGACGAGAATCTGAATAAGTTCTGGCGCTGTATGGTTGTGTATGCGGATGGAGAATGGTACATTCATGTCAGTTTAACCGTCAGTGTGATGATAATGAGCGAGAATTGTCATTTCTTGTTGAGCATCATGCAGAGTGTGGTCAAGTCGGTATCTGTCAATATAACTTTGATCTGCTTAAGCGACTGATTGAGTTATCCCTGAAGTAAATTTAGATTCAACAGCAATCCTCTGCTGAGTTTAGGAAAGTTTAATGGCTGATAATTGAAGTTTTGCAATGTTGTCAGTGTGCTTATGGGCTTAATTGTAAGACTGTTTGTTACGATATTTTGCCTCATACTTCATCACTAAAAAAGGATTTGATGCCCGCCAAGCGTGTACTCTCAGCCTCTGAAGTTGGTCAAGTTTATGACATTGCTCTCTAGCCGTGGTTCAAAGCAAAGGGCCACTTATCACCAATCAATTACTGGATATCGATTCTTGAGAATATCATTGGTATTATTGAAGAAGATGTCGGTTTTTTATTGCAGCATGATTAGCTTTATTCCATGAATTAGACTATTGTTGAGAATACTCTATCAAGTCCAGTTGATATGTTAAATGATTTGGTGCTAGCGATGGACTTTAGACTTCAATCTTGTGAGCATATTCTGAATCGAAATTAAACGTTGCCACTAGCCTTGAGACGTATTTACAAAGATCTGGTGATCATGCTTCTGACTTATAGAGATTCTTTTTCTCCCACTGAGAAGTAATATGACGATTTAAACGAAAAGTTGATCAAGGTTGCTCATAGTCATTTGTGCCTGAATCCGTTCGACTTTGCCGTATGGTACATATTAGGATCTGCCTGTTTCAACCAGTTGACAGACACTGATGATTTGGATGAGATTAAGCGTTTGAATTCTGTTCTTTACAAGTGCTTCCAGTGTTATAGATATTCTGTAAGCTGTATTGTTTAGTCTGCTTCCACTAGCTTGGCGGACATGATTAAAACAATCTGTGCATTGTCTGAATTGGGCCATGTTGCATATGATCTCGCGTCTGGTGTAAGAGGTGATCAACTTGTTCAGGATAGTTTAAGAGACTAGAACGAGTTTTATTTGGCGCGTTAAGAAATGTTTAAAGATGGGGCTGGGCTCGGTAATTTTAGTGGTTAATAGCAGATTATCAAGCAGCGTATGATGTCATTTGCTGCATTCTGTTTTACTGAATGTATCACTCTAATAAAGGATGTGCGGGTGACTAGTTTTGCTGACTTGAAGCATTTTAGGATTCAAGAGCCATGGGAGTGGTCATTTATGTTGGCTAAATGTTCTAGAAAATTGGGGCGTCCGGTGGTAGTTATTGATAAGTTTTATGCGCGTTGCAATAGGTAATGTAATCTGCAGCCGTCAGAAAATTCGCTATCACTATCCCAGTTCCGCTTGTCTTTTGTTGATTATGGCTTTAATGATTGCCCAGTGCTTCACACCAACTACTGCAAGTTTATTGATGTTGTCGGCGACGGAGATACTTTACCGAAGGCTTATGCATCTTATTCATACATCAAATGGCTGGCCAAGTTATTGCTTTTTGATGCTTTAAAGAATTCAGTTCTGGTTTTGAACTTAAGCGAGAAGTAGTCTGTCGATTTTGACAGTGATATTGATGTACTTTAGTTGCCTTTCTAGGAAGACATTATTCTGAATATTGAGATGGCCATTTTGCGTGTGTGCTTTTTATTTTAGAGTCACATCGCTGTATATCCTGACTATTATCCATCTAGATATTCCTTTGCCTCTTTCTTATTTAGACTTGCTAACTGCTCCATGGCTCCGAATATATTTGAAAATACGAAGTAGCTCTATGCTCTTGCTTACCAGTATATGTCGCCTTTGTTTAATTCTAAGTCTGGTCAGATATATCTGAAGCACCTGCCTTATGAGAAGCCCTTTGCAGATGTTAGAAACCTGTCCAAGTATACGAGTCTGTTTATTGACCTGGCATCAAAGTAGTTGGATATTGAAGTGCTTATATCATTGTGTAAGAGTATAAACTCTAAGGATTATTGGCACTCTGATTTGCTTCTTTCCAATTGTCTCGTTCCTGTGATCAATCACTTTTATGAGTAATTCATTAATCTCTTCATAGGAATACCTAAATGGTGGTAGTTTGCGATGAATTTAACGAGAATTCAGTTTACCAAGACTAATGTTGCTGCAGAGTAATTCATAATGATTAGTCTCATGCCACTCTATCAGCTTTGTAGTGACAACAACTCTGAATTATTCTGGTCTCCATTGCCTGACGATGCGATGGTGTGTGAGTCTCGGCGGATTGATTTGGTTGATGATGGCGTGAATATTGGTGACTTGTTGACACTCTACAAAAACGTGGCGGACATTGTCAAGAGATGCTCCAATGAAGTGTAGAAATCGCTAAGCAATGGTTAGTCGTTGATTCTGGAACGAAGCATCAGCAAATTGGACGACATTTGTGTGAATTTGTACTCGTACTTGTATGTCAGATATGGCCTATTAAATGGTATACTAGTCGATAAAGTGTCCGTGATGGATGATTTCGATGTATCTTAGTCGGCGTAGAGTTAAGCAAAAAGGGCTGATCTGCACTTGGAAGCCGTACTAAAGCGTTTACTGAAATCGTTGAGAAGAATCATTCAAGGTTAAAAGACTGTGCACTTTAATCTGCATGTTTCAGTGGAAGAGCTTTGTCAGAGGCTTAACATTGTTTTGTTAAATGATGTAGATGACGTGGTCACTGAGAATGTGGTTGAAAAGTAAATGATCTTGGGTAGAGCCACCGCGCTGATTAGAGCCATGAAGAGTAAATGCAAAAAGATTAAGCAGACGGCTGATGAACCGGATGATGTTAGAGATACAGATGACAAGATTGATGCCGCTGCTCAATAAGATTTGATTACTATCTAATAAGAGAAGATTGATGCTGGTAGCGTGTCTTAAAATTTGGATGATAATGCAATGGTGGTTGAGTCTGCACCTACCATAAGCTTGCCCGCTGTCATAGAAGTGGAGGATAGTTCAATGGAAGTTGATTCTACTTAGGATGTCATTCCTGATTCTCAACCAGATATTACCAATATGTGACTTGTTTATATTATTGCATTCCACGTATTTAATCTCTTATTTTTTACCTTTATTTTCGCAATGATATCTTTCATTCCATCTATCATATCAATTACTTTGACCCGTGTGTTTCAACTTCTCTCTCGAGCCTTACACTGTCCGCATACAAAGTGAAATTGAAATGAGATTAAAGTTCAAGTTCTCATAAGCTTAAATTGTCACTAGTAAGTCGAAAATCTATAATATTGGACTAAATTTGTTCTTAATTTAATTTTATAGAAAGTATTGAGAGTGCTAAATGGAGCAAGAATGTTGTTCTGGTGTTTAGACCAGATTTTCTGTCTGTTCTGGCACCATCTCCTCTGGATCAAATGCAAACTACTTCGGCGTTCCCTTGCATCAGATACAGATTCCATGCGGTAATTTTTATCATTTGATGATCTCATATATTTTACCAGTTTTAGGTGTAGAAATGTCTATTTGAGTCATACGTGGTGGAAAGTTTGGCTGATAATCAAATTGCTTTGGAGTGTCCAGGCGATCACTTGCTACGCGCGTTAAAATCTTCTGAAACGGCGATTCAGGTTCAAGTTAAATTGACTAAACGATTCGATCTTCCATGCCTATCATTCATATGCTCTCATTATGTAAGTCTCTAATGTTGCTTGCTTTACAGTATATATCTAAGTATTCCATATCTCATGGAACTGTAGAGTGAATCTGGGTCGCGTGTCAATGTCAGTCAAGATGTCCCATGTCGCGTTATTCCCGTAGACGATTAAATCTCTGGATCAGAGATACTGTGGCATCCAATGGGCACATCATTAACTTTTCGAGACCTGAAAAAGCTCCGTAATCAAATCGATGGTGTCAAAGGATTGAGCCACGATGTGACAATTGCCGTTAACAGAGAAGGTGACTGCAAATTCCGAGTTGAAACTGCATCAGTGCAAATTACCAGCCATTTCTCTTAGCTGAGAGCATTAACTGAAAGTGGTAAGTTGTAATATCATCATCTATGTGTTATAAAGGGCATCAACTTACCATGATTATTGTAGAAATTGGTGTACATCGGCGTGATGAGGATCGCGGGTAATGCTCTGGAGAACAGCGAGTGGAGGTAGAGCCCAATTCAATGTATGATATCGTGAATGTTGACTCGCGAGCTTTGTCTAAAGCACTCAACATACACCACTAGAATAACACAACATCTAATGAGATTACACTTAGTATGATATATCACATAAATGAATGAAAGTTTTAATGCCATATGAGTGTAGATGTCAACACTGATCACGGTGTTATACTGAAGCAGCAAGTTTAAGCTAACGAAGTGGTTTGTGGAATTTACGTTGCATACATTCCAAGGATATCTGAATGAGAACGGAGAGAGGCGATAAAAATTGGTTAGTGTTAATAAGAGATGATAAATGTTTCACTAACTGAGACATATATTGCTTTTTCTTTCTACGTCAGCATTGGCTACTCACTATACAATGATATCAGAAGAATTTCCCAAGTCTATTCAGTCCAGTCTGGATAGATTGAGGAAATTGAAATGCTTTCTAATCAAACTAGGATGAAGACACCCGGTACGACTGTCCACTGTTGGCTTCTGACTTTTAGGCAGCTGCCATTCTCTTCTGTTACTATTACTATTATTTCTCCTGCGCCAATCTCTTCTTTTCATCATGAATACACTGATCCAATGAGAGATAAGACGGGATGGTGATAAAACGCGAAGACGGTTGTAAGAGCATGTCAGAGTAGAACGACTCTTGAAGCAGGCTCTTTTACTAGCTACTAGGATTAGACGACTTTCTAGCCGCACCGAAGGATGTTGATGACTTTCTACTACTCAGTACAAAGGCAGGACTAAACATTAGTACGTATTTCTAAACGGCAGCATCCACATTTTACAAGATGCGATCATTTACAGATTTCATGTACACAATATCTATTTTCTACTTGACGGAATCTGCATGTTTAATAAACTATTTAAAGTACGTAGTAGACTCTTGTCCTTTCAAAGTTCCTTTAAATAGTTTGTAACAAAACTAGATATCAAAATACAGCTGAATCTAAACACACTCTGGTAAATCTAAGCTGACAAGCTTCTCAATCAGCTAGATAATGCATTGTAAAGCAGCCTTACAGAAATCCAAATATACAGGCAATGTAACTTCAAGCATGTAATCCAAAGACAAATATTCACTTAGAGCCGCTATCATCTGAGGAGAAGGCGATGTCACAACTTTCTATTCCACTTCTCCACCATCTTTTATAACTTCCCATTATCCACCTTGCCCGTTAGCAGTGAAACTAATGGATAAATCACTTCCAAAATGAGGATCAGTATAAAGTTGAAGCAGATTTTAAAGCAATAATTAAGACTGAATATGACAGAGCTATTAGACTATATGGTCACAGAAGAGGTGGAATTCTTCGTGATTGACTAACGCATTATCCCGATGTGACACTTAGCGGCACATAAAGTATAAAGTACCAAGAATGGTCGCATCACGTTAAACCATATTATCAACCAGCATCTTCAATTCTTCCAGAAATCTCTTCACACATTGCTGCATAGAATTGTCGCAATGACTCTACAGATCACTACCACCAAGTCTCTGATCTTTAATCAGTAACTGCAAATCAGACCAATGACTTTAATGTAATTCAGAAAGACACAATCTAATATCTTAAATAGCCCTGTTGTCCTAAAATGCACTAGTCACTTGCTGTTAAGATTGTTGCAAAGTACTTGTTATATATCCAAGCAGCTGTTCATAATACTTTCCAATTTGAGTTTATATCATTTGCAAGCATTGCTAGTGCACCTTTTCATTCAATACTGTATCCCAAATCTTTTATAGGAACTTATTGTTGGAAGCCAGAGATACATTATCAGATACATAATCAATCAGTAGGGATGCAGATTCAAAATGCAGACTTTATTACTCCAGCTAGGTGACAACTTTCTCAATAAACTCAAGTAAAACATCATCAGTACTACTAGTACCAGAAGCCGATAATTAACATAAATGAGCAGTAGGATTGAAATTAGTCAATAGAGTGGACGATATAGAGCTGAGCATCACTGATTTGAACCTGCTCTGCACCATCTCGACTACATTCTATTGACTCAACTAATGAAAAACTTTGTAAACTAGACCATCACTGTTACTGAATAGCTTATCAACTGAATCTAGTATGGATTCTAACCGCTTTAAGACGGTCTATATGGACATACTAGATAACTGAGAATCCAAATACAACTTTAATGGATTCACGTCTGGATTTAATAACCACATTGAAAGAATAATATTGCACTTGGTTGAGAGAGACACTGTATCTTAATTGAGTAGTTTAGAGAGTTTATTTGTCCACAATTGAACATCTACAGGTGATACGCTTTCAAATAGACTTTCACTGATATGAGGAGATAGTACGCGTTAGAGATGGACAGCAATGAGGAGCAGTATAGCCAGTTCTACTACGAATGAATGAGATTCAGAGAGATGGTTATTCAATTGGAACTATGCAAGTTCATCTTTGATCTACAGCAGACACTGGAACCCTCTTGCATATTAAAGCACGTTTCCATCTTCAGCATCCACAAAAGTATTGTCATGTTATTGTTCAACTAATAACTTTTATTATCCAAAATTCTCCATCAAGTCTGCCAACTGTGTCAGCTGGGAGACAATATCTATAGAGACCATCTATTCCAAGTGATGATGACACTTGATCACAGTCTAATACTTTTCACCACCAACAAGGGGTTTATGGTACTGGTAGTTCTTACTACTACTCATGGAAATTTATTATTATTACTACTATTATAGGTGCTGAGTAGCAGTCATAATTTCCATTGTCATAAAGAGTATTCAAACAAGATAACTATGTTTACGAAATAAGCCAGATTAGTCAGTTCTCTTCAATAGTAATATTGAACACAAGTGCAGTTAAAGTCTCCTTACTTAATAATAAAATGTTGTTGGAACTGGAACGGGAGAAAGTGAAAGAGAACGATGAACTGTCTGCTGTGAATATTGTTTCTCCTTGATTATCGCAGTCAAAGCAATTCCATCACGGCGGATGCCTAATAGCAATATTCAATATGCGGACTGCTAATCCATTTAAAGGCTCTGAGAATATTGACTTGTAGTGATGTTAAAGGCCGCTACACATGTAAAGCAGCAAACAAAGTGCCCCAGATCACGCGTCCCTTTGTTTAAGGGGTATTTACGGTGCAGCATATTCGCGGCGTCTCTTTGACAACAAACTCGCATCTCATTCATTTTTCAGCTGATTGTTAAAATATTATAAAATTAGTATAGTATTATAAATGCGAAGAGTAGTGTAATTGGCGTTTTTGAGTCTGCTATTAAATTCCGCGCTGATCTCTGCTCAACATTAATCACGGTCTAATAGAGATGCAGCTGCTCCTCTTGGAGCCGACATGGACCATTCATTATTAGATGATTAAAATAATCACAGAGATTCGTCGTATCTGTACACACTGACCAAGCGTGGAATTCTGAATAAAATAGGTGCTGTAGCCAAAGGCGCAGTGAATAGTTTCGTAACGACCACCAAGGTGGCGTTTAACTCTGCTAAAGATTATAAAGGCACTTGGCGGAAATTTAAATATGCAGCCAAAAATCCGAGGTAATCCATAAAAGGCATGATTAATAAACTTCGTGCACCATGCCCAAAGTATCGAAAGGCAGAATGCGTTGGTGAAGGTATTGGATATGTTGCACAGGCGGGTGCCACATTTTTTGCTCCCCAGGTGGCGGCTGCTTATCTTGGTACAGCTGCAGGTGCTGCAGTCCTCGCTGGCACTGCTGTGACGGGCGTGACTTCTAAAGCTGAATTTGCTGGTGATGGGTACTTAAGTGAGTTCAGGATGGAGTAGTAGCGATCTAAATAAAAGTAGTAATAGCAACAGTAGGGGGCAGCGAGATCTCAGAAGAGTAAAAGCGGCCTTCGATTCAATGGTGAATTTAAGCAGGAGAAGCCGTAGTAGACAGGAATTGCTGGTCGTCATGAGAAGAGCCGTTAGTAGCAATAATCTCATGCAAAGTAACGCGCTACTGCATCCTCATTATCGGGCAGGTCTGGAACGCCTTATAACAGCGGACACTCTCAACGTCCTAATCATCTGCGCCAAGTCCCTCATCGCTAGTCCGTTAGATCGCAATACTGGAACCGCCCTGCCATGGGTTACGCATACTGAAGTTATCATGAGTGAACCGTATTTATAATAGATTTTAATTGTTTAATGGATATTTTTTTTAAGTATCAACGGTGAGGTCAGATGTCTCATTGTTATAGACATTGTTCACCCATGCCACTTCAACACGCAACGCGTTAGAAATTTATCTTCACACCCGCTCGCTTTGCCGTTCGATGATCTTTATAGTTTGATCAGGATGGAACAATAGATATAGATATAGAACTCAAGCTACAACTGGCACCGACAACTTTGCTGCGTATCAAATGGCTTAGCAAAGGCATTTTGCTTATCCACTAACCACAGAGAGAGAGAGAGAGAAAAGGAAAGGAGAAGATGGGAATATAAAGCGGAGGGATCAACTCCAACGAAGGAGCAAGGTGAGGGGAGAATCGACCAAGTGGCCAACCCGTTGAGTCTATTGTCAGCACACGAGCAGAAGATACAAAGACTCCACAGTGTTATATATCAAGTGAATAGTTGTGAGTGTTTGCTCAGCAAATTTTAATCTTCCGAATATCATTTCATATGTTTGCAGTCACAAGGGTCACTCAACATCCACAATACATTAGAAGCGTTCGTATTGTCCAGTGAAAACGCACCTGGAACATCGTCTGTAGTCTAATTTTCATTCATCCTGTCAGCTGTATTATTAGTAGTCGCCGGTACAATGAAATTTGAAACTAAAACGAAGGACTACTTTACATACCTGTCCATTGTCTTGTGCGCTGCGTCGTTGTCGCTGCCGAGTTAGTTTGTTTGTTTGATGTTGCTTTGTTTGCTTGTTCACCTCCACACATTCCCATCGGCTCTTGGTTCACTCCTCTTCTCTTCCTCCTTCTTCTTATCGAGAATTTCCGCATTGGCGACAATGCTCCTGCATCGTGATGATGTCCTCGCTCTGTGATAGAGTCCCTCGCTCTGTGAAAGAGTCCCTCGCTCTGTGAAAGAGTCCCTCGCTCTGTGAAAGAGTTCCTAGCTCTGTGAAAGAGTCCCTCGCTCTGTGAAAGAGTCCCTCGCTCTGTGAAAGAGTCCCTCGCTCTGTGAAAGAGTCCCTCGCTCTGTGAAAGAGTTCCTCGCTCTGTGAAAGAGTCCCTCGCTCTGTGAAAGAGTTCCTGCATCGTGAAGATGTCCTCGCTCTGGATCGAGTTCCTGCATCGTGAAGATGTGGCCATACTTGGGATGGTCTCCCCCCCTCTTTTTTTTTTACTTAACCTGTCTAACCTTTTCCGACTGACGATGCCCACATTAGCCGCTTCAAAATACCGATCGGGCTTTCCAACGCTCTGCTTCACCATTTTCAACCATCAGGCCCATCTGCTTTGGCTGTTTCAACTCTTGATCAAAGTTCTCCCAATACTCTGCTTAAGTAAATTTGTAAAATCAACAACATGATTACTGGTACCAAGAGATAGTTCACAACAATGGGCTCTGTGACACGTGTCTTTCGTTGTCCCTATATTGAAGGTAATTTGTTGATTGAGTTGATGGAAGGCAGAGATACGGAACAACTTCGCGTTTCAGCTCCGTAGTCGATGATAGTAGACCTTGCACTGTCTAAGTATGACACTTTGTTTGTTGAAGATATTGAGTGTATAGACCGTAAGAATTTAGTGTTCCATACCACGAAGTGTAACTCAGTGCAGAAAGTTCAAGGCATGGAAATTTTAAACGTGCCATCATGCATTTTACACTTGCGCGTTGTCGCCAGGTTGGTTACTGCATCTGAGTATCGGTATCTCAATGGACCTGAGGCTTTGGGAACTTAAGAAGCTAATTGCCTCAGTTAAGTGACATTCTTGAAAAATGCACGACCAGACACACCTGTGGTGTTTGGGAGGATCTCAAAGATCGAGACCAGAGCTGATGGTGGTGATGATGCAATGTTGGTAATACACGATGGAACAGCATGTGCTATCATCACGTGGAAAGGCAGACACATAAGCTAACTACCAGAATAATTGAAGGTTGGCGCAGCAATAGCTCTGGTAAACGTACAACCCGAAAGGCGCGGCAACCGTGTATACATTACGCTGCAAAGGAGCAACCAATCCGGACACATTCTAACCATGGCAGGATTATTTCTAATAAATGCCACATTGGATTAATATCATCATTTAAGATAAAGTACTGCAGGCTAAACTGAGTGATCTTTGACTCGCCGTAAGAAACGTAAACTCAATGTAAATACCTCTTCATAATATTTATCTTCACTTTCAGTTCAACTCTCTGTAGGTATTGTTGTATACACACAGAAAGTTCTGGCGACAAGCTTACAGCATACTAGATTGAAAGAGACCTTGTCACCCTCTGCATACTAACCACACGGCTCTAATCAGCGCAGTAATGTCCATTCATATGGTTCAACATAGCTAGCTCGTTAACAAGTGCAGCAGCGTCTACGGGCTTGACTTAAAGTTCTTTCCACCATATCGTCACCCTCGTCGAGAACATAACCAGCAGCAGCATGTAACCGCGCATCCGAATATCCATTCACATTACCAAACTCTCAGCAAAGGTGTTACACACATACTTATTTAGGAGTTCTCGCGTGTTGATGGAAAGCCACCAGTAATGGCTTTTCTCAACTGACAGCGGAATTCTTCTTCTTCTTCTTCTGTCTTGCCGTGGCGCTGTGATTCGGCATTACGTTTTAATATTAATTTCATCAAGGACTTGTGTGCATATAGTTAACAGATACTCCTGCTATGGACAGGTTAGAGAATTTGTGGTTCTTGATCAAGTCTGTTTCCGTCTTGGTATTGGTTTACCTTCTCACTTACACAGTTGGTGTAATCTCGCGTAGTTTGGTGTTGAAATAGACTTTAAACAGTAACGGTAATGCAACTAAAGAAGACTAGTTCACTGACAAAAGATCTACTTTCAAAAATGGACCACCTTCTAAAAAATTACCATAAGCACCATCAGTTGAAGGTGTCAATGCTCTCAAAGAAGAGCTAGTAGCTGCTTCAAATGAGGAGCGAACGTCTAGATTTAAAATAGATACGAAAAGTCCAGAGTAATCTCAAGATAGTTTGTAAAGCTCAAACAGTTTAATAGCGTCTTAATAGCGGGGTGGTAGTGCGGACAATATTGCTGATTCGGATGGAATGTTGAGCTTGTAAGATGCAGGCCTTGAATGTCTTCACGGTATAAATCTGTCTGCTGCTGCTGTTGTAGTGCGTCAACTTGAGGCCAAGTTTTGCTATATTTCTGCTCTGCCACGGGATCGTAAATCCATCATCAATTATCATCTTCTCTCACGGTATTGGATTTGTCACATAACCGCGTCGCCGTCTTACCTGATAGTGTTGGATTATTACGCAACCTGAGGCGGCTTCACTTGTCGCATAATAAGTTGAATACTTTACTTGTTGGTATTGGAAGTCTATCTGATCTGGATCTTTTAGATGTTAGTCATAATATATTGTTCGAGTTATCTCAGGCAATGTCTAATCTATCTGATTTGGTATTCTTGGACATATCTCATAACAAGTTGAAAACTCTACCTCCGTGTCTGGGTTAATTTAATAGGCTTCTATGTTCTTTTGTGCCAAGAATCGCTGGGATGCTCAGCTGAGTGGGATTCTATCTATTTTGGATTATTAACCTCAACTCTTATCATCAAGAGCTTCAGTTAATTATCTCAGTCCGTCTCAATCTCAGCCTACATCTCCCACCAAAGCTTAATCGTCTCTGCAGTTGTTACCTGATTTTGGATAGTAGATGAATGTATTTAATCTGTCGAGAACATTGAATATTAAGCGGAGGAATGCGATAGAATCCACTATTAGACTGCCTCTATCCTCCAAAAGATAGTCTACAATACCCGTAGTGAATGCCAGACACTAATCGTTGTTTGTCCCTGAAGCTAGACCATTCATTATCTATGTTGTCGAGTAGTATCATTGGGAGTGGTAATGAGCAGGGATCTCTTCAGTTTGATGCTGGCTAGTCGTTATAATCTCCTGATGATCAGTAGTCCTCTCCTTAGACTATTTGTATCAATCGAGTCTAATGTATGGTATAGAACTTTGAGGATGTTCAGACTCTTAGATCTGAACACTTGCTTGCATCGTGCAAGTTTGGTTTCGCTTCTAGAATTGAACTGTCTGCTCTTTAGTCTGTAATGGACTTTTTAAACTGCTCTAAGTTGGAAACTACAGTTAAGCGTCAGAGAGTTTCAGCCCACATCATATTAAGCATGTCATGTACCGGTAGTATATTGTACATACGATCGATCAAGTAGATTTCTCTGAGAATGAAGCCATAGTAGCTGCTGATGATGTTCTCACAATATAGTCCTTTTTGCATTTACCGTACTGGTGTTTGTATAGATGTATTTTTGCAATACGTTCAAGAGACGCGCTTAACCTCTGTAAATAATAGTGGCGACTATGAAGCACTGAATGATCTAGATCCGGAGCAATAGTACTCGTTAATCTCATTAAAGGCCGCCAGTGAATTTGTTAAATCTCTCTCACTCACTTGTAGTCATCTAATGGTATCTCATCATAGACTCCGACACGAGAGATGCTGAATGGCGGTCATCATGGATAATTATTTAAATCTTAAAGCCAATCATCTTCCACACAAGTGTCCCCTAGCTCAACTCCTAGAATTAAGTCAAAGAAGGATTATGATGGATTAATGCGAGCTGGATTGTAATAAGCTAAATAGTAGTAATCTCACTAATAGAAAACGCAGAGGCCTCAGTCATTTCTGGAACGACTCAAGTCTGCAGATGAAGGCTCTTACCATCAAGCATGAACAGGCAGGCATAAAGCGGTTCTAATTGATCATTACATTCGGTGTATAATTTGTAAAAGTAAGTGAATAGTAATCAAGTATAAAGCCACTTCAAATACGTAGATTGTTCAACTTTTGTCATATCTCATTTCCCACTTCTGTATAAGGTCGCCGCGTGAAGAGCTGCTTCTAACAGCACTGTTGGAACGCGCGAAACTGTTTAACACACGCGTCCTTCTCAACGCCGTCCAGCTTGGCCACTACACACTTTCCATACGTCATGGCCTACACACTCACATTGCATCGCGTATATTTTTATTATCTAGTAATATGAGTAGATTCACATTACTTCAATCGAGCAAGGTCCTAGAATTTTTCCAATTCGTTCACTTGCAGTCTTCATTTAACGTCAATTGATAACCGGTTAAGATATAGTTTGATCAGGATGGAACAATAGATATAGATATAGATATAGATATAGAACTCAAGCTACAACTGGCACCGACAACTTGCTGCGTATCAAATGGCTTAGCAAAGGCATTTTGCTTATCCACTAACCACAGAGAGAGAGAGAGAGAGAGAAAAGGAAAGGAGAAGATGGGAATATAAAGCGGAGGGATCAACTCCAACGAAGGAGCAAGGTGAGGGGAGAATCGACCAAGTGGCCTACCCGTTGAGTCTATTGTCAGCACACGAGCAGAAGATACAAAGACTCCACAGTGTTATATATCAAGTGAATAATTGTGAGTGTTTGCTCCGCAAATTTTAATCTTCCGAATATCATTTCATATATTTGCAGTCACAAGGGTCAGTCAACATCCCCAATACATTAGAAGCGTTCGTATTGTCCAGTGAAAACGCACCTGGAACATCGTCTGTAGTCTAGCTTTCATTCATCCTGTCAGCTGTACTATTAGTAGTCGCCGGTACAATGGAATTTGAAACTAAAGCGAAGGATTACTTTACATACCTGTCCATTGTCTTGTGCGCTGCGTCGTTGTCGCTGCCGAGTTAGTTTGTTTGTTTAATGTTGCTTTGTTTGTTTGTTCACACCTCCACACATTCCCATCGACTCTTGGTTCACTCCTCTTCTCTTCCTCCTTTTTCTTATCGAGAATTTCCGCATTGGCGACAATGCTCCTGCATCGTGATGATGTCCTCGCTCTGTGATAGAGTTCCTCGCTCTGTGAAAGAGTCCCTCGCTCTGTGAAAGAGTTCCTGCATCGTGAAGATGTCCTCGCTCTGGATCGAGTTCCTGCATCGTGAAGATGTGGCCATACTTGGGATGGTCTCCCCCCTTTTTTTTACTTAACCTGTCTAACCTTTTCCGACTGACGATGCCCACATTAGCCGCTTCAAAATACCGATCGGGCTTTCCAACGCTCTGTTTTGCCTGTTCAGTCTGTCTCTATTTGCTTTTTGCACCGGAATAAGAAACCCATTTGCTTTGTACTGTAGTTGAGACAACGTCAACTTTCGCCAAACTCATTCAGAATCTATTTTAGTAGTTACGGAAAGTGAGCAATATGAGTGACAGCGCTTTGTTTAATGCCTTTGCGGGCTCAGTCGGAGCTAGTCTTGCTCTGTCTATCTGCTATCCTCTGGACATTACTAAAACCAGGTTGCAAGTGTAATAGCGTAAATAGAATGGATAAACAGCAGCAGCGGCGGCGGCGGGATCATCTCAGGAGGCTTCCAACTTTATAGATGACATTCGACGGGCTGTGGATGAGATTCTGCATGGTGGGGAAGAGTTCACCGCAGCTGGCCGTGGTGGTGATGTTGACAAGCGTGTCACTGTGTAGAAACTTCTTAAACTTTATAATGGTCTTCCGTCAGCCGTTCTGGGTACTTTCTTCACCAACTTTGCCTATTTCTGGTGGTATTCTGTCATTCGGGGTAGGGCGCTGAGATTAAGTACGGATCCGAAGCATTAATTGGGTGTAGGTACTGAGCTGCTGGTTGGTGCTATGGCCGGCGGCTGTGCTTAGCTGATCACCATCCCAATATCTGTGATTACCACCCACCAGCAAGTTTCCTCTAAAGCTTAGAATATTCTTGCGACTGCTCTCAGTATTATCAAAGAGGAGGGTGTCCAAGGTCTATGGAGTGGAATCAGGCCAGCTTTGATCCTCACTGTGAATCCTGCTATAACTTATGGTTTATTTGAGAAACTCAAGTCTGCACTGAGTAAGTTTAGAGGCGAACAACCATTGTCATCGCTGGACATCTTCTTTATTGGGATGATGTGTAAGACTATAGCCACTATAGTCACCTATCCTTACATTATGGCCAAGACTAGATTGTAAGCTCAGACTTCCAAGTAGAAGAAGGCTGAAATGTCCAAGAAATCCGCTCTTGGTATCCTATTTGAAGCTGTAAGAGAGGAAGGTCCGGCTGGAATGTATCGCGGGATGGAAGCTTAGATTATCAAGGCTGTGTTGACATAGGCTCTATTATTCGTGTTAAAGGATGAGATAATGACCTTTACTCTGAAGATTGCCTCTATTGTAACCACAAAAAGCAGATGATTTTGTCCCAGTAAGTTGTAGTTTGTCGATATGTGTCATTCTCAAATAATAATAAAAATGATATTTATCTCATGTCTGAGACATTTTATAATTAACTTTCAGCCATAGTTACTTGCTCTGCTGCAATTGCAAAGATCGATTTAGCTCAGTTACTCGTTCAAGTGATCGTCTTTCTACCGTACAGTACATCAATATAAAGAACTCTTTTTGGATAACAACAACATGAGACGTGAGATTCAGAAAATGTTTAGTAACACTGTAATGCACATAGCCATATGTATATTAAATGAATAAATTACGTTGCTAAATATCAATATATAAAAAAGACTGATCACTTTACACCATCACCAGATCAAACCTCTCGTGTCCAAAGTTTTTCTGCCCCAGTCAACTGACACAGAGATGATCGACCCATCGGCGATCCTTTAATGTTGCTGTACAGAAATATTCCAATGAGAGCAATCACGATGCCATACACATTCGTGGGCATACTTTGAGGGAACAGATAATAGCCGCCCATTAGCGTAAGAATAGTCTTCAAGTGACCAACCACCTAGAAAGTTACCGCTGACGTTTTCCCAATCAAGGCGTAAGTCAGAATATTCACAGCGATCGCAGCCACGCATGTCAACAGTATGCTGTAACTCAACTACATGGACCATTCAAAATCTAGAACTGGGCACTGTATTAAGAGCGGATTAAACTCAAACAGTATAGCAAAAGTGGCGGTAACCATCAACTATGTGGGCATGATAATGTCTGTAATTTGTAGTGGATTCAGCATGTACTCTTTTTATTTGGATCCCTACCAGATCTGAAACTACGCAGTTACCACGACTGATAGGACACCTATAACGGAGCCGATAAAATTAAGCTCAACTTCAGATAGTGTGGAAAGGCCGACTCCGCAGAGAATCAGCAGCAGTGAGAGAGCCATTTCCAGTGACACTTTGTTTCCATGAACAATTCTGTTGAATATCACCATGTATGGAATGCACATTAATTTAGTTAGCTGATAAAACCCAACAGAATTGGTTTTGAGATTAAAGTTCATCAGTACAATAGAAGAGGCGCCAAATAAGGCCATCTGTGTGATAACTTGCTACGGGACGGTTCTCTTTGGCTCAAAGTATCCCATCCGGCCGTAGACTCTAGTGAATATGGAGGTGAACAGAAAATGGCATGCAGACAGTGTCAGCACATAATTGAATTAGTAAGTGACCAGTAAATACTTATTGCCTAATATCAGGAGGACAGAAGATAAGATACTCATTACGACGAGCATAACGACATGGCTAGAGTAGGTCTCTGTGACAATTAATGAGCGCGTCCCACTACCACTCTCTAAATCTTTACCAGCAGACATTACTGTTCTTTAATATACGCCACTTCAAAAGCTGATTATAAGATGGGACTTTGGTATTAATATCTGTGATTTCGACTCGGTAAAGCTTCAAGTATACAAGGCTGTAACTGCACTCCACTCGGCGAAAGACAACATTGATATTCTTCATCAAAATCTGACTGACTGACTGACTGAATGTTGAAACAGTCTGGTCTGAAACGCGCTCATCCATCGGTGAATGAATGAGACTGGCTGATTACAGAAACACCTTGAAGCGCCACCACTGTGGTTAACACGCTCATCATGATTCCACGCACTATACTTGATATTTAGCACACGCTAAAGCTCTTCAAGAAATTTCATATTTTAAACGTCGAATACACCTTAATTTACTCCATTCAATCTCTAACTTTGCCAATCAAGCAGATTTTGACCGTATTTCTTGATCGCGTTACTTTGATAGAAAACCGCTTAGTTACTAGCAATTTTACATCTCTGAGATGGTGCAAAATTCATTTGGTAAACTGGTGTCAGTCAAGACTTGTGCTGAGACTGCTTAGAGATATCTAGTGGCAGAGTAAAGCTTCACTGCTGGCCAGGTAATACTGCGAGAGAGGGCAGCATTGACATCCTTGCCTTAACGAGATCCTGATGAAAGAAGACGCGTCGACACCATTGTGCAAACTCTTTATGATGTTACTGAGCTGGAGCGTGATACTCTTCGCCTTGTTGTTAATTGGATTTTATCAAGTACGTATGGTGATCACGACGCAGAAACAGCTCTTAATACGTTGAGTACTGATGGTGTGGAAAGCCATGTGGCGAAGAGTGAGGATCCGGATGTCGAGCCGTTTCTGTCAATATAATCAGACATTATCGCGTCTATCCTTAATAAAGAGCCTTTTAAATTTAGTTAAGTTACCGCTAGTACAATTAAGAAGATTCTAATGATAGTAGAGACCAATTGTCATTCAAGACGACTCTCTGATGTCGCTGGGTCAGAGTTGATAGAATTATATTCTACTAGTGAGTATAACGTTGAAGAAGAATTGATTGCAGTCGGCATAGTCTCATCCATGATGTAGCATTCGTGTATTCCTAATGGTGATGTGGACTTGGAATACAACGAAGATGATGACCGCGTGTATATAGTGCTTCGATCACTCACAGCGATAGAGCCTGAGGAGGAATTAACCATTTCATACCATGATATGGAATTTTAATTATTTGAGGATCGATAGATTGCATGTAGAAGGAAGGGATTTAATTGCTAGTGTGATCTATGTGCATCACGAGTCATTGATCCCGCTAATCTTGAACTATGCGAACTATGTGGGTACCTTTCTGTGCTGAATCGCGCCTCTAGTATCGTGTAATGTCTTCAATGTAAGGTGCAATATGAAAAGAGCAATCTCGCGTTACTCAGTCCAGTAAGCATTGAGATGAATAGTCTTATAATTGAACTGGATCGAATTAATGGATAGTCTATAACTGGTGATGATGATGCGTTGCATTTTGACGTTCTAAATACAGTGCGCAGCGTCACATAAGCCAAGATCCCTAGTCAGTCTGTAAATATGGCTCAATTCGTGTGCCTACCATGGTATCAATATATAAACGAAATGCTGTATTTTGATCACAGTTTATTAAGTCAAGGGGATTTCACAATTGATTAATCGCGTATCAACTCGATCGGTGTCTAAAAGAAGCAGCTCTATGTCAAGTTTCTCCTGTGCGTCTGGCTATGCTGTTGTTCTTAATTCTACAGGTCATTGACTTTAATAAAGTATTCTGATATTGTGAATCTAAACTCTGTGTTGTAACTGCCTATGAGAAAAGATCAGATTTTGGCAGCAGATCTTAATCATCACCTTGAGTAGTTACAGTTGTTGGTGGCGTAATCGTCACCTCAAGTCTAACAGTGGTGTTAATAATTTGTCTCGTCTTTTTGAACATAGTGATAATTCAAATAGAGTATTTTAACATGGACAATAGGCTGTTATTTGCTTGTTATTTAAATGTTCTGGTAGCTTTATTTCCCCCGCATCAGTAGATATTTGGTCTATAACCCAAGCAGTTCGCATCGCGGAGGGACATCGATCGCCGTTGGCAGCGATATTTCAACGCGCCGCCGCTTGAAAGTTAAAAATCTCTTCATCAGGAGGAAGAGGAGGAGGAGGTGAGGGGGCTTCATCTTTTAATTTCATTATCAATTCTGCGGTTTATAATCCTGGTGGGCATAAGTCACATTTCTTTCCCATTGGCATTTATAACTAAAAATTTAGTGTTAGCCTTTTGAAATTTGAGTAAAAGCAACAATGGCAGCAGAGTAGTCGTTTTATGGAGTGTCGCTGCGCTCAATCTCTCTGGTCACGCTGTCTGTTCAAAATAGCTTCCTCATCCTGATGATGCGATATAGCAGGACTCTGCCCAAGCCGCTCTATCTATCATCTACTGCGGTGTTCATGTCTGAGCTGATGAAGCTGATCATCTGTGTTGTGGTGTTCATCCGATTGGAGTTGTAGTAGATGAAAAGATTGAGCTATGAGACGAGCTTGTCTACCAATAATGGTAATAATAATAACGGTAACAGTATTGGTAATGGAAGCGGTAGTGCATGGAGGCAAAGATCATCATTGTACAAACTAGTGCGATAATGGCTCAGTAAACTATTTTCTGTTGAGAGCGAAGCGTGGAAACTCGCCATTCCAGCCACTCTATATACCATTTAGAATAATCTCCAATACTTGGCGGTGAGTAATCTGGATGCTGCTACATTTCAAGTCACATACCAGCTCAAGATTCTCACCACTGCTCTATTCAGTGTACTGATGCTCGGTCGCAGACTTGGTGGCATTTAATGGGTGTCTCTGTGTATACTCACCTTTGGAGTAGCTCTTGTATAGATGCCGTCATCATCCACCTCCGCCACTGCTGCAACTGATAATAGCAGCAAAGTGCAAGTTGGAAATAAATTCATCGGTCTACTCGCTGTATTATCTGCATGTTGCCTCAGCGGTATAGCTGGTGTGTATTTTGAAAAGATTTTGAAGAAGCCTACTGCTGCCTAACCGTCTCAACAACAGCATTAAGTATAGAATTAGTAATAATACGCTTTCAGCAATAATAGCAATAATAATAAAGCGCACGATAGTGATGATAATGTCAGCAATGGTATGTTATCGTCACAGGCGGCTTCATCAGTAGCATCATCATCGTAGTAATCTTCTAGACAATAATCTCCGTTGTCGGTCACCAACTAAAAGTTACCACCAACCATTTGGGAACGTAATATTCAGCTGGCATTCTTTAGTATAATCTTTGCACTGGTCGGTTGTTATACTAAAGATGGTGAGAGGATTAGTGAAGATGGATTCTTTTAGAATTACAATTTCTTTACATGGCTTGTTATTACTGCGCAGGCAACTGGTGGTCTTCTGGTGGCCATGGTGGTCAAGTATGCGGATAATATTCTGAAAGGATTCGCAACCTCTATATCGATCATCATCAGTTGTGTGGTATCCATCTTCTTATTTACTGACGATGCCGTGGACACTGGCGTAATGTTCATACTGGGATGCGCGTGTGTCATCTATGCAACATGGCTTTATGACTCGCCCCTATCCAAAGGTATTGTAGATCAAAAGTCTATACTCCGCGGCTGGATCCCCAACATTAAGTTTGCATGATTATGCATTGCTGCGCATTAAATAGATTTAATTAAAAATTCATTATAAATAAATTCTTGATTGTATTAAAACTACATGTCAAGTACCATTAGTACCTGATACTGTTCGCTTCAATTTTATAATTCAGCGTATGTGTTGAGAGTAAGCACCAGTTTACGCTTGATGGGCAGCAGTTCGTCTGGCCTACTCAGCTTCAGCAGACACCTCCTACTCGAGTATGTTAATAATAACTCCGCATTTGCTCGACAACACTTTGATGGTAGACTGGACAACTTCCTCTGGTCGCAGAGAGCCAACAGTCTCAAAGCTGAAGTAGAACTTGGTAGCCTTGGCATTGGGATCATACGGTGGATTCGGAGCTAGATTCGGGTCAGAGTACGCGCTCTTGGGCCACTCGCTGCGCACATCTTCCTCAGCCCAATAGTCTACATGCCGCAGCAGATTATCTGGATCATATTCGTACGTGACACCACACACTGGAGACCATTTAGCGTGCTCCTTACTAATGCCCTTCTTTGCAATGCATTTAATATTCAACTCCTAATCCTTCCTCAACTTGGTGATTAGAATGCCAGGATCTTCATCATTCTATAGAGCTGGTACAACGTTTGGATTCATTGAGAGAAGATCTCTACTCGTCACTTGGCGAATTTCATGATCATCTGTACACTTGACATGTAATTTTAATTCCACAGCACATCTCACGCAAGAATTTAAACATTCGCAATCCTACATTAATTTATATATATTTATATGGGATGTATGCGCGTTAATCAAATGTCTCATAGACAGAAGTAATCTTACGCGTGTGTATCTAAATTATTCAGCAGAATGCGAAATCAAAGGAATCAAGCCCAGTCTATGCGCAATAAATTCATCAGGTAGACACGATGTATTATTCTCCACCTCCACCAGATCTATGCTCATCGTGGGCACCTCTGCTATCATTATTCTCCTCAGAGCGTTCGCCAAAGGAATATTAGCATGGGACAATGTAAATTTCATAGAATCCTCAGTCAATTCAGTAATCTCAAATTTAGGTGGTGGAGCCTAACCTTGTTCATCCATTTCCATAATATATTCTCTATATTTTCTGCTTTATATAGCTCTTCTAAAATATTGATAATATATTGGCAAAGATACTACTGTAAAAGGAACGATGAAATTGAAAGACGGAGAAGAACGAGCTAGAATAAAGAAATGGATTGAGAGAGAACGGTCTTGTTGGCTCCTGACGTGTACAATACACAGTTAGTGGAAGAATAAAGAGTAAATATGGGATTAACACATTGCAGTTAGTTTATAAGTAAGAGCAAAACAACAGTATTTTTCAAACAGTTTTCAAAACTCGACAATCGGTAATATGTTTCCCTCTTTGTAATCAGGTGGAGGCATATTGTTAGAGACAGCCGGCAAGTTCTTCTATGTGAAACGCGTAACTGATGCCTTCATCTGCAGAATCGAGTTTATAGGAACTTCAATTCTCACAGGAAATCCCTCGCCAAACTTACCCAGGAACTCATTCAACTCCTTCTCACTCTGGCAGTAATCGCGAAGGATGAAATAAAGTAATGGTCTCAACTACGCGATATCCATTGGGATATCCTTACTCATGTAGACTGTGACAGGATGGGGCTTCACATACTGCTATTGTCTGTATATACAACGTCGCCCTATAGAACATGTTTGGCCAATTTAGGACAAGTCATCTTACTACTACTCCTACTGATTGAAATACTCAGCTTCAGAGATTTCTAATTCGGGAATTGCAAGATCCTTGATGTGTACGGGGTGGAGATTCTCTGCGACTCTTCTATCAGTAGTTTCATTTCTTCTAACATTAAACTACTCAGACTTTAGCTTCAATTTCTGCATTAAAGAAGGCAATTTAGCCTTGATCTTTTCATTCGCCTCTTGAACATACGCATCTGAATTGTTAGAGTCTGCACGTTCAGTCGTGATTGATTCAATAGAGAGCCGACTATCTAAATCTGCAACCAAATCATCTTCACTAATCGCGGCTAGTAAATCTAGAGACTAAACTTGCTATTACTCCACGCTTTCATCAGCATTCAAAGTATTCATGCATTAATTATCACAATCTTCATATTCTTATTCTATATCAGCAGGTGATCTTTAGCTTTGAATACAGCCTAGATTACTAACGGTATATCTAACAGTATTCCACCCACCATGTTTCAACTTTTTTTGAAATTGAGCGCCACTATTCGCCGCCAAAATTGGCTCCACCACGAAGTCATTAAAAGTAAACTCGTTCTTTACCACGCCTTCTGACATGAAATTGTCAACCCCTGAATGTAGTACACCAGTGGAAACATTTGGTAGTAAATTCGAATACTATTTTGCGTCATGATTTATAATAATAGCTTCAGTTTGACCATTTCTATTTCTAATGATCAAGGACATTTTCGCACGGCTAATTCTGGCACCTTTTATCTTTGATATGGTCCATTGTACTTGCAACATGTCACGTCTCTTACTAACAAGTATTGTCTCCTTGGGGCAGACTTGAGCCAGTACAGGTATTTTACTTTTCAATTTAACGCATATTTCCATGTCAAAATCAGCGATAGATTATAAACATGACACCAGAATTGCATCATTACGAAAATCATTCAAATGCTCCAACCAGCTCCGTTTCCAAAGCTCAGCTATCAACTACCGATTCCCCAAGCATATAGCCTCGTCCAAGCAAGAACTATTGTCTGCATTCAATGCATTGGCTTTAGATCCGTTCTATATCAAAATTTATGCAGCCTGAATCCGTCCTAGCATCAGCGCTAGATGAAGCGGACTATTGCCTCGGCTATCCCAATCATTAAGATCGATGCGACTCTAGGCATGAAATTTAATATCTTACTACAGTAGATCATTTAATTTTTTTAAATCATTTTGCCAAACAGCCTTTGAAATCTAGTCAATCGCAGACATATTCTATTACTGCAGTTAATATTTAACTGTAATTGATAAAGACTTTTAAGGATTATTGTTGAAAGCTTGTTGAAACAGTGGAGAGAGAAAGAGAAAAGATAGATCTTGATCACGATCGTTTTTTAAATCGTTTCATCAAGGTGAAATCTATCGCCTTATTAATGTCAAATTTGCTCAGAGTATCTAGCAAGTAATCAATGAGTATAATGAGCGGTTAACATCGCTTAAGAAAATTTCTGTATACTCTTTATTCAATCATTCATTCATTCATTCGTATACCTCTTCATCACATGTAGACAGTCTCAGTTGATCAACACGAACAAGAGCATGGCCACAAACGTGTACGCAGACACCAGCTTTACGCGCACACCATCTGAGGTGCCATAATATGGAGATCTGTACTGTGAGCTCTGATCCAAGCATACAGCTCCAATAGATCCGCTAGCACCTGCTGCCAGACACCTTCCGTTAGAGTAACTAGTGGCAGAGCAATTGCGGCACATGTTATCAAAGCATTGCGCTAATACCAGTTGCGAGTATTTACAGTCATACTTCTGATAACTATAAATACCAGACGGAGCAGGCAGACAGACACCGGCTTTTACAACAGTCACATAATCTGGATCACCCTGGCACTTGGTAGACTTTTCATAAATAAAAGTGGCTGCAACACGATCAGACCATCCAGTGACATTAAACACCTTTTTAGTAGAGCACTGGGAGGATGCACTTCTATACGCCAAGGCGGTGGAGTTACTCGTTACATTCAGAGATGAGCATTAAGCGTTAACAGTGCCACAGGTACCGTTGGTAGGGGTAGACAGAACAAAATCGGGCTACGTATCTGAGCAATTGCTGGTCAAAAATCCATTCTAAGCAACAAAGTTCCTGCTCAATGTCTACGGCACAGTAAAGAAGTAAGAAATGTCAGGCGAAGCACTCTTGATATTGGTCTTATTTACAGTATCAGTTATCGGATTGAATACTGGTGCAGGGACCAATGGAACAGAGGCACTGAATCCGTTACTGGGACCAAGACATACTGTGGCAAATGAGCTAGTAGCTAGTTGCTGACACTTGTGCGTAAAGGTTTATGCGGCAGTGCAGTTGGTACAAGCACTGTCATGGCATGTCTTAAAATCATACGCGGTCGAGTTACAGGAATGATAGACGTAAGGCAGCGGTTGTCCAGTCACTGGAATGCAAGTATTAGCCTTTGAAGCGCTCAGCTGATAAGCATCACCACTGCAATCTGTACTTGCAAAAGTGGATGTAACAGCATACTACTCGGTGTATCCAGAAGTGTCAAACATCTTGCCATTTGATGCACATTTGGACACTTGCGTGAAATTAACAGAAGCACGATTACCAAGGGTGGCTGTCAATGCATTACAAACATCAGCCGGACATGCATAATCATAATTGGCATAAGCGATAATAGAGTCCGGTTGACCAGAACAGCTACCAGGACCAAAGAAATTCTGAATATAGGCAAACTTACCAACTGCAGTGTTGGAGATCACAACGTTTGCTGCGAGCGCTTAGCCGCTAATCACAGCAACAATAGCTAACAGGGACGAGGAATGCATAAATGTTCAGGCTCGACTTTAATATCAAGTTCAGCTCGATATGAATACTAATAATGAGGAATTAAATACAAGATGAAAGGTGGTCATTTAACTAAAGTGGAAACGGTTGATATCCCGAGATATTTTTAGCTCACGGTTGCCTGAATCTAAATGACCATGGAATTCCACTAGTCATTAGCACTATAGAAATTAGAGGATATATACAAAAAGGATAGAAAGACATTAAGAACTGAATACGCCATCTAATTGTGAGGACCACCGTTTTTGACACAGCTCTAAGAGCATCTTGGCAGCTATAATGTTACGCGGTAAAGTTTTGAAAACCAGCGATCATTATGCTTTCACCAGTATGAAGAGGGTGTTAACTGCATCAGTTTGACTTAAGATATCACATTAGCATCCAACAAGGCGTGTATTAATAAAACTGTCCATTCATACTTTTATCATTCTATTGCTCTGTGTGTCGCATTCTGCCCTCAAGTTGGTGCAGGCTAAGGTGAAGGATTCGTCTTGAGACAACATTGAGACAACATCGCGCTCACGGCCAAGGGTATGAGCAACGTTATGGCATCTGTACAATATATGATTAATATTCACGGAAGATCTACGCGTTATGTTGAGGAATTACTGGTGAAGCGTCAATTGCAATTTAGGAGGAAACTTTGGTAAGCTTCTTCAAGGCCAGAGTATGATTTTAGTGAAGACGGTTTTTGCGCATTAAATGTTACACGTGTGTCACGCCCTGAAGTCGTGCATTAAATTGCAATTGTGTGACTGAAGTAATGAAGTAATGAGAAGAATGCTTAGACTTAATGAAATATCATGACAAATATAATTCAAGTTGCTTATCAATAAACACACTCACCCTGACTTGTACGGAGATGGTGGGCAAGGACCAGCACCACATCCACCAGCTGGTTGCGGCTTTTACTTTGGCGGTTCATATGGGCTCTTGCCACCTTTTTTATCATCACACTCTGGACCAGGAGCCGGTTTAGGCATAGGACCAGGAGCCGGACCAGGAGCAGGACCTGGCATTGGACCCGGCATAGGATCTGGCATAGGACCCGGCATTGGACCAGGAGCAGGACCAGGAGCAGGATTAGGCATTGGACCAGGAGCAGGACCAGGACCAGGCATAGGAACAGGCATTGGGCCAGGCATTGGTTCGGGCTTTGGACCAGGCATTGGGCCAGGAGCTGGCGCTGGACCACACGAGCCAGTAGAGCAACCACCGTCACCTGGACAAGGT
The DNA here is from genome assembly GCA_023515745.1 of Amoeboaphelidium protococcarum. Lineage (NCBI taxonomy): Eukaryota > Fungi > Aphelidiomycota > Aphelidea > Amoeboaphelidium > Amoeboaphelidium protococcarum. The sequence goes on from JALECJ010000056.1 coordinate 571,115, forward strand.
CCAAGTCCAAGCTTGCACATCTTCATAGCCTTAAGGTCCTTATGGTGGCCTTTGTCATGATGACCAAGTGTAGGAACCGCAAGAGAGCTTGAAATCAGATACAGAGCAGCGATAATATAGATAGTGGATCTCATGTTTAAAAAATTATGATTAGAATGCAGATGATTAATTATTACTGGTAATTAGACTAATTGATAAAAGGAAGAAGTAATCAGAAGGCTGTACCAGCTTTTAAAGGTGTTTAGTCAGCGTTACATTTTCATTAATATACCAATCATAGTTTGTGACCGGGGTCAGCATTCGCTCGGCATGGATTTAACTAGACCATTCGGTGGTCACAAAGCGACACAAGTAATACAAGTGAGTTAGTCAAAATAGCAATTAACGGAAGACTTTACGCGTGAGCTGCATGGAGGTATTAGAATTACAATAGTTTACATAGGTATATCCGCGAACGGCATTAGGACCGACAATGGTACATTAGCATAGGATGATTTGGCCAACTACGTCGTCAACGCGTAACATTAAGTCTTGATGGTGACATTGGTATCATTTTACATTGAGTAAAAGCAGATGTCCACCATTCATTACCAGCGTACGATTTAACGTACGGTGCTCAAATTCATACTATAGCAGTTATGTCAGCGTGATTACGACTTGTAAAGGGTGCTCTGCTGGACTTGATCGGCCCTATAATTTTCTATTGCAGTTACAGTTAATTAGGGAAAGACTATTGAGACTGACAATAAGACAAACTGGCCGTTCATAGAGGTCAACTCAATACAGCGTCCAGTGCCAAATTAAAAAAATATATATAACCATCTTTGAATAGGCTTTAAATTAATTCAATTATTACGGGCGCCAACATCACTGTAGCCAAAATCCTCATTTACGGTTTACAGCGGCGACAGGATATCAGAATATTTAAATTACTCCCAAATAAACATGCTGTCATCTAAATATTGAAGTACTTCTATCACGGCATCGCGACTACATTATTAAGACAGACGGACAGACAGGCGGCGCCGAATGATCATAACACATTCCATTGGATCCAATCGCCAATCTTTAACGGCGAATTTATCACTTCAAACAAAAATTGAAAATCTGAAAAATCGCCAAATATGCTCCATAATGGGCTTATAGAGAGCGTTGTGCATTTCGATATGCATTTGGCTCCAAGTTGTAGTAGGGATATATTAGGAAGTATACAGAAGAAATTGAACACGATGATTTTAAAGTATGACGAGCGCGTTAATGGTATCATCTTGGCCTACAGTGATATCAAATTAGCATCCAACAAGGCTCGTATTTTGAAAGATTGTCCATTCATGTAATTATCGTTCTACTGCCGAGTGCTCTCATTCTCCCCACAGTCCGGTGATATGGTACAGGCTAAGGTGAAGAAGCAGTCTTAAGATTACATCGCGCTCACAGTTATGGGCATGGTGAATGCTGTGATACCAGCAAGGTAGATTGATCGATATCGATGGGATGTTGACGCGTCATGCTGGGTGTCTGATGAAGATAATGAAGTTCAAATATAAGATGGAAGTCTTCTAAGCTTCAGTATCAGTAATGTAAAAGCATCATCTGGTAACTTGTCAATCGTTGGTGCCATCAAGACTGAAGCCACTGTCAAACCGAAGAAGGTTAAGCACAAGCATAAACACAAACGTGTTAAAGATGAGTAGCTGGCGTGATTTGTTGACTATATAAAATTTTAATATTTTTAAATTCAGGCGTTAGAGCTTGTGATGCACGATGAAACTCAAACAAGGCAAGTGAATAGATTAGTTGCAATAATATTAGTTATATTTTAGATACGATATCATTCAACACGCTCACATGGACTGGTAAGGTGATGGACGTGATGGAGCAGGAGCAGGAGATGGCGGAGAAGGAGCAGGAGATGGTGGAGAAGGAGCAGGAGATGGCTGACATGCACTACTGCCACAGCCACCAGCACCAGATCCAGCACTTGCACCTGCATTAGCGCTTGCCATCGCGTTTGCACCAGGCGCTCCATAAGGACTGCCACCAGCATTAGCATTTGCATTGGCATTGGCATTCGCGTTTGCACTAGCACTAGCACCGCATGAACCAGTAGAGCAGCCTCCGTCATCTGGACAATGACCAAGTCCGAGCTTACACAATTTCAGGGACAATTTACCTGCAATATCGATTTTGCCATGACCAAAAGTTGGAACAGCCAAGGAGCTAGAGATCAGAGAAAGAGCAGCAATGATATAGATAGTAGTTCTCATGTTGTAATAGGTATTAGTTAAGATAGATTATTTAGACTATTAGAGTATTAATTATTAGTTGATTGTAGTGGAGGAATAGAGAGAATGTACGCTATAACCGCTTTTAAAGTGAATACTAACCGCGTTACATCATCCCAGACAATGCCAATTAAAGTTTGTGACCGGGTCAGCAGCAGTTACAGCATTGCTCTGATTAGATGGCCCTGTGTTCATAGGTTACATTAAATTCTGTAACTGGGAGCCAGTTAATATCTAAAGTCTTGGCACTAAGAGAGTCGATGTTAGAGTACATCATCACCAGCGTTTAATTTCACAGTCAAATACACCATCTGCACGTAATATACTGATTGAGGTTGGTATGTAACACTTTACCTTTAGCAAAAGCAATGAGGCACGAAATTGGCAGCGTTTTTTTACATTGCTTGCAATCCAGAGTTTACTTGAAGCAGTTATCAAATACTTGAAAGCAGAATCTTCATATTTTTTTACTGCACACTATAGCAGAGAAACTTCTCAGGATTTTGATTTTAGGGCAACCCTGTCCAGCTACAGCAGTAGGCGATATCACATTACAAGTATACTGTAGCTGGTCAGTCCGCGTGTGTAATTCAAGCAACCTGATCTATGATTGTACGACAGACTCCGAATGACCAAGTCAATTTAAGCATCAGCTTCGGCGTTGATGTTCTAGATACATTGATTTTGAAGATGGATGATGCGTGATAGTGGATCAAGATTGCAAGGACTTTCGCTCAGCCCACGCGTAAGTCTTCGTTAAATAAAAATATATAATTGTAAGGAATAAAATTTCATTATATTAAATACAAGATATTACGTTAAATGTCACTATTAGCCTGGTGTCTTGATGGCAAGTAGCAATAGCATCAGCAATTGGCAATTCATTTGCCGTGACTGTAGCCTTTGCCCTTGTGCTTGCCTTTCCACTTGCCGTGACCGTCACCATCGCCACCACCTTATTTATCACCACAGTCACCACCACCAGATTTATCACCATCGCCACCACCGTGTCCCTTTTTCAAGTGCTTCAGTTTGGTCGGAGTCGCCAGCGCTACTTGAAACAACACAGCTACAATCAAGATTAGCAATAATAATTTCATTTTTCAGTTCAGTTACAAATGGGATATTAGTTATTAAACGGAGATTAACTTAATAAATTAATTAATTATAAAAAGAAAAAGAAAAATTATTCAGTATCTGTAATTTATACGGGTACTGAAGCTTGTTACATCTGACTGATTTGTGTCTGGCCAGTGACTGTTCTGTAATGATCACAAACCAGTAAACGTACGCGATACTACACCCAGTGATATTGATCACGTATTACGAAATCATCGATCGATGACGCTGTAACTCTAGTTAAAGATGAAGATACAAATGACGTAGGTGCATTAAATGAGTAAAAGGTGTGGCTAAAGGGAAATAGACAATGCATCTAATGATGTTCAAACAATGGCGTTGTGAACATATGTATACATATACACTATCAAAAGTGGAAAAATACGCTTAGTTATTTAGAAAATACAATCCCATTTTCAAACAAAGACAATCACCTTTTGCTCACAACCAGTAAAGTCATTATTATGAGAGGATACCTTGGAGAATCCTCCGGTGACGCGCTCGCCGTAATTAAAACAGGCGGTTAACCAAGGGCACAGTTGACGACTCTAGACACCGAGTGGGCCAGACGCTGCATTGACTCATGCAGGCAGACAAACACCGAGAGGAGCAGAGGTAGCCACCCCAGCCGATCGTTGGAAGGAGTTATTGGACCGCTCATGGCAAGACTCTACGCGTTTTAATTTTGCCTTATGGAAGACGCGTAGCCTCTGACACGATATTCTCAATATTGATCACATACTTTACAATTCGCGAAATTTGCCTTCAAAATCTATGCTTTTACCGATTTTGGTTCAAGTACTAGTGGAGAAAGCTAAATGCACCATATGCTATTCAGCAATACAAATTCAAGTGGAATGATTTCAATTTAATATTAATACCAGAATATACTCAATTAATCGGCCAACTAAGATCGAGACTAATAGAATAAGAAATATGGCTGTTGAATGATGTCAATATATTCCTTAACCACTACAAGATCACTATTCATTCACTATAGATATTGGATGCGTTATCGATCAGATACTGCGCCACATGTACTGCGCCACTTTACCTGCGCCATAATTAATCTGAATTGATCATAATCTGATAGAGACTAACAAATGCCAATGTTGACGACATAGACCGTGCGTTCATTGTCAAAATGGGATAGTTGTTTAACTTCTGGGAACTATCGTTAAAACTTTCACCATCAAGTATGAAGAGTGATACTATATCTGTTCTTTAATAAATTGATTCTCAGTAGAAAGACCGTTGCTTACAATGTGCATTTACTTTCCCAGTGCCTGCGTTGATCAGTTGATAGTACCTGAAAGTATAAAAAAGCTGATGAAGAGTTGAAACTAGATATCACAAGATTAACAACAAAGCATTCATTAAATCACCGAGATCATCTTCATTCATTAATTTCATCGCTGCGAGAGGACAATCAGTGTGGGCCATATGGGCTAGATCTTACTCCACCACCGCCACCACCACTAATAGAGAGGGATCCTCCGCCACCACCTCCACCTAGACCTCCACCGCCACCACCGCTGATAGAGAGGGATCCACCTCCACCTCCTCCACTACTTGCTTCAGCAGCAGGAGCAGGAGCAGGGCCAGCAGAGGCTTGTGCATTTGCTGACGCGCTACCAGATGCTTGAGCTGATGCATCGGCTTAGGCACCGCCAGATCCACCACCACCACTACCCCCACCTCCACCTCCGCCGCCTTTGCCATTGATGTCAATGTTCAGATAACTTTTATGCCACAGATGGCCTCCATGCCACAGATGGCCTCCATGCCACAGATGACCCAGAGTAGGAGCTGACATGACAGAAGTTGATAGGACACATACGGATGCAATTAAATAAGCAGACAATTTCATTTCGAGATTAGGAATAGGTATGTGAATTAACAATAGTACAATTAGATTAGATATTGAATAAAATTGATGAGTAAGAGGATTAAAAGATTTCATACCATAAAGCTCCTTTTAAAGCTAATTGACAAAGTTACATGCTACATCACGCATTGATAATCCGTCCACAGTACGCGTTGGGTAGAGGCACGTGTAACAAGCCGAACCTTGGCATGTAGCAATGCCTAGGAGCCGTAGAAAATGCGTTACATTCTACGATAAAGTAGTATACATACATACTCAAACGGGGGGGGGGGTACATTTGGGATGAATCCAGAGAACATGGCTCCAAGATGGAGACAATTTTCAAAAGAGCTTCATAAGTGTGCATGCGATGCGTTCATGATAAATCAGCCTAATCAAGCACGACTCACTTGACGATTTAACAACGCTTTAACATTCAAACTATCTTGTATTTACTCTTTTTATTAATATTACAGTGTTGAGCATACATCCACAACCGGCTTTCTCTTTGTCGTAGAATTGTCAAAGAGGAGGATCACGAAAATCGTCCTCAGATAAAGTGTTTATCAAGCACATGGAGACATGTCACTTTTGTTATACAAGAACTCAATCCTCACAATATCCTATGTAACTGAATTGCGCGCTTGCCAAGCTGCGTAAATCCTCCTTCCCTCTTGATATTGCCGTTAGCATTGATACACAGATAAGGGTGTCTTTGAAGCCCTGCTACTATAGCTTTAGTGTCATTCACCAAATTCTCCACGGCCAAGATATCACTGTGAAAGAACTTATGAGTATCTACAATACTTTACACGCCAACCAGAGCTTTCGCACATTTCGGCCGCAGCATAGAGCAGTTTCGGAGGTTAAGTATTCGTTTTAGATAGATGACAGGATATCCTAGACTCTTAACGTTTGCCATAAAGTACTTTCAAAAGACTGTTGAATAGTCTATTTACTCTCAAACTACGCATCATCAAGACCAAATTCAACTTTGCCGTGACATTTCTATTTAATGTTACCATCCACAATTTCAGATATAGCATTTGAAACCCGATCATAGTCTACTCTTTACGCCTTTCGTATCATAATATGCTCGTTTCCATCGACTTCTGTAGTAAACTCAAAATTCGAGATGTGTTGCTTTATAACAAACCCAATAGTTCACAAATTACTCGTCCTATGGACGTTCCAGAGAGCTTTCGGCATTCTAAACCGTAAGAGATCTCTCGCCAACTCACTTTATAAAATTACAATTGGGCTCGTCCAACGTTAATCGCTAGTGATTGCCGTCAATTGACGACTTTAGCCCGCTCCTTTCCCGGCCATCGCACCCACTGTATACCTGTCCCAGGTATCAATCAATGCAGCAAATGCAGTAGCCAGATAGCTCAATTTCTGGCACGTGATTAGAGATATTCTTTTGAATCTTCACTCTTGTGGCTTCAGCGCATTGGAGGAAAGAGCGGACACTACATTTCACACGCGCGACTGGGCTTGGACTACTTGGTGTCAATACAATGAGCCTTCAGCACTAAACCATTGGTAAGTAAAGTGCAGCTGGCAATCTTTCTAGTTAGCAAATATTAGATCAAAGTCTTTAAGCAATCGAAGACGACCACCATTAATCTTAAAGCCAAGATATCCAGCCAACGTTTCTCCCTACTGCTTCATTAGTTCACCATTCGGATACCATTCATTTAACTCCAGGCGTAAGCTTCACGCAGACACATTACTTGGACCGTTCTTGATAAGCTGCTACTCAGCGACATTCAGGCAATTAGCTGTTACAATCTGTATATTCTCCATCAAAGCATTATTAATAAGAGTCACACAGCATTCAAACTGAGGAGAAAAATAATTATTTGCATTTCTAGGAACTATCATTGAAATATTGTCACAATCTAGTATAAAACAAGTATATTTACAATTATTTTCAAGTCTTGTGTGATAAAGAGAGCGAGTAAGTGAATGAAACGCGTCAAAACGGTTTCAGCTCAACATTTTCTCAGTAAAAAGACTGTTGTTCATAAAAGGTTCTCCCTGAAGCCTGCGATGATTAGTTGAATAACAGTTACAGCTTACGAAAAAGTTGGAGAAGATTACATACTAGATATCACAAGATTAAAATTAAAATATTATTTAAATCATGGTCGTTCATTAATGACATCGCTTTAAGAGGACAATCAGTGTGGGCCATATGGGCTTGCTCTTGCTCCACCACCGCCACCACCACTAATAGAGAGGGATCCTCCGCCGCCACCTCCACCGAGGCCGCCACCACCGCCGCCACCGCCGCTGATAGAGAGGGATCCGCCTCCGCCTCCTCCACCACTTGCTTCAGCAGCAGGAGCAGGGGCAGGACCAGCAGAAGCTTGCGCATTAGCTGACGCGCTACCAGATTAATATGCGGATGCATCGGCTTAAGCATCTGCATTCGCACCGCCAGATCCTCCACCTCCGCCGCCTTTGCCATTAATGTCAATGTTCAGATATCCATGGCCTCCTCCATGCAACAGATGGCTCTTATGCCACAACAAGGTAGGAGCGGACATAACAGAAGTTGACAGGACACAGACGGATGCAATTATATAAGCAGACAATTTCATTTTCGAGATTAGGAATAGGTATGTGAATTAACAATAGTACAATTAGATTAGATATTAATTAAATTGATAGGTATGAGGATTAAAAGATTCCACACCATGGGGCGCCTTTTATAGCAATATTCGACAAAGTTACATGCTACAGCACGCATAGATGATCAGTCAACGACACGAGTCGGGCAGAGGCACGCGTAACAGCCGAGCCTTGGCATGTTGCAAGTGGTAAGAAGCCACAGCAAATGCACATCATTCTATCATAAGGTAGTAGATGGTTAAAATATGACCAAAATATCTTTCAATGGCCTGATAAGAGTGCATGCCATGCGTCATGACACTTTGGCATCTTCAAACACGGTTCACTCCACAATTTTACAACTCTTGTATTTGAGCCCATTTTACTAAAATTGCAGTGTTAAACATACATCTAGAATAAGCTTTTGTCTCTGTCATAGCATTGTCAAAATGGACGAATCGTATCTAGACACAGTGCTAACCGAGCATTGGTAAAATGGGACAACGGCAATACCACTGTACTTGAAAACTTTAATTGAACTTTCCCAACTTATAGTTCAAACGAAAATGTTAAAAAATACCAGTAAAAACGATATCCCATTAATAAACTTACATTAAATTTAAATTGCATAGCACATTGATTTCAATCCCCGCCTTTGGAGCCTTTACCTCCTCCTGATCCACTTCCAGATCCATTTCCTGATCCACTTCCAGACCCACTTCCTGATCCGCTACTGCTTGGGCTTCCACTTGAGCCAGACCCGCCACCAATACTAGAACTTGCGCTCTTTCCCGGGCCAGAGCCTGAATTAGCGCTAGGACTGCTACCACTTGGAGGACCTCCTGGTGACGCTGCTGAAGATGCTTTCGTGCCCCCGATGCTATCACCTTTACTCACCACTGCACTACTGGTAGATTTTGGGCTACTTGCTTTACTATCACTGCTGCCTACATTTTAGCTGGGGCCATCTGATGAGAACGAGGATGATGGCTTTGAGCTAGGACCGAAAGATCCTGAAGATGAATCTGAATCGCGGGCTGTTAATGACGCAAATCTTCCGCTACTTGGATCAGAGTCACCAAACCTACTCCCAGTACGAGATGCAATTGAAGCCACGCCATCGGCTGCGGATGGTGCGCCTGCAATACCAAAACTAGAGGGCCCAGACGGACTACCCGACCATCGAGATCCAGCACTATTCTCGATGCCAGTTGCCATAGATTCAGCACCTGAAGAGGCGTCGAAGCTGGATGGCCTGCCAGCGAATTGAGATGCTGGACTGTCGGAGAATCTTGCATTAGCAGCGTCCTCCATACCTTGAACCATGCTTGCAGCTCGAGAATCAGACTGTTACTGACCGGTGGTCGTAGCAGAGGTACCTTAAGCTGAAATACCATTGGACGCGGTGTCTTGAATGGACTAGCTCATACCACCCCAATCCTGCGACATAGCCCCGGCGGGAATACCAGATATGGACTCGCCCCATCCCCGTCCTTGAGGTAAAGAGTACACACCCAGGGATACTAACACAGAAGCAATAGTTATTGACAATTTCATGATTATTAAATTAAATATACAGTATGATTAAACTCAGAGAATAGAAGTAATTCAATAGCCCAGATGCTTTTGAGCACAAATTGCAGCGTGTGATCCGTGTCTTAGAAGGTTGTGCAAATCATGCTTGCCCAATGGTAAATAATTTGCAATGACACCACGTAGCACGAACTGAATACAAATCCATCCTGTGCAATTAAGTGTAATAATTGTCATACCAAGGAGTCAACTACGATACCATCAGACGCTATAGTGCCCACAATCTAAATTATCATCCTCTTACGCGCTATTACTATCCTATACAAGTGAAGTAGACGAAATGAAGAGCATTGATTTATTTAGTAGTTTCACGCGTATTACCACACACTTGATAATTACAGTAGAGAGAGCATCTGCAAAGTAATATATCAAATGTATCGCTGTGGCACGTCATATTTAAGTGCTTATTACAAAGTTAAGTCTTAACGTAGCACCAGAAAATATCTACTCTTAATTTGGCAGATATAAACTGCACTAAAAACCAGCACATACTACCGGATTGTAATTCATATTCTTCCGAAGTATCATATAAAGAATCTTTAGAAAACAGAATAAAAACGTTGATGGGTCATCGTAGTATATATTTGAAATACAAGAATTACTTTTAAATTTTAATTTCAAGGGTATCATTTTGACAACATAATCAATCGGCATCAATCAAATCTGCTGCTCACACGAGACGCAATCGAAGAAACACCACTTTCACCGGAAGAAAACCCACCACTAGGCCTTGAACTAGAGCTTCTCGACGATCTGCTTGCAGATAGAGATCCTGAGTTTCCGGAGAATCTGTCGTTGGCAGCACTCTCCATCCTTCGAACCATACTTCCTGCATCAGCACTGGGTCGCGTCGTACGAGAGTTAGCGCTTCCGGTCCTTCCACCAGACATTCCCCTTTGCATCGAGTTACCACTAGTGCGACCGCGACTACCAGATCTTTGCGGTATAGATTGCACGCCGATAGCCAACAGAGCAGACACAATGATGATAGACAATCTCATGACCAGTTTCAGATAGCAGATATAAATAGGATAAATAGATGTGTTTTAATTGAAGAAGAAGAGATACTTGGTAGCCAGGATGCTTTTAAAGTGTGCCGAGGTATACGGAGATTGGATACAGTTTGTGCTACAGACCTAAGAACGTTACACAAATCATCCAAGCCAATCGTAAGTGAGTTTATATTGAATCGATGTAGCATCTCACACGCCATAGACCAAAATCTCCAAGCAGATACTATTCATGTAATAACCATACCCAACTATCACATTGTAGACTTGCATATGAAGAATCAGTGGCATAACTAGCTTTCAATATCCAGGTACGCACACCCACGTAAAAAAAGTTTATCCCAAGAGATATCTAGTATCAGGTAGAAAATTGGCTAGTAGAAGTGTCTAATCCCATTTTTTTGAGTACACTGCGCGTACCCTTGCGTACCGCTAGATAGGCCACTGTGAAGAACGTATCACCAAACACATAATCAACGCCATAAAGACTCTAACGACAAAACACCAATGATGAATTAGTTATCGTAAATATTTCGTGTAAGGCCTTGCATTGAAAGACAATCTCCGCAGCCAAGGTGATAAATGCCAAAGCCATCTTCATCTCACTAACTTTTGTGTGTCTTAGTTGAACATCGTGAGACGTTACACTTTGTAAAATATGAGAGAAACTCTATAATTATTCTGCTATTCACGCGTCACCTTTCAATAAAAATAAGAGAGAGAGAGCCTGCAGAAATGGCAATAATTAGAGTATGTAGAGCTGAGACTATTAAAAATTATGCTGATATTTATTAGTCTTAATTACAACGATGATTTTCCTTTTAATCACATCTTCAGTCCGAAAATCTGCCGCCTTTACTTCCACCGCTGCCACCGCCGCTTGATTCTCCGCCTGACCTCCCGCCAAATCCTCCATCACCAGACCCACCATCAAATCCACGACTGCCAGAGCCGAGTCCTGAAGAAGATGAGTCAGAGCCAAGACTAGAAGATCTCGAAGGAGACGACCCAGAGTCAGAATCGCCAAATCTACTACCTGCGCGAGATTCAATGCCGGAGACACCATCTGCAGCAGATGAAGTACCATCAATACCGAAACTAGGAGATGAAGATGGACTGCCAGAAAATCTACTTTCGGACATGTCCTCAATACCAGTGGCCATTGCTTGAGCACCCGCGCTTGCATCAAAGCGTGATGGAGAGCCTGCAGACGAGAAAAAGGGCTCTCCAGAGAATCTTGCATCAGCCGCGTCCTGCATACTTTGCACCATAGACTCAGCTTAAGTGCCTGATTCCGAGCCAGAGCCAGAGCCCCACTTTGAACCACCAGATTTGATGCCACCACCTGCCATACCATTGGATACAGTATCTAAGATTGATGAAGTCATACTACCCCAGTCACGATTAACGGCACCATTAACAATTCCGGGGATTGACTCGCCAAGAGCAGGTAAACTTTGAGGGAGAGAATTGACGCCACAGTACAGGAGACAGGACGCAACAATAATGCACACTTTCATTTTGTATGTGGAATAATATCAGATATAGACTGGAATCAAACTTATACAGAGAAGAGAGGAAACAGCAGCCATGGGATAGTTAAATCTTTAATAGATCATATTCCCTTTGATTGGATACAATTCATATTAATGTGACCAAGACTGTCACACAAGAATTGATTTACTGTAAGTCTCTAGTAAGATCACATTCACCTAGTCGGTGCACACTGCAAAACTTATTAAGGCACTGACAAATTCTTTGCTATACCTTGGCTTCAACTACCAAACTTTAACAGGATGCCAGAATTGATAGTGTTGTGCTCAACCAAATTTTAACCAATTGAACTTTAATCGACAACGCTCCAAACATGCAAAAGTTGAAACAACACGATCTGTTAGAAAAATCGATCAAGATTTAAAAGTATTGATTAAAAAACTGTGTATTTCTGAGTCATCATTCAAAATAAACTGAATCTTACAATCATGCAGATTAAGCAGCATACGCGTTCTGAGGAGGAGTGGAAGGTGACTTTGAATTGGCGGAACTTCCAGCTGAAGCAGCTGGACCTTGCTACGTCAATCCGTTCAGAAGGCCTTGTGGACTTGCAGCACCAGTACCCTGCTGGGTCAATAAATTACTAAGGCCAGACAACAGCCCGCCCCATGCATCCATTCCCTACTAGCCACCCAGTAATTGTTACAACGAGTTGACACCACCGTGACTGAGATAGGACTGGAAATTACCGAGGACTTTGTCGGCAACTCCAGTGATATCGCCAGGTACACCCATTCCTCCTCCATTAGGCTTTAAAGCACCACCAGTCACACCGCCAGCCAGATTTTACACATTAGACAGTAGATCACCACCGATAATTGGCGCGCATTAATAAACGGACAGAGACAGAATAGCAGTTGCAAATAGTTAAACTCTCATTTTATATATAGATTGTATTGTATAGTATATTAGTATATCACGTATATATTTGATATTAATAAGTTATATTATTTATTTATATAGAAAAGAGAAGTGAGAATAGTCATCTGCTCAATTTATACCACAAGTCATGTCAGGTTGCATGTTACACAGCAAGTTACACCGAATAGTGGATGATCGTGTCAGATACGATCATTGAGAGATTCCGATCGAAATGAGAATAGTCTATTGGCTCATAGTCACTCTGTGTTACTGTCATCTGAGATTAGAATACGCATGCAGTTACACCGCTCCTCAGATGACAACATTAATAATCGATGATGTAGTGCCATAATCGTGATTACTACATAACATGACATTGATGAAGCGCGCTATATCATTTTTCTATCGTTACCACCAGATGAGCTATTATTACGCTTGGAGGCGGTAAGGACACCTAAGCAGAGTTCATACATGCAGTACATGACAAGCAAAAGAGGACAGGCTTTGGCTGAAACATGAGGCTTCAACAGTGAGGATTTTCAATCAACAACGATAGTTGCTTCGGTATAATACAAAGCAATCGAAAAGCAGTTACCCAATTGGTCCAGTGGTTAGGATCCTTCGCTCTCACCGAAGTGGCCGGAGTTCGATTCTCCGATTGGGAGTTATTTTTTGAATTTAAAAGCAGTTTGCTTGATTTATAGGACTTACGGTGTTATTTGAGACGCGGTATTCCACGCTATTTTTGGTACGATGCAGTCTTTACACAGAATTTGCTGTGGATAAGCGAAGAATCAATCTTCTTATACGCGTTTCGTCGAGTCAAAGTATATTCTCAGCGGCGTCTTTTAATAATAGTATGTTTGTAAGTATTAAACCACAGCAATTACCGTATGTTATTAAAAGATTGCAAGTTCATCGCGTTGTGTTGTCTATCCGTTGGTTCTTGATTTCTTGATCGGCATAGTTTGCCTTCATTAGTCTGTGGATTGTTGGTGGCAATAGCGGCGCAGATCGATCAACGCCATTATTCTCTTCCTAATGACCCTTTAGACTAAATTAATAATTGGCATAACTATCGATCCCGTTACACTGCCTCCTACTACTTTGTCAGCCTCCAGGCTCGTTGCGTGCATTATACTGAGCGATTGACAAGAGATTAGATCGCGCGATTCTTTCATTTCATCCCAACAAAGGTCAATTTTTAGTAATTGCAGTCCATCTATGATTTACAATTTCAAATTTTCGACCAAAATAAAATTTCTGCCATTGTTACGGTACTTTCGTGCATAAAGCTATCGTTGGTCAAAGCAGATACACACAGTCTTTCTGTGCAATAACGACATTTATTGAATTCATCACATCTTAATCGTTAACCAGTCTGATCACTAAAGGTTGTTATCACAGGAAGCAGCAACGCGTCTTGTCACTCTACTGTGTATTCTAAAGATCAACAATTTAAAGATTCTTTTAGCTTTCGCGCAGAGTCACACCTTCTTTCTTACATATCAGCTATGCAAGTGTTAAAAATATCTATTCAACGCCCTCTCCTGTCAATGCTGATGTAAAATAAATTTTTTGATCGTCCTCTAACCGTAAGCAATCCTTGGCACTCTAAACAATATCCAATTATTAATCCGTGTCTATGAGGTCACATTTATTACCAACTATTGACACTAGAGGAATTTGATTAATTGCCAACTGCCGTAGCCAATATCGCAAATCAGTTATAGTCTCTGGTTTGCTCGCGTCAAATACAGCTATCGCTCCCATCGCATTCCTGTAGTATAATGGCGTGAGTGATCGATACTGTTCCTGTCCAGCAGTGTCCCAGATTTACATATTTATAATATTGCCTTACAGATTAAGAGTCTTTGTAAGCAATGCAGCTCCAATGGTGGCAACGCGATCCCCACTGTATTCATTTCGTACGAATCGCTTCGCAATAGAAGACTTGCCAACCGATGCAGACCCGACTATCACAATCTTTGCGTCTATTGAGCTCATTAATTAGTGTGGTATATGATATATATTGATAATGTAAAATGACTGAATATTGTTTAAAATGAAAGAAGTAAAACACTGTAAACGCGTGACCAAGGGGGCATTCTATTGCTGGCATTCAATCAGATTCACAGGATGCTCACTGTCAATTGCTCCACAGCTGCTCCTTATTCCTACAGCATAGAGCATATGAACAATAACGGTGAATTTCACAATATCTTAATCTAGTGCCTACTCGTCTTCAAACTGATATTTGATAAACAAAAGCGACTTTGTATTGTAAGGCCACGTTACAATCTTGTTTCCCCTACAAAGACAACATTGATTTGTTACTATTGTATATGGAAGACTTGAAGTACTTACATTAGATTTAATTCCCGCAATTAAAACAACTCTGTAATTTCAGTAGGTACAGCTTTTAATCGATTATAACTACACATATTTATACCTTCTTAATTAGGGAAATCAAAATTCACATACCTGAGATCTATGACTTGAACTTCTTTGCATTTAGCCAAGTCCAACACAATTTGAGGCTACAAACTAACAATATAATTACGCGTTCAAATTGAATTAAAATTACCTCCAAAGTGGATATCAAGTTCTTTTGTAAGTTTATTTCAAATAGTTTGAGTTGCGCCAGGACAGCTGGGATGCTTTAGAATTGATTCTCATGCAACGTCAACTTTTACAGGGCCTACATACATAGTGCACTAAATGGGATACTGCTTACTAACGGCGGCAAGGAGCAAGTTACAGTCATCTATGACAAAGAGGCAGGTAAAGATGTCAAACGATTCTTTTCCAACTTGAGAACTAGTAGTGAAGACAGCTAAGAGATTTCAGATGGAATAGATGTCAAAACATTGCCAGATAAGTCCAGCGAAACTAGTTGCTTCAACGTTCCAATCCCGGTGGGAAGAGTATTGATCTGATTGAATGCAAGATTCAAAGTTACCAGGGATTTGACACTCAGCAAAGACGCGGGAAATTCCTAAATGCAATTTCCTACATAGCTCAATTACTAAGATGACTACCAACATAAAATGCAAGTTGGGACAGTACCGGCAGCGTCTAGCGTGATTAAGTGCTTAAATTTGTCCAATCTAGCTTGAGTCAAGTCTTTAATTTTATTACCAGCAACATTAATTACTTTGACCTATTTCAATAGGAAGGCCTACAATACACAGCACACTGTTAAATCATCATATTCTAACGCATCACGCTCCAAACGGCGATAGTACCTATGGGGGCATCTTTTTCAATTCGCAATAGCTCAGATCAAGATCATCAGTATTCCTAGCCAAGTCTATAGCTGTCGAAACCTTGGTAGAATTTCCCATTATTGAACAGTTGATCTACTTATTATGAACCTCTTTCGCGAGCACTTACAAATGACAGTCACAAGATGAAACTAACGATGGCGTTTGTATTCAGAAAAGTGTTTCTGCTTTACAATTTCAACGTCGTTAAACATTGCAACTAAAATGCGAAGAAATAGAACGCCAAGTAAAGTCGCTATAGCTCAGGCTAAACTGCAATATCCTCTGGAAGTTTACCATAATCCCACCAACGTTTCAGCGGAAGAACGTGTCAATGGACAGGCGAGGATGAAGCTGCGAAGGCACTTTGAAGAGCGCCAAGTAAAACTGCGAAAACAAGTCACTCCTGCTTCAACCAAAATATTTAGCGGTGTCTATGTATATTTTACCGGTAAGTTTGAATTGTATTCAATCTCAATCATCAGTAATGTTAACTAGTGCAAGTATGTAGGATATCTTGGGCCTGATGTACGAGATTACGACTTGAAACATGCTCTAAGTGAAAATGGAGGTACAGTCAGATCATTCTACTCAAAAGAAGCAGTAACGCACATTGTATGCACTCAACTTGCGTAGAACAAAATGCATAAACTTCACGGTGATTTTGCTCAAGGAAAACAGCTGTACATTGTCTCTCCTCAGTGGATACTAGATTCCTTAAAGAATGGTGTTCGCCAGAGTGAAGGTAAGTACGCCATATCATCATTGAAGAAGCCGGAGAGCTCTATAAAATCGTTCTTGCCGTGTTTTGTTTTCGCGTTTCTTTGCCTTCTTGTTTCACTTTTTGTACTGTATTACTGCATTTAACTATCAGATTTATCTCTCACTAAGCGTCCATTTTAGCAATACTGTAGAGAATGGTTAATGCAGCATTTTGGATTGCCGGAATTTTTGCTATCGCTGCATCATTCATATCTCTGCATGGTATCTGGAGTCATTGGAAATGTTACAAAAGGCCTGAAGTCCAGAGATGCATAGTCAGGATAATGCTTATGCCGCTTATATATGCAGTAACATCCTGGATATCATTTGGTAGCCATGAAGCATCCATATTTCTTGATCCTATTAGAGACTGTTACGAAGCATTTGTGTTATGGGTGTTTTTCAATTTGATGATGAGCTACTTGGATGGAGAGGTGGCTTTGCTCATGAAACTGGACGATGGTAGACTTCCAACACCTCATCCTTTTCCATTCAATCTCATTCTTAAGCCTGTGGATTTCTCAATACTTGACAATTTTATACTTCTCAAGCGTGGAATACTTTAATTTGTGATTGTAAAACCCATCCATGTTATTATAGTAATTGTTTTGCGTCTCAATGGTGTTTATGAAGAAGGCTTAATCGCTGCTGATAATGGATACATTTATCTGGCTCTATTGTATAATCTGAGCGTCATGTTATCCATGTATAGTCTTGTGATGTTTTATATGAGTGCGCGCCCTGATTTGGAGCCATTCCGACCATGGCCAAAGTTTTTATGTATAAAAGCTGTTCTTTTCTTCTCCTTCTGGCAGTCTGTGGTCATTTCTATTATGGTGAAGCTTGATGTTATATCCAATGGATCTGCGTCTTAGATTTAACATTGGATTATATGCTTGGAGATGATGATCGCTGCCGTAGCGCATCAGTCCGCGTTTAGTACAGCTGAATTCTCATCGCTACCTAAAAGCGCCTGTCGCCTGCCACTCAAGTTTGCCATCAGAGACTCGTTTGGCACTAAAGACTTGTCAGTGGAATTCAGGCACACTGTCCACGGAACTGATTTTAGGCGATACAATGATCTGTTCGATGCCAACTCGTAGCGGCGCCCACTCCTCCATGCTAATGAGGAGAGGTATATCTCTGCTGATCCAGACGTGTCATTTCTTTAAAGTGAGAACGATCCCATGGATGAGCGGCTATATGAGGAAGCTAAAGCTTTCGGAACTGATTACAATTATAATGTCGTTGGCGACGACTGATTGCCCAAATGACCAGTTATCATACAGTATTCCAATATAGAATTTGTCATTTGCTTTTAAAATTTACAGGTTGTTTCATCTTGATGTGGTCGGCTGATTTTGAACTTTCAACATCAATCGCTCATCAGCCACTTAATTTAAGCCTTCGGATCATTTTACGGAAGCTGTAAAACTTAAATATTTAATTCACTTCTATAAAATTGACGCATTTAATTATAAAATGACTACGAATAAAGACTAAAGTAAGTTTCATGCCACTTAATAAGGCTGAACGACGTCATGATCAATCAAGTGTAGCCGTGTATATTGCTGCTGCTGTTCGCACTCCAATCGGAGGATTCAATGGGTCTCTGGCATCCTTTAGCGCTACTGAACTCGGCAGTCTGGCCATTGATGGTAAGCGTGTTAGTTTATTCTCCTTATGTCTTTCAGTCGCATATATTGTCATCATGTAGCTGCACTCAAGCGCGCTGGTATTCAAGCTGATCTTGTCGAAGAAGTGTTTATGGGAAATGTGCTGAGTGCCAATGTCGGTCAGAATCCGGCGCGTCAGGCTGCTCTGTTTGCCAAGCTGCCTAACAAAGTTCCATGTACCACCGTGAACAAGGTATGCGCGTCTGGTATGAAATCAGTGATGCTCGGTGCCTAATCCATTATGCTCGGTTAGAACGACATTGTGGTTGCCGGTGGTATGGAATCAATGTCCAACTGTCCGTACTACCTGCCGAAAGCTAGATTTGGAGCCAAGTATGGACATTAGGAGATGGTTGATGGTATTGTGAAAGATGGCCTGTTTGATGTGTACAACAAGTATCTAATGGGAGAAGCGGCTGAGCTGTGCGCCAAGGAGCATCAGTTCACTCGTGAATAACAGGACGATTTCGCTGTGTAGAGTTACAAGCGTGCACAGGAAGCATTTGCGAATAATAGTTTTGATCCTGAAATCGTACCTGTTAGTGTCAACAATCGCGGCAAAGTTACTGTAGTTTCGCGCGACGATGAAGTGACTAATCTGAATGAAGACAAGTTGAGGTCCGTGAAGCCAGCTTTCAAATCTGATGGCTCAGTAACTGCCCCTAACTCGAGTACACTCAGTGATGGAGCTGCAGCGATTGTGCTTATCAGTGGTGAGAAAGCTCGTTAGCTGGGAATTAAAGTGCTGGCTAAAATATGCGCTTTCGCCGACGCTGCTCAGGTAAGGTCTTTGTCAGACTATAACATAGCATTGCCTATTTGTTTCGATGCTTGGATTATCAAAACACTTATGTAGGAGCCTGAAAGATTTACAACAGCTCCAGCTTTAGCTATTCCTAAAGCGTTGGCGCGTGCTAATGTGTCTAAGGATCAAGTTGATTTCTTTGAAGTTAATGAAGCCTTTGCTGTTGTTGCTCTGGCCAATATGAAATTGCTTAACTTGGATCAGGCCAAGGTTAATGTGTACGGTGGCTCTGTGAGGTAGGAAGTTGGAGACATTGTTATCAAAGTCAACACGAATAAATTAACTATATGAGTGTGTAGTATGGGCCATCCTTTGGGCTGTTCAGGCGCAAGAATCATTGCAACTTTGCTCTCAGCCTTGCAAAATAATCAGAAGAAGATCGGTTGTGCCGGTGTGTGCAATGGCGGGTAAGACACGCATTAAATAGCTTTAACGTTAAATATGGAAATAAAAATCGTTTTTGTGTAGTGGCGGCGCCAGTGCTATAGTTATCGAGAAAGTATGAGCATATGTTTAAATTCTGTAATGCCTCAGCATTGGCAAGCCAACTTAGGCCTTGGAGGATGGATTATGAAAGTGATAATGTGTAAAATATAATCATATTGCCTACTTGAAAATGTTAAGCTATAAATGATCATTTCGATTTATCTAATAGGGGATAGAAATATTTTAAAAGATATAATAAAGAGCATCTATTACTGTGCCAAAATAAATCATCTCTGCGTTATACTTTCAAGTCTAGAACAAGCTTAACAAAGCCACTTTCTCATCTACAGTAAAACCATCAACATTCACGCCGTTCAGGCCCATTAAATCACCGCTTTGAATTATAGTCTCGGTGGGAACTTTGGCCACCACCACATCTTCATCATTAAGCAAAGAAGAGTTGGTCTTTGATACATCAGTAACCTGATTAATGGTGGTCATTAAATCGGGACTGGATTTGTTGTTTCGACTGACATAGCTGAATAGAGTGCCTAAAAGCGTCTTCCTTCTCTAAACTGTCACTACAAAAGACACGCTCGACAATGCCTCATTCAGCCATCCAACACCATCTTCCCCGCTGGGCTTCAAGTTGCTTAAATCTTATGTGGACACATTTGACTGCTTGTACGTTCTAAAATGATTTAGCACCAAAATCATGGATCTATTCGTCGCAAAATTGGTAGCCAGCTGAGTTGCCGCCCTTAAAGTGTACGGAACTTTGTTAATGTTCAGATAATTCTAAGCCGAGATATTATGATTGCCAGGCTTGTAAAAGAAATTGTTCCATTTACTGTCCATAATTCTGACGGGCAGTGTTCTCTCTCTTAGTGGAGAGCGATAAAGCGTGTACAATGAGAATGCTAGTGAGGACAGATTAACGCCCATCACTCCAAAATTAGTGTAACTCAAATCCAACTTCAACTGAGGATTGACAGGTGAGCCGGCCAGTGAAGTTCCTGTGACATTGACTTCCACGTACTTCCCACTCTGATCAAGACCGCCATTCCAAATCTAGCGTCGCGACAAAGTTATATGGTCCCAATACAAGCCAGCCATTTTGACGGACACGTTTGTCTATAACAACCACCATGTATCAGCCTTCACTTCCTCAGGCGCATTAACAAACTTCTCCGGAGTCTTGATGTAATTAGAGTGAGCAATCCACACCTTCCACAGATGCGCGAAAAGCGTAGTGTTCTACAGCTGCGAGTCCAGGATGGTATCTAGTTGATATGCAGTGCGTCCAAACGCGACATCGGGGAATGGCATCTTGGCCACCAGAATTCCCTCCATTCCATCATGGCCTGTGATATTACCACCGCGCGCTTAAGAGCCAAGATAGCGAAAAGTTATCGGCGTCTTGAAATGAATTTCTGTCCACACGTAATTCGTGAAGCCAAGCGAAGTATTCACTTTCAGAGTAAAGCCATTCTCAGTAAAGTCACTGAATACACACGGCGGATAAGGACCAGTCTGGGGAGTGGCGAAAGCCCTCTAAAACATGTAAGGCACCAGTTGCCAAATGGTGAGGAATCCCAAAGCAGTGATCACTAGAAGAATGATGAGAACAGTGATGATGATATAAAACCATTTGTATCTACCTGAATAGCACCCACAAAAACCTCCTACTCGAGATCGCTACTTAGCATTACTTTTCTATGCAACCTCAATATCCTGATAGCCATTTATGCTCTCAGCAGTACCTGATGACGCGTCCAGCGATAGATTCGATATAGATCTCGCCAAAGTGTTTTAATCTATAGACACTTCTGGTAACTATTCTTCCACCTCCACCTATTACTATTAATCTGACATTATCTATTCAATCTTTATGAGCAAATTAAAAGAGAATTATTTTTGACAAAGTCAGTAAAACCAAGTAAAAGCTAGAAGTAATCATCATCTCCTTGAAAATTTGATCATGACTCCTGATCACGACTGATGTGTCATGCCTCAGCGTGTTGAAAGTTATAACACTCCATTACGGAACGACTACTGTAGTTATGAGTCTGAAATTTATCCAGAACACAATATTTAAAATTATTTCTAATTCAAACTAGAATATAGAATGTATTTTAGATCAAATCAACTTTGATTAGTGTACAACCACGCCATCAATCTTCAGCATCATATCGAAGCTTCTTCTCTGATTTTATTTGCTTTTCCTCTATCTCTCTCTCTCACTCTCATGCAAATATTATACTCTCACGCTCTCTCACTCTCTCTTATAACGCGAGAAAACAAAATGTTTCAACTCTGGTGTCGGTCTACTTTAGTAAGGAATCGCTGTCAACTTTCATCCATCCCGAGATCTTCTCTCAGTGTTGGCAATCGCTGTTATTATTCATCTCCGCTGAATCTAGATTTGCATCGCTCTCATCTCAAAACTATTTGCAATATATTACCCAAAGCAAATATGACTAGCAATATTAATGATAATGGTGGAACTCAGCAGAGTAAAAAGTTGTTGATGATTCCTGGTATGTTTATTTTTCTGGCCTCATGCATATCATGATCGATATATCTTCGCTATGTAATGTGTAGGCCCGATTGAGTTCCATGAGGATGTGCTGGCTGCGATGGCTACCCATGGAACTTCTCATGTTGCTCCAAACTTTATTGATATGTTTGGCGAGTCTCTGGAGATGCTGCGCCAGGTTGTGTTCACCAAGGTAAGTTTTATGCCAGTGTTGATACGGCCATGATGACATCGTATATATGATAAGTCCGTTATGGTTAATTGTGTGTAGACTGGGTAACCGTTTATTCTTAGTGGAAGTGGAACGCTTGGATGGGACTCTGCCGTATGTAATTTGATGGAGGCTGGAGATGAAGCTCTGGTCATCAATACTGGATATTTTGGTGATAGCTTTGGACATTGTTTAGAGTCATACGGGTTCAAGGCAACGCATGTCCGTGCACCTTAAATTGGCGACGTTCCATCTATAAAGTCTATTTGGGAGGCTCTGACTGGTAAGAATTACAAGTTGGTCAACATTACTCATGTTGATACATCCACAGGTGTTGTGGTGTCTAATATCAAGGAGATTGTGAAAGCTGTCAGAGATACGTGTCCTGATGCTGTTGTTTGTGTGGATGCTGTCTGCTCCTTTGCCGGTGAGAGATTCTACATGGATGAATGGGACGTTGACTTTGTGATGACTGGAAGTTAGAAGGCTCTTGGTGTACCCGCTGGATTGTGTATATTTGTCGCTTCACAGCGCGCCATCCAAGTGTTTTAGAATCGTAAGACTTATGTGTAAAACTACTACTGCTCTTGGAAGAATTGGATCCCGATTATGCAGGCATACGAAGGGAGGAAGCCGAGTTATTTTGCCACTCCTGCAGTTAATTTGATTATGGCTTTGAACGTGTCTTTGAAGTAGATTCTTGCCCAGGGAATGGAGAAGCGTTTTGCCAGTCATGAGGCTGCAAGTGCAAAGATTAAGGATACTCTGACCGGTGAATTAGGCTTGAAGCTGGTGCCTGTCAATCGCCAAGTGGCTGCCAATACTCTAACCGCAGTGTATTATCCTCAGGGTGTCAAGGCTGGCGATCTACTACCCAAGATTGGTTAGAATGGTGTAGTTCTAGCTGGTGGTCTACACAAGGATATTGCACCGCAGTACTTTCGTATTGGTCACATGGGAATATCTGTCACTGAGACGGCACGCAAGCACGTCGAAACCACTCTGGAAGCCATCAAGTAGGCTCTCTTTCAATGCATCCAGAAGTGATTGATTGATACTGTGATAATATATTGATAGTTGGTTGATAATTGATATTTGAATCTTATACCCTCTGAGTTACACTAATCTTGATGTGGCGGAAACGCGTATGTTCAAACACTTGAGAGTCGGCTAAATGAACCTTTGCGCTTTGCGTCGCTCGGAGACGTTCGGTTGTCGGTGGAATCTGACTTCTTTTAATTCTCTTCATTTTGAACAAAACTTTTATGAATAGCATTTAAAGCAATGTGACTGTGTAGTCAACGCGTCCATTTAATATTTTAATGCTCTTTATACTACATGTAACGTATAAATGATCATTAGCTGCTCAATATTCGGTACTAGAGAATGTGATGAATTTGGCATTTGTCAGAGTGCACTTTACAATAGTCAAAGTTATTTTGACTGATCCAGAGTGCCATGCTGTACAAAACATCCGCTACCAAACTTAATTCTGATTCTCTATTAATCTTCTACTTTCTTATCTATTTTGCACTTTTACTGGCTATATAAAATCATATATTTTGCTCTGTATGTATAGTAATTTTAAAGCCATCTTGTACGGACTTTCTATTGAATGCCTATGTAACTTTTGACGCGTTTTCTATTTCGTTGCTTTTAGTCAATCAGATTTTCATCCTTAAAGAGTTGAGCTAAATCTTTAAAAAAATTTAACCAATTCATTTAGAGCGAGTCTAATTAAAACATGATCAGAACTAGATAGACACTTTATAAGGCAGCGATTAGATACAATTCATCGTAGCAGGGTGCGAAGAAGAATTTGTTTGATCAGATCAAGGATAGAGCATAGCAATATGTTCCTAAAGGTGTGCCAAAGAATCTGGTGCAGGATATTAAAGGATCTCTTGACGCGACAAAGAAGAATCTCATTGATGATAATGCAACAAGATATGGCGGTATTACGAGTAAAGAGTTCAGGAGTAGGATCAAAGACATGAGGCTGAAGGGAGTGGCCGGATATGCTGATAATGTCGGCACTGTGGAAGAGAACAAGGATGCAGGCGCGAATATTGTCATGCACAAAGACAGCAAGTGGAAGCAGGCTTGGGAGAATATGAAGGACAATAATCCAATTGTATCCAGAATTTATGACATCAAGAGGACATACGAGCAGAGCGATAACGCCTTTGTCAATCTGACGCGTAATATCACGTACCGTCTGCAGGATATGTTTGGCTCTCTGACTGATGAGAATGAACATGCAGTGGCTATTGCAGAGATCAAAGTGAGCGATCCTGCATTTGATGTCGACACTTTTGTGCAGGATCTGCGCGAATTCGTCGTGCCTGAGGTTCTGGAGGCTTTCATTGACTGGGATGAGAAGGAGCTGAAGTAGTACGTCACTGATGGAGTAATGTCCGTGCTGAAGTAATCGCGTGATTAGCTGCATCAAGAGGGTGGCGTGATTGAAGGACGTCTGTTGGACCTGCGCAATGTCGAATTGAACATGGCCAAGATAATTGATGATATGCCAGTGCTGATTGTCACGTTCAAGGCGCAGTAGACAGAGGTGGTGCGTGATGCTAAGTCGAATGAGATTATCGCTGGTGACCAGAACGTGGTGAATGATGTGTATTACGCGTGGGCTCTGATGCGTTCCAACGTTGAAGATGCGCCACTTTCCAATGGCTGGAAGATTGCAGAGTTCTCCATTGTCGGCGTAAGGGAGAGTTTATGAGGTGAGTGTGTCGATATAGATGGGCAAATTATTGTCATTTTTAGACTTGAATTTTTTTTAATTTATCGACAACTCTATAGAATATAATAAATGGCGGATATAAACATTTACATTACTTAAAGTCATAAATCATTCAGACTTCTTGCCATTATTAAGCTTGACTTTTGAGCCATCCATGGATTGCAACTCTGCCTTGATTCTCTACTCTAACCGCGATTTTAACTGCGGTCGATAGCCAAGGGCAAAGAGCAGTTCAAACCACACAAAGAATGGTGCAAGTAGAAGAGCTTGTGTGAAATTCTCATTAAGTGCCGGTGCTCGCTTCTCCACCAGGCCATGAGACAGGAACTGAGCCACCCAGCTGAATACATGCAGATACAGAGCATACATGTTTGCATTCTTCTTGCCATATGTCAGTAGAAAGTGGTTCGCTCCATACGCTAATCCAAATAGCAGAGGAGAATACAGAGCACCAGCCATCGGTTCAAGTAGAATGTAGTAACACGCATATATTAGAGTCACAACATACGAACCAGTAACTGGGGTGTGATCAATCACTGTCCAATTGCTGGCCCAAACGAGAGCGGTCCAGAAAATAAGAGGCACAAATACAAAATGAACAATTTAATTCCATTTTGTATTATGATACTTGGCATAGAACGCAAGCTACTCCTCAAAGTCAAATAATTTTGATAATCGAGACATTACAACGTTTTCAGTATTATAGTTGTTGTTGCAACAAGATTTCACGCTGAAGAGAAGAGGGATAAGGCGATAGTGCAGCGGATAATTTAAACGAGCGGTCTTTACACTGCTAATTTACGCGATATATCAAGATGTATAATGAAAGTCAACATATTTTAGTAAATACTAAGCTCATAAAATAAATGTATTCTGATAATATTCAAAATCTAAGAGTGCGAATGGCTCCAGTTAAACGTGCGATATCATCAGTCTTCTTGGTTCTGCATTAGGTACGTTCTAGATGTTGAACTAGACCAGTAAGACTTACGAATGTACTTGAACATGCATGGCAGCGATAGTCACAGTCTGCGTGGATCCTTGAATTCAAATGAGCAACTAGCTATGTTGGTGCATCAACGCACTTATCACACAGCGGACACTGATACTCATCATAGTACTCATTGTAACATTATTGTGCCAACTGAATAGTGCAACGACCAGCCATTGATCTATCGCTATGACCAGGATATTCAATAGCGGGACGTGTAAACGTGTTTGGTGCGCCACTTTGAGCCTCCCATCTCCGTATCAAGTTCAGCAAGTCTTACCGGGAACCTCTGAAGCCATTACAACGACTAGATTCAACATGAGCAGCCACTGCAGACAGTGTCTTGAAGGTCAATTAACGACACAGCGGGCATGTGATAGATCGCTACTTGTGCACATCAGATTACTCGTGATTACTCAGTGCATTCCAATTACTGAAGCATTTACCACATTCCGAGCACCAGTTGTGTTCCTCACGTAGATGCGAGGTGTAGTCCGTCTAAGAGAAGAAGTATTCATCACAAATTGAGCAGGTATGAGTTGCATGACTGCGCGACGTTTTCAAATGACACTGCAGACCATTGTAGTTGACAAACTCGAGATCACACTGATCACACCAGAAGTGGGCGCTGCTATTCTTGATATGCTGCTACTTGGCCTCATAACTTCCAAACCATCTATCGCACCTTTCACAATATGACATTGTACTACCACAATATATGACGCGATAAACTAAGATGTAGGTAGTGAAAATTAGAGATAATCACAGCGAAACTGATAGCGATTGTAAAAAACATGAACAAACTCTGCATGAAAATATAAATTGATGCGATGACAAAGCGTGTTTGACTGTTACTATCGCGAGTCCACGCTATGACTGCTATTGTACATTTGATGCGACAAAGTGCGGATAATGATGATAAAACTTAATGTTAATTTATCAGTTCTTGGTAGACTTTCAGTATGTTTAACAGCTAGTAAAAGCAATTCATAGTATACGCCACGCTTTCTTGTGACTTTCACGTTTCAACTTTCAGCTCGTTCCGTTAAGAAATTCAGTCTTCATTAAGGAGCAATAACTACAGTATACTGGTGGTTAAAAATAATTTATTCTTGGTGTATAATGTAGCAGGTATGAATATACATTTTGTCATTGTACAAAGAGAGCGTAAACATATATAATATTTTTATCATGTAGTCTCATAGTGGTTCAGTTGATCTGGACAAGTTGACCAATCTCTAGTATATTGATGATGAATTGAGTGGCATAAAGAGTGATTTGGAACTGCTGGAAAGTTCTCTGTGCGGAGACTTGTAGTTTGATTAGCACATATTTAATGGTGGTGGTAATAATAATAATGGTGGTGGTGATGGAATTCTGGGTGAGGATGCTGAGAATACTATTCATACTCCTAATGCTCCTACACCTACTCCATACTCTGTGTAATAAAGTGCTAAACAGACAAAGAAGAACAATAATTATTTAAATAACGATAATCAAAATGATTATAATGTGAATAAGGTGGTGGTAAAGAAGCCATATTTGAAGCGTACTTCACTCTCTGTACTTCCTGGATCGAAGCCAGATTTTAAATAATACAAGTAGACTGGTAAGAAGACTCGATACTCCTCCTCTTTTGCTCCTCCATCATCATCGTCTTCAATTCACTATCAGAATAAGAAGTTTGGAAAGGATTCCCATTTAAGTAAAGTAGTAGATGAATAACATAGTTAGAATAACATGAATGTTTAGGATGAATTGGATTTGACTCTGAAAATGTTGGATGAGGCTCATAGAGATAATGTAAAGTTGCGATAGGAGATGAAGGACTTGTAACAGCAGATGAAGTTGCGATTGTAAAAGTAATAGATTGTCGCGTTGAAGCCTCCTCAATAGCCAGAGTCCTTAAGTGAATAAAAGTAGAACACTGTTGATTAGGACAGTATAATTATCAACGCAGAAGTGAATAAGCTCAAGTAATAGTTGTAACTGCAATAGGAGTAGCATGAACAGGAAAAGATACAGCTATAGCAATAAGTGTAAAATTTAATGAATAGCTAGAGATAGTCAAGGTCACCTTAAAAGTCTGTGCGTCCAACCGAGTCAACTTTTGAGTCGCTAATCAACATTTACTCTGCGGATGGTCAATTGTCTCCCAAAAGAAATCGGTCACTATCTCCGGTAAAGTCTCTCAAGTAAGCAGAGTAGTTAAAATAGTTGAGAGATGAAATTTAGTCTTTAAAAGATGATAATTTGATTCTTGAATAGTAGTTGAGTGACGCTATACGGCACGGTGTATCTGGTAATCAAGGTGGTAGTAACGGCAACATGTAGATGAAAGATTATTAGCTATAACTTGGTAATAGGTTGAGTGAAATTGGCTAGTTGCGCAGAGATTATGACAAGTTGAGTAAAGAGAAGAACAAGATATCTTTAGAAAAGTCCTCGCTGTAAAGAAAGCTGCAGCAAATAGAATTGGATTATTAGTCGCTGGAGGTGCAGAATAAAGGCCTGCTCAAGTCGGAGTAATAATGCTAGAAGCGCATTGTCGATCTCACCAAAAAGTTGGATGAAGTTAAATTCTCTGGTCCTCAATCGCATGATCTTTAGCAGGAGCTGGTTATTCTTCGAAAATCACATGCTGATGCTCAATCTTAAATCGCTAAACTAAAGTCGGAGAATTTGGAGTTGTCAAGTCTCAAGTAGATGGTGAAATCTCTCACCAGTGATCTGTAGTTGAAGCAAGCGGAGAATCAGTAGCTGGTTATGGAGATTGATTAATTTAAAGTACTCGCTCATGATTTGAAGTAAAAGTTGAATTCTCAAGAGAAGGAAATCCAACAGAAAAATGATGATTTGCATCAGCTGAATGGATTGATTGATTAAATGAAAGCGGAGCAGATTGGGCTGTCCCAGAAGCTGCAACTGTACAGTGATATTGAATCTGGTTCTCCCAAAAAGTCTTCAGCCATTAAATTGATGAATAAAATTGAGAAAATGGAGCGTGAGTTAAAGGTCAGGGAGTAATAGATTAAAAGTCTTTTATCAACGTACGACATTGATCAGTTTAGATAATTGATTGCTGATAAAGATGCTCAAATCAGACACTATGGTCAGGAGTTGGAGAAGTTGATAAAGTAAATGCAGAATATGAGGTGATGAATGTAATGTATTGGATTGTTATATCGATAGAACTTTACATCTTTATATACGCCAGATAATAAAGTCCATCTTACCACTAACAAGTACAGCAGACTATTCAACTAAGTTCAAAGCCAATTCCAGATTTAATCGCGTAAAGCAACTTGGACCTTAAAGTAAACTCGTCCGCATAAGGAGGTAACTTTAGCAGATTAACACAAGTGGACGTGGTTGGAAGCCGATCCTTATCAGTGCCAGCAAATCTAATACTAAACTGAGGCTATAGCTCTTTAAATCCAAGCAGAGGTGGTCTAGAGCATGAAGTGACAAATTTTACAAACGCCTACTTTTCATCTTCAGAAAACGACTGTAATACTCGCCAAAACATTTGTATGGTAGGATGAGAGTCAGAGTAGACATTATCATACACAGTGTGATCCCTTAAATCTTGAAGATCTATCGGAACTTGGGCGCCAGATATCAGAACATGTAACTCCTTCTCATTAAACAGCTGCAACCAACGCGGCTATATCAAATCTGACAGCCCAGCAAAGAAAGCCTGACTTTGAAGTTGAATCTGCTTATTCAGCTTATAATGAGCCACCAAGTAGATATATCGTATCCTGTTCTCTTTGGTGACCGCAATATTCTTGCCATTGGGAATAAGTTCCACAGTCTTTGCAGTGCCAAACTCATCGCTGCTCAGAGAGAACGTCAGAGACAGATCTTCAACATTGCCATCATAATTCTTTAAGAACATCAAATTTCGATACAATTCAGGATCCAGAGATGGCAGATCATCCAGATAATTAAGTCTCCCAAGCCATTTGTTAAGAAAGAAGGGGGCAAATGATGCCTATACAAGTATCCCTTCATACAACGCCTTTCCCATAATTCTACCCAAAAACCCAAAGTACTCCAACTGTTATGGTTCAACAGCGTACTCATGCGGATTAGGATAAATAAGCTGCTCCTGAGTATACGTGAATAGACCAAGATTAGGATCGAAAGCCAACTTGCACAATGTAGTCAGAAACTCTTTAAAGACACCACCGCCATCAATGCCAGCTTCTTCGAGACCGAGTTCACTTATAAATGTAATACCGACACGGTCTTTCAATTGAGATCCAAGCTGATTCAGTTTATTAAAACTATCCTCCAACAACATAGACCTCCTAATAGTAACTCGATGTCGAGGAAATCCCATATATTGATTATCTTTCTAGTCAATGGCGAGATATTGTTAAAACAAGCGCACACGATTCTCAAAAGAGATGATTTACGGCATGTGTTGCAGTATTTATTAATATGGCGACAACTACCCATTGACATCAGATCCAACTTTGAGACTATTCTCATTATCTAAAGCCGCCACCATCAACCTCTCAAAGTCAAAGTCATCAGTCATGATCCAGAACTTGTCTGGACAAAACTATCTCTAGCTGTCCCTAATGACGATTTGATTCAAAAGCTTGTACATGACACTTCTTATCTATCCAAGACTGATAATCTTAAATGCAGAGCCATTCATGAAAGACACACTCTGAACATTAATCGTCAGCTTAAACGCCAAATTTTTAAGAATCGACGTAAATTCAACCAACCTTTGCAACCCGAAGACATTCTTCTCCCCATAAAACTCTTCACTTCCATAAACCAATAAGAGTCTACTCAACATTTCACAAAGCATGTAAAGCACAATGTAAGTCTGCTCAAATTCTTATTGCGTAACATCTACACCTTTCATCTGGCCATCAATGACCAACTTAATCAATTCTGAACTTTTAAGGAGTAAATACAAATCAGAAAAGTATCTGCCACCAGAGCCATAGATTAATTAAATAAATACTTCATCTTGCATGCTCTCATCGATTGATATGATCTAAAACAAAGCTATAATTTACTCAGCAAGATCAGGTTTATCATTTAAGGGCATTGAAGTCAATAATTTAACAAAATTCCCTCTCATCATAACGGCTTTCAGAAGGCTCAACAATTAAGAGATATTTTCATCTACCTAATCAACATCACCATTGGCTGAGCTTCCATTCTTTAAGTTTTAATTCAAAGTTTATATAGTCTGATACTAAGTAAACAGTAATGAGAACAGTTATAAATCTTCACGCTTAATAAGCTTCTACTTAGTGACTATTTAAACACAAAGTAAGAGCAGTTAAAGCATCAAGGCCAATTCTTCAACTGTAAACTCTAAATCGCTTCTAAAACTTAATAAACCAGAGCGAATACTTTCATACGAATTGTAGCTGATAGCAATACTAACGCCTTTCAACTGTTCAGAATTCAGGACAATCTAGAGCAAATTCTTCAACTACTGGGCACTCTAAGAGTAAGGGATAAGGCGCATGATTATATCAGTCACCACTTGATCATGATATTATTTTAGTTATTCCAGTGTACGTAGATTTGTATCATTCATAAACCTTGATATAGAGCTAAATACTTCATCATTGCCCAAGAGCAAAATAAACTTTAGATATCGCTGCACTAAATCAATTTCAAACTATCCAGATAGAACCACTCGAGTCAACTTTCCTAATCTTCTACTCCATTCCTTCACACTGATTTAATTAAACTCAGAATCATTGAGTACTTGTAAAATCTAGTTTAGTTTTATAGTCTACTCGCTTTATGACAAATAGACGCGAAATCTTAAAAACTCATCCACTCTTAAAGCTTTAACTGAGTTGGTATCATCAACGGATATTGTCCACTTGCTCATAATCTGTCCACTGAATACCTTCAAATTACTCCATGATCGAAAGTATTTCTGAATTACAATGGCAGCATTAAACCTCCGACGATCTTCCATCCTCTTTTCTCTCTCCACCTGGGCACGCTTTAAAACTTCATCCCTTGACAATTACTAAGACTATTTACCAGCCAAATTCACATTCCTCTTTCTGCTAGCCTCTCCAGTAAAGAACATAATAATAATACTTTTTTAATATGAATATACCAGCGAGATGGCACTATTGAATTGATACAAGTAATAATCAGTAACAAAGGCATAAAGAAGGGGAGGGAACAAAAAGAATAAAAAGAACAAAAGCGAAGCATTTCAACTGAAACAAAAAACTATTCATCAACTTCCAAAATGCAAAAGACAATCATCACCTATCATTTAAACAAAATAGCGCACTCTCTCTCTCTATGTCTCTCCCTTTCATTCCACTCCATGCAGTAATACCTCATGCACTAGTATTGTTATTCTTCTTGAGAATAGGATCGCTTTACTCGCTATTACGATCAGCATTGAGATAGACGGCGCGCGCGTGACCACCAGGACTTAGTGGCACGTCAGGCATCTTGACATACGCAGAGTTCTGCGATAGTTGCGAATCTTTCAACCAGGGATGTTCTTCCAGTTTACGCAAGAACCACGGGTAAAGGAATTGAGCCTCCAGTAGAGCAACACTGTACCCGACAGCGATACCACACGCATGCCCGATGAAGGATGATCCCGGGAACAGGATCTGGATGAAGAGCAACAACGCGACCGGGTAATACTTTGCCGGCAGCGAGAAGAGACCAAACAGTCGGCGATCTTGTTCTGGGTGAGTTTTCATCTCAATAAAGAGAAACGAGAACAGTACGCCACTGATACCCACGACACATTCTCCCTGTAGCCAGTGATTATTCTAAGTAATAGCTCCCGATACCACGACCATCCATACAATGAACGTGTGTAATATTCCGGCCAAGGTGGACAGACTGAACACCAGATGCATGTACACCAATGTACCGTATCTTTTCTCAATCAGACTGCCAAGCATCACCAGGCTGATCATGTTCATTGCGAAATGTATAATATTAGCATGAGCATACGAAAATGTAAATAATCTCCACACAGAGCCATGCTTGCCAATATTGTAAGGAGAAAGACACATCTTGAATGTTAAATCAACGTCAGTGTCAATCGCAGGTACTATTGTCTGCAAGATGAACAATGAGCTGCACACAATCAGCAGTAATCTGGTACCCAACGGTACTTGAGCAATCTTGTAAGATTACTGAGTCACAATCTGAGGTCTTTCAGCGGAAGTTTCTTCTGTAGATCTTAAAATTATTGGCATACTAATTATTCTATTTGAGGGGAGTTACTTTATAATTGTTTCAACTTCAGAGATTTGACAATCGTTGAGAATAATCTAATCTAATCAACAACATTTTGACTTGACTACCATCAAAAGATAGCGCGAGAGCGTAACTTCATCGCGTAATCAGTTTCTTGGATACTGAACATGCAACTTAATTGATACAATATAGGCATTAAATTTTACGGTAAGCTGTCGGCATTTACCAGCAGTGAACTGGTCATTGAGCTATACTTTAAGATTTAAGATTCAAAAATTTAGATCTACACATCATATTCGCGCTGCTACAAAGTTCTTTTCCTTTTTAGTGCGATGACAATCAATCACTGAGCAATGATTGAGATTACTTGTAATGATAGATTGGGAAAGAAGGTACGCGTCAAATGTAATGAGGATGACACAATAGGCGATTTGAAGAAGGTTGTGGCCGCAATGACGGGAACAAAGCCTGAGAAGATTGTATTTAAAAAATGGTATAATGTTTATAAGGATCACATCACTCTCCGCGATTATGAAATACACGATGGAATGAATCTAGAAATGTATTATCAATGAACAATAATTAGAGTACAATCCCAACTAGCAGTACAGTATTTAAACCCGTCAAGATAAATTAGACTTGGAATTTCGCCGGAAATTATTTAATAATTCCGCAAGCCCAGAAGTGCTTCGCTGTCTAATAGTAGGAGACTGGGGATCATCGGGATTGCCAGTTGATAAATCAATGAGTGAACCTGTCATTACATTCCTGCGAACCAATTTTGCACCACTGCTACTGCTCTTCTTCATAGACAAGGAACCAAGAATTCTCTATTTCCTGCTTAATTTGAATTCTCCTTCAGAGCTGGCGAGGGAACGCGTACAGTCACTTTCTTACCAGAGTGAGAC
Organism: Amoeboaphelidium protococcarum; assembly: GCA_023515745.1. Lineage (NCBI taxonomy): Eukaryota > Fungi > Aphelidiomycota > Aphelidea > Amoeboaphelidium > Amoeboaphelidium protococcarum. Next base: position 605,601 of record JALECJ010000056.1, read on the forward strand.
GGCGTCCTCTTTTATTTAAGTACTATTCAATAGCAATGTTTAATCAAATTAAGGCTGTTTATCATTCAATATCGCGGCATTTAATTCACTTGGAGCATCAGGTAGGAGTGCCATATCATCGTAATTGGGCTCAATGTAAAATTCCTGCAACAGTCCGGTGAAAGCCATGCGAAATAATTCAATCAACACTGACAGCTGAGGGACAGCCACCTGACTAATTGTAGGCAAAACTTATAGATTAAACGTAGGCCCAGGCTTAAGGAAAGAGTACCACAAACGCGTCGAAGGATATGGCTTGATAATAAATCTACATCTTCCTTTCAGATTTGACAACTTCACTCTAACATTCAATGGAAGACTAAGAGTGAGAAAACCGTTCATGGAAAAGTAATTTGATGCAACTTCGGCATTCAATTCTGATGTAAAGTGCAAATCGCCTTCCAAAATTATATGATCTGAGCTATCAACCACCTCTACGTTTTCCAGTTACGGCAGACCATCAATATCAAACTTGACAATGTTGAGACTAGCCAGAAAAGAGCCAGCTTCTGCGCGTTTAATCTTTTACTTCATCATGGCCACTGTTCTATCAATGAATCCTTACCGAATGGACTCAATCTAAAATACGCGTCCAACTACTAATGAAAACCATGCAGAATCCACTTTATCTCCACTAAACCTACTCGGCTTATCAAAAGTATTGTTATGGTAATGAGAGATAATTTCATCAAGCATATCCCGCCGCCTATTAATTTCAAGACAGAGGTACAAGTCCTCTTTCTGAGTGGCAGTCAATGACCAGAGATAAAGTGTCTCGCCATGCCCATTCTATTAAAGTGTGATCATAATAGGATATTATTTAAAGTAGTACTCATAATCTTTCAAATCCTCTGGTATGAGGTGCACTTGACTATCTCGGAGATCATAGAATTAAGACGCCTTTCTAGTTGATAAATTACTCGAATCAAACAAGGTCAACAGGCCATCTTGTATCACACAATAAAATACGCTCTCATCATTAGATTATTGTATAGTACCATCCAACAGCATTCTACTCATACTCCAATTCAATGGCTAGTCACCAGATTAGAATTAAGACGTAATCTTTAACCATCCATCAAATTTAACAAAATGATCACATAACGGTGCCTTGTGATATGCCCTTCTATTCTTGATTATAACAGGCGGATCTCTAATATTCTATAAATTTCTGAAATACTTTTCCAACTATTATAATACTAAAGCTATAGTACAAAGGCATCCACTGAAGAATCCAGCCAATATAGCAAGACTGATCAACAGAATCATCATAATAATATAAAAGTAACGAGTGACTGGCTGAAGAGAAAATTTCAAACGATCAGAACGCGATGTTTCACAACATGGAACGTCAATCTTCTTTATTTTATATGATATTAGTGATTTATCTATCCCTATTTAAAGTTATGACAATATTGGCCTGCTGATATAATGGCTGTAAGTAGATGTGATAGCATATCATGAATCGATCAACAAATTCTTTGATCTGGCTGCTCGACATTCCTTTGCCGGTTTTGAAGATGAGATCTTGCTCTTACTCAAGTCGCCATTGATAAACATTCTATAGCGTGTCAGCCCTCAGCGCAATCAACATATCCAGCATTGAAAATACCCCCTCATATCGCCTGAGCTCTTGATTGACTTATTTTGCATTTTAAACAGTGGTCTCGCTGTAGCCTAGCTTGGTCAAAATATCACCTACAAAATCATCAGCTTATGCCATAAAGCCAACCATCCATCCTTCTAAAATCACCACGTCTGCTGGTAATGATATTGTTTAAGACTGTCCACGGTCACCTTGACCACTGTGCGCCTCTTTTCGGTAAGTGGGTACCTGGACTTCTCCTTCATTGATCGTCAGTATGCGATGCAGAACATTTTACATCAGTTCCAAGTCATGCGTTCCTGGTAGGCCGCGTTACTCCCACAGCGGATTTTTAGATTCTCTTGACAACTATTGCAGTTTATCATGCGTATTATAGAAGTCATCAATTGATAAAACCATAGTTTTAAAGCCTTAGTCACACAAACTTTCGCGTAACTTGGCCGTAGTAAAGCTCTACCATTATAACACTAACGGTGATTGTATTACATGCAACGAAATAGTAAAAGTGCAAGAATACCTTTCCTATACCTTGAACTCCCTGTATGCCGACCAGGAGAGGCCGTTTGTTAGGCTTCTTCATCAATTCGATCACGGCATCGCTCAGCACTTGCAACAACTACATGGCCGTGTCACGTCCTAATACAGGAGAATTTAGCAATTGTATAGGAGAAAACAGATAATACTTCACATGAGAATTATCATAACTACAAAAGATAGAAAAAGTACCAAAATACAAAAACACAGGATAAATTTCTTAAAATTCAAATCTTCAACTTTATATTCTCAATCTCCTTTTGCACCTGACTACCAGCTTTTATCATATCTTTTCTGTTACCAGTGAGTAAATCATACAATTCCTTTTCGCTCTGCACATGGTAGAATAAGGTACTTGATATTCTCCATAGAAAACGATTATCGCGTTGAGCCTTGGAGATTGCGTCCACAGTTTCAGGCATAACAGTCACCTGATGATAGCCGGCCGTGACTACTCCTCCAGTCAAAAGTTCGAGTTGCTTACCAGCTTGTACCAAAAGACAACCATCAGGAACTTTGACTTTAATCTTTTTGCCCTGTTTATTCCAAATTTCTAAGCCAGGAAATCTGCTCTTTCCATGGATAGTTAAGAAGTTTAAATCATAGTGAAAGCCGGCCAATACATCACCCAGAGTATTGTATTTCTGCAAATCACTGCCAGTAGGAGCCAGTAAATGTGGGCCTTGTTCGGTCAAAGAGGTGAATGCATCTCGCTTCAATCCAAATCCAATTGCCGCCATTTCTGACACGTCATGAACGGCATTAAGCATCAACTGACCCCATTAGTTCAGAGTAGAGGACCACTGAGGGAACGCCTAAGGAATAACAGACTCGGCATTCAGCTCAGGGAATTCAGTATCAGCAGGACGTTCTCCAATACGCCAAAAGAATCTCCACTTGGCATCAGGACCTGTGGCGGGTACTGGTTTATCCTCATCAAGCAACTGCTAGACATGCTATAAACACTTTTCATCAGCGCCACATTTAGGAACCTCAACACCTTCTGGTGTGATTCCTACCTGGTAATGCAAATGAGGACGAGCATCTTTAATCTTTTCATCATACGGCTACTCAAAATACTACTCCATTAAGGTGAGAAACTAATTATTATGATCTTCCGTGACTCTAGGATCCTTGACAATGAGAGCACCAAATTCTGACAGCGCCAATGAGACTTGCTGACACAGATCTTTCACGACTTTTTCATCAGAGAGGCCACCATCTCTCAAGGCTAAGTACTATCCGAGATCAATTATTGGCACCTGGATGTCTTGAGTCATTTTATATTTGCCGTACAAAATAGCTTGTGGGAAACTCAATTAGTATTGATAGAACTAGAGTGAAAAATGGCGTAATTTTAAAGGAACTGAGCCACTCTGAAACAAAAGAAGGACGCGCGATCAAAACGCGTCACGTCTTTTTTCATTGGAAGTTTCATGTGAGACTGTCTTTGTGTTTCATCATTGTTTAGAGTTATTATCAAAAGAACGTGCATTGACAATACACACTTGACAAATAAAAAGATGACAAGTTTTGCTTTTGTGAACATCCTATGAAAACAACATCATCAGATAAAGACACTTCAACAGAGACCAATGATTACAGATATCAACTAATATACCGTAATGATTTAAACAAAAGCAACGTAATTAAACATGAAGATGCCAACGTACCCAAAAGGTTCAAGATTTGGCCAGTCTAAGTCAGTCGCACAACCAAGGACAATGATGAGTGGCTTCCACATAAGAGCAGCAATCTTAATTCGAACATGCACACGCGCACACAAAATTCAGGGGCACGCATTATAAAGTGCGCCAACCTTAGCGCGCGATCGAAAACTCTTTTTTTTCTATTTTCTAATCGCTGCAAATTTTTACATTTTCTGCAACCAACCGTCACCGATACCTAAATAGCGGCGATTGCTAGATCGTCATCATACCAATTTGGAAGTAGCAGACTAACCTATACCTAATCCGAGAGGTAAGTCGCTCCCTTTGTTTCAGATCATTAATATCACAGTGTTATCATTAATATCAATTATCAATATGTAGTCATTATCTATATCCTTTATAATAATATGACGTTTGATTAACAAGAATTACAGTAATTGTAATAGGATCCTCATCCAGATGGTGTGGTGAATGCTGATGATCCTCCTGCCGTGTCTGAACCATAAGAGTAGTAAGAGTAGTAAGAGTAGTAATAGGACTAATCGGAGTAATAAGAGTAGACACAGGAGATGACTATGGAATAGCAATAGTAATAGGGGTAATAGTAGTAGGAAGATGAACAACAGTAGTAGCAGTAGCAATAGATACAAGCTCAGTAGTAGTAAGACGAATTCCAACAATAGCAGTAACAGCTTCTATTCTCTGGTGTTGATCAATTTGACTTCTCCAGTGTGGAAGCATCTCTTGCCAATCTGACTCCAGAGCAGTAGCTAGTCTTGCAGTAGATTCAGACGCTGTAAACTATGGGCATGATGGCCTCACAATTCCCGCGTCCCACTGTGAAGAGACGTAAGCCTGTCAAATGGGAGTCGTGGGAGGAGAAGAATTTGATAGATGGTGTCCGCCGCTTTGGTCGTGGTAATTGGGCTCAGATTCGGGCTGCATTTGACTTTTAGGCTTGTAGAACCAATGTTGACTTGCATGATAAGTGGCGCGTGCTTACTGGTGAAAGAAAACGGTCTAAACCATCACGGTAGGATGTCACTGGTATTCTGGCTGCTGAGAATGCTGCAAAACTGCTGAATGAAGCGATTAATAATCATAATCAGCAACAGCAACAGTAACAATAATAACAATAACAAGCAGAACAAAGTAGCAATATGCAGAGCGACTCTGCCACGTCATCTGAAAATTCACCCGTCTCTGTTACTCAAGATGCTCAGTAGAATCAAGGTTAAGATTAAGAGAATATTGCCAATGATCAGAGTGGGAACAATGAAGGTGCAGCAACCCCGAGTGATAACCAATCTCCTCCTGTCCACGACGACAACTAGCATTTATTCGCTTTTGCCAATCTGCTCGGCTATTAGATGCCAGAAGGCTAGTAGTTCACCCCTGAAATGTTGATGTAGGCAATGTCTGAGCAATTGGGAAACATTGCTGGTGATAATGCTGAACAGCAACTTGCCTAGGTTGTCGCGGCAGCTCATATGGCCATGCAAGAGGCATCATCCATCGTGAATAGTTAATCTGCAATGGAAGCAGCGAGACCTCCACCAAAGAAACGCGTAAAAAAGCAGCAGAGACCGAATGAAGACGATATCGCGCGCGAACTCATCAAGCTCTCTGGCAAGCACTCCGTCTAATCTCCTCAACTGCCAGTCGCTCACCTACCTCCTCTACTAGAAACTTCTATGTCACTTCCATAATAAGAATAATAATTGTCATCATCATCAGCAGCAGTGTCGTAGAACTGAATGTGAGATCTACTGACTGAATTCTAAATCGTAATAGCAATGAATATATAAAGTTTCCTTCTTTTTAAAGTTCTTCGTAAAGCTCGCGCTTTTTTCCTCTCTCGTTGAAACTCTTCCTTTATAGAACAGCTAATACATTTTAATAGTGCCAAAGAATATAAATATATTTATCAATATAAATCATGCTTAAGCTTAAGGCTTTGGGAAGTAGTGCAGTGAATGTGGGATAGAAGCGCTTTTTGAATGTCCAAGAACACACTTCAAAGTCCCTGCTGGACAAGTTTGGCTGCCAGAACCAACGCTTCAGAATTGTCAAGACTGCAGAGGAGGCACGCGAGGCATTCAACGCCATCACTCGAGAGTGTAAGACTAACCAGGTGGTGGTGAAAGCCCAGATTCTGGCTGGTGGTAGAGGTAAAGGTAGATTCGTGGGTGCTGAGAAGGACGGACAGGTTGGTAGTAAGAAGGCATCGGATGTTGGTGGTGTCATGCTCACCAAGTCTGCGGATGAATGTGCCCAGCTGGTCAAGTACATGGTGGGAAGAAGTTTAAGGACCAAGTAGACTGGCGCAGAGGGTGTTCCTGTGCGTAGAGTCATGATCGCTGAGGCTATGAACATTGTGAAGGAGACGTACTTTGCCATCCTGATGGATCGCTCCTCTCCGACTGGTATTGTGCTTATGGGTAGTCCTAAGGGTGGTATGGACATCGAGAAGGTTGCCGAGGAGACTCCGGAGCTGATCTTCAAGGTGAATGTGAACAGCCTGAATGAAGGACCTACTGAGGAGCAATGTCTTGGATTGGCGAAGAACTTGTAATTCAAGGGTGAGTAAGCGCAATAGGCTGCCAGTGAGATGCGAAAGTTGTATGAGATGTTTGTCAAGTTGGATGCCACTCAGATTGAAATTAATCCGCTGGGACAGACGGATAAGGGACAAGTGATGGCTTTTGATGCCAAACTGAATTTCGATGATAATGCCGAGTTTAGACACTTGGCTCTGCATAAGGAGGCTCGTGATGAGTCTATCGATGAAGAAGATCCGCGTGAACGTCTTGCCAGGGAAGCTAATCTGAATTACATTTCATTGAAGGGTGGTAACATTGGCTGTCTGGTGAATGGTGCCGGTCTGGCTATGGCAACCATGGACATTATCAATCTGTATGGTAAGAGCAAGAATATTGGACCCGCCAACTTTCTGGATGTTGGTGGAAGTGCAACTACTGAGCAGGTGAGATCCGCATTTAAATTGATCATGAGCGATGAGAATGTCAAAGCTATCTTGGTTAATATTTTCGGTGGTATCATGAAGTGTGATGTTATCGCGTCTGGTATTGTGGAGGCCATGAAGGATCTGAAGAAGAGCAACATGAGAACCATTCCCCTAGTTGTGCGTCTGAGTGGCACCAACGTTTAGGAAGGTAAGCGTATTCTTGCTGAGAGCAAGTTGGATATCACCTCTGCTGATGATCTAGATCAGGCTGCTCAGAAAGCTGTCAAGGCTGTACATGCTTGATTACAGTTCTCTAAAAGCCAGCTGTGGTGAATACTTCTGATATCTATAATGGAATAAATTCTTTACACTTCAAAAACTATTACATTATTGCAGTATTATTGTATAAAACACGAAAGTCAATCATTTTTCAAGTGTCGATCAAGTCCAAAAGTGTATCCAACACGGGCTAAACATCCCCACAGTTGTACCACTCCAACTATAATCAGATTGACAATTATCAAAATGAACGCATTATTCATCAAGTTGAGAACCTATATTGCTTGCGTGACTAGTAGAGTTACAGATTCGCCGACTTGATTAGAGGTCTGATAAGATAATTGCATCGAAAGTAATCTCAGATCATTCTAGTTTTAATAATAAATGAAGAGTACCAGACAGCCGAGGATCACTCGCAACACTATACTTAGAAAGAATATGGATTGCATAAATAGACTCGGGCGTTACCAACTAAAGGATAGCAATTAAGACTATGATTGTTATTTCTAATACTTGTCATTGCTTGAAGGTATTTCCACCACACCCTTATCTTATTAGTCAACAGATTCTTTATTGCCTTTCTGTTTCAAGTTGGCGAGTTTCCGCTTCTGATCAGCTGCGATCTTTTACTATTTCCGGTGCATCTACCACTTGAAATACAGCCAGCGACCTATCAATAGCCAGCAATACCTCAGCCATAATATAAAAGTAAAAACAAACCAGATGGCGAGAAGTAGCGGCGACACTGACTGCATCATGTACGCATCACTGTTCATTAGGCCTGACTACTGCGGTACCGGGTCAACACCATTAGCGGAGTATAGCATGAACTATTAAAATACTTTACTATCTGTAATCAGCCGCTGATCATTAATAATCGCACACAGAATACACCATTCCACAGTCAACACCACCAATAACCAGATATGAAGCATCGCTATTCTCCGTATTATAGAATTCAAAAAACCTGGAGAAATTGTGTGGCGAAAAAGGATCAGCGAGCAATTAACTTCCACTACAGCGAGTCAATCGAGTACGACACGAAGAGAGAAAAACTGGAAAAGTATAGACATTGATCTTGTGTTATTCAATTTCAACAAAATAGAGAGTAGAATAAATAGATGCCAAAACACGTTAAGGATCCGCTGAAATAGCCACTTAGTGCTGGCGAATTGAAAGATCCTGCTGTGCGAAAGTATATGCGCTCTGCAGGGCGCGTTGATAAGAAGGCGATTAAAGATGTTAAATTGAAAGCCATGGTTCAGAAATAAGAGCGTATCAGCAAAGCTGCAGCTGTTAATTTGAAATAGGCAGAGATTCTGTAAACTTCTACTGGCGGTTTTTTGGAGGTGTCTAATCCGGAGAGTGGTCTTGATCACACGTTCAAGTACAAGTAGAAGGATATAAAATAGAATGTGGATTATCGCGCGTAATAGCTGGCTTGGGATCTTGATCTGCGCAGCGTCGGTTGGGGAGCATATGATGGCGGCCTCAGTCTTAGCGGTAATGGTAGGCACGTACTGTTTGCCTCTCGAAAGGGTCATATCTCGACTTTTGATCAGATTTCTAAGGATCTGCACACGGAATTCTATGTCAAGAGCAGTAATAGTGCCACCGCTACAATGATAAGTGGAAATACTGAACTTGTACGCGATGCTTGCTGGCTTCATAATGAGATGTATTTCGCTTTGGCATAGCGCGATCACGTATACATTTATGATCATACTGGGATGGAGTTGCACTGTCTCCGAAATCAGGTAGAGGTTGTGAATATGGATTTTCTTCGCTATCACTTTCTACTTGTTACCGCGGGTAATAATGGCGTGCTGCGCTATCATGACACATCTATCGGCCATCCGGTGACTGAAATCAAGACTAAGCAAGGGAGGAGTACGTGCATGGCACACAATCCGTAGAATGCGATCACTCATCTTGGTCATTCGAATGGTACCGTGACATTATGGTCGCCTAACATGGGATAATAGCTTGTCAAAATGCTCGTTCATCGAGGCCCTGTCAATGATATTGCAATTGATCCTAGTGGCCAGTACATGGCAACTTGTGGTATGGATGGACAGTTGAAGGTGCATGATTTACGAATGTTTCGTCAACTAAATCAACTATATACACCATCACCGGGTAAGAGTTTGGATATATCTTAGAAGGGAATGTTGGCAGTATCGCATGGTCCTCGTGTGAGTATATTCAACTCTATCAATCAACTGGCTCATAGTGGCAATCCAGAGAGTGGAAGGCCTCTGCACAAGCAAATGCCATATCTCACTCATTTGCATGAAGGCACGTAGATATCCAAAGTGAAATTTACGCCATTTCAAGATAGCTTGGTGTATGCGCACACTAAAGGCATTTCATCAATCTTAGTACCTGGCTCGTGTAATCCCAACTTTGACGCACTTGAGAATAATCCTTATCAGACTACGCGTCAGAGGCAAGAAGCTGAAGTTAAAATGCTACTTGAAAAGATTCCTTCAGACATGATAACGTTAGACTTGAGTCATTTGGAATGAAATATAGATCAGTGAAAGGATTATACTTATCATGCTCTTTAACATTTTCTCCTTTGTTTTGGATATCCCTTTTGATTTTCGCTGAAAACGCGTAAAATCTCATAAACTGCATCTTCTGTCCCAAAGCACCACTATTACAAACAAAAGTAGATAGTAGAGAAATGTTTTACAGTGGGAGTATTGGATTTGTTAGTAAAGATCATACTGAGGCCATTCGGGAGAAGAACTAGATTGAACGTGGAGCCAATGGATTAAAAGAGCGAAAGGCCAAGAATCGAGCTAAAGGTAGAAATTCTGCTATAAAGCGTTATCTGAGACGGAAATAGAATGTCGTTGAAGAGAAGAAGGAATAGATAATGAAGTAGTTGAGTTAAACTCGATAGTAATAAAAGTCTACTGATGGAGTTATCGCGTCCAAAGATCATGTAAGACAGAATCCACTTGATCGATTTAAAAGAAAGACATAATGAAGCATGTATTGCTTGAAATTATATTATTAATATTTGCCGTCATTTATTTATTTTTATTACTACCCCTCGCAGGATACTTCAGAATCTAAAGCCCATTTCGTGTCTCATTTGCGCAGAGCGTTGATTGAACTCTTCAATCAATCTATCAGACTGTTGAGAGAGTTTTTTACGTTAACCTTTAATTTGATTCAAACGATACAATTCATATGGGCGAGTGTACGTAGTTCTCATGCGGCCAAAGATCTTGTAATAAATCTTCTCCACTATGGTTATTAAAGTGTTGATCACCCATCTCAGGAGGACCAGTGGCACGACGATAATGTCAACAATGACACCAAACACAAAAGCGATCGAGTTGCCAATAAAGGATAAAAGACCACGCTTTCTCAGTGGTGCAGGACTATGACTGACTTGGGTATTCGCCACAGCTTCCTCGGCAATTTCTTCAGCCTCAGCAATCGCACTGCATTACTCGCTAACCTTGCGCCAAGTAAATTTGCGCATGAATTTAGTAGATTATTAGGAAGGACAAATCTCACTCTCGGCAGATTTTAGGGCAGCTTTAAACTGGCGCATTACTTAAACAGCATTGATGTCGCGGATATCACCTTGCTCAAGATACTGCATCATGGTGGATTTCAATTCATCTGCAGAGACCAGCCCATCACTGTTGGCATCTGCCATTTCAACGAATATACTGCTTCCCAATTCAGATGACGGCACGTACCCGCCTTTAGCCACGGTAGCGAAATACTTGTCGATAAATTCGGATACGCGATCCTAACCAAGCACTTGGAGCACAGAGTCGCAACTGACAGCTACAAACAAAAAGCTAACGGAAATAATGAATTATGGTGCACAAAGCATTATTATTATGGAATAATTTATTCGTCACACGCAGCGACGCTTGATTCGTCACAACGCTCATTCGTCACAGTACCGCCGGTTAGCGTAACAGTTGATTCGTCACAATTTCTTGTCACATAGTATTTTTTTAAAGCCATTTGTGCATATTTTAATCTTTAAATTTGATGTACTGTGCTTATTAATAAATATAAATTTATTAACAATGGAATTTAGACAGTTGGTTAGATTGCAGTTACCGCAACCAGTGATTCTCAGCATCTTGAATTTCACATACAATTAGCTTCGTTGGAAGTTTAACATCTTGAAGTTCGATTTGAAGGAATTACCTGCTGATGCCAAGCTATGGATTAGTCTTAAAAAAGCGTGAGCTTAGAGTGTTTCACACGGCTCCATTGTTTCAATTTAATGAGCGCGTCCGACAGTTTTGCGGATCTCCATTGTTTCATCTACAATAACGAAACTGTTGTAACAATTCATACTTGCAGTTTACACAATGGTTGGTACTAGATCTTAGGTCTTTCCATTATAGGAAATCAGTGCTACTCAAGTTGCAAAGAAGAAAAAGAAATTAAAGCTTAAAGAGAGAAATGCATATGACTTTGCCGAGAAAGAGAACAATCCTACGGGCGTTAATAAAGGTCAGAAAGTAGTACAATTTGTTAATGCTGGATATTCAAATGAAGAGTTAAAATGCATGTCTGCTTTAGATGTACTAGGTGACGGTAATTGCTTGTTGAGAGCCATTTCATAAGGGTATCATGGAGATGAGAATCGTTACATGAACATTCGTGAGATGGCGGCTAAAGAGTTGATAGAGAACTGGTCCTATTACAAAACTGATCGTAATTATGCTGAGGATGAGATGAAGAAGAGTCTAAAGTAATTAAGCAATGATACGTTCTGGTGTGGCACAGAGGAATTAGAAATTATTGCAAACGGCATCAAGGCGATAATATAGCTGCACACCAAAACTCGCCGCCATGATGATGGCACAAACGTCAAAATCAATGCTTAGAGGCTAGCTATACCTTCTAGACACGTCTGGAATAAAGATGTTGTATATCCTGTCATTTGTATCACTTGGGATAAAGTCGAAACAAGTGTTCACTTCTAATATGTTCAGCTGAATGGTGTGCGTCCACGTCTACTAAGCTGTGAAAACGTTGTTTAATATAAGAGGAGAACTGACATGGCCGAGCTACGCGCTTTTTTGGAGAGCTAATATCCTCCGATGTTAGAGTACAATGTATATGACAGTGAAAATTAATAAGGCATTGATACGTTTCTAAAAGATTTTATTCCGATTGATGCTGTAGATCCGGATGATTATGCTTAGTTGGCGGCGCAGGCGATGATCTATGAAAAGAATTAAGAGTGGTTGAACTCATAAAAAGTCGCGATGGAGTCTTGTGAAGCGAATCAGGTTGAAAATAAGAACGATTGTAACTAATCTTCTTCGATGTCCGAGGCTAATCTGCTTCTTGAATTGAGTGCTTAAGCTGTTACATAGAACTAAATTGAGTAGACCAGAGATGGCGATCAGGATGCTAAAGGAAGAGGCGTTCACAAGGAGGTGGCGTCTAATGTAGTGGCGTCTAATGTTTCAATCAGTGATCCATTGAAACTCTTGGTTGGAACGGTAGATCATGTAGAGGTTGAGTAATCCATAATACCAGTCAACGGTGTCCCTATTCCTCTTTAATCTGCACAAGAATAAGCTACTGTTGTCTAGGATGCTCCTCCCGACGCTAAGAATGGTGAAGAGCCACGAGGTATCACCACTGGTATATACGACGATGGTTCTGATTTCTATAAAGGTGCAGACTCTGATGTTTCAATGCCAGTTTCTTAGTCTAGATCTAGTGTGGACTGTGATAATTTGACTGTAACTACCGTAAGTAAGTCAAAGAGGAAGAAAAAGAAGAGGTCAGCGATGGATGAATAGTCCTCTTCGTCAGAGATTACATTTAAGGTGAAAAAAAGCTAAATTGCTGAGTTGTTAATGGAGTAATTGAAAGGATAATTTGGTTTAGATGCTCTCAAAGCAATCTTATTTAATGGAAATGGTGGCAAGTCTGAGATTAAGTAGTCTGTGAATTCGAATGTCCGGAAGCGCGAAAACTCGTCAGATACTGATGATATAGAATCTGAATCAAGCTCATAATCGTCTGACACTGCATCTTCTGATTGTTCTTCGGTCTCTGGAGATTCCAATGTAAGCGCGTCAAATTAATTCCATCAGTCAGCCTCATATTACTAGGATGTCATTAACGCGTCAAATGCGTAGAATATGGATCAAGCTTATTAGGCCCTGTTCAATCATGATTCAAGTACGCGAGGATTTATTGTAAAGAAGAATGGGAGCTATTAGAACGCTAAGCATGGAAAGATTTAAAGAATAGTATGTGAGTTGTCAGGTAGTAGAAAGTCTGTACTTAAGCAGCCCATACGACAAACCTCGAAATTCTCCAAGCTAACTTAGTGTCCGTTTTAGCTGGCAGTCTCCTTTGACCACTTGACTGTGATATCTTGCTCAGGTGGTCATAATCACTCTCCTTACACGAAGGATGAGGTGAGGAGAAATCCGAACTACGTGAAGTAAATGTCTTAGAAGGCTTCCGGAAAGTTCGATGTTGATAGTGAAATCTGCTGCCTATTTAGAGCTGGCACCAGTACTGCTTCTATTGTTGCTATAATCAATGAAAAGTTGAAGCAGGCTGGATTGAGTTATCAACTGAATGCTCAACAGATCACCTACAAGATCCGCCAGCTTTGCCCGGAGAGTATGCCCGAGTCTGCTGAAGATGTAAGAGAGTTCTTGAAGTAGATGGAAGAGTCTGAAGGTTGGATTAGTGAATGCCACCTTGATTCCGAGTTTAGACTGCGCGCTGTTTACTGGCTGAATCCTCAGATGATAGACTCTCTGAGCAAGTTTGGTGATGTCGTAGTGATTGACACTACCTATAACAAGAATCATTTTGGTATGATTCTGGCAACTGTCGTGCTGTAAGACAAAGATGGCCGTTTGCGTTTCGGTGGGGCTGCTTTGCTGTCAAAGGAGGATTCTGCGTCTTTTTCGTCTTTTATATTCTGGCTTAGAGAGAAAGCTGGTTGGAATCCATCTACTGTGTACACAGATGGTGATTTGGCTCTTGCGAGTGTCCTGGATTCTATATCTGGAGTAAATCATTATCTATGCATGTTTCATCTCAAGCAGAATCTGTCTCGTAATTGCCGAAAGCTGGTATCTGATTACGATGCGTTTGAGAGAGAGTTTATGCGTCTGGCTAGTATAAGAGATGCGAATCAGTTTATGGCTTAGTGGGAGAAGTTTCTTTAAGATTATCCGCAATGCTCTATATATCTGAAACGAGCTCTGGGTGGCCGTAATCTGAAGAAATGGCCAAAGTGGGCTATGAGTTCAGCATTCACTTTAGATTTAATCAGTACCTCTTGGGCGGAGAGTCTGAACGCTGTGTTATCTAGATTGCTCAATGCCAAGAGTAAATTGTCCAAAGTTATATCTGAAATATCCTCGTATTAGTTCAAGTTTAACTACGAGCATTCATCTGTTTGGCGTGAGAAAGATTTGAGTAAAACCAAGCAGTCTTAAAGTAGATATTTTAATAGATTTGGACAGGCATTCTCTTAGAGCATTCTAGATTTGTATACCAGTTTCGCGTTGAATTTGGTTCTGGTTTAAATGAGCGATGCGGCTATGTATTATCGCTGTGTTCAACTTAATGACGAAGTGGTGGATTCTGTTAGTCAATCTGAAGTAAATCCGTCTCCAGAGCAAGATGATATTTAAGCTGGTCATTTTGATGATGATGGAGTTGTTTTATCTTCAGAAGCATCAAACGTATAGTCTGTAATTTGCATTGCTCACAGCATGACTGGCAAGATTAATTCAGTGACTTTGTTCAAGGATGGTACTTATTTGTGCACATGCCGTTATGAGACCAACAAAGGATTGCCATGTCGGCACGTTTTGACAGCTTTTCTGGATAAGAAGATAGAACTTTGCGTGGCCAATACGAGTAATCCACGATGGTTCCGGGAAACTCCCTTTGAAGCTGTAAAAGTCATGTTTGGATAGAAGGCTGTTGGCACTGAATACGATAATCAATGGAATCTCATGCTGGAGAGAGCTTATTCTCTGGTTAATTCCGTGTAATAGTAGGAGGTTGATGAGTCTACTGATATGTTTCAGAGTTCTTAGCAAAACTGTAAAGCTGAAAGTGCGTTTGTGGTTAAAGCTGCGTTGTAAATTCCTGCTGCAAGAGGTATCTTGAAGAAAGCGTTTAAAGATGCCTACGAAGTAGTGGCTTAGAGTCCTTTGGTAATCTCAAAAGGTCGTCCATGCTTTCGTCGCAATACGAATGCTGGCGAAAAGAGATATACTCAGAGAAAAGGCCGTGGCCGCGGACGACGTAGAAAAAGTTGATTGCTGTGATGATAACATGCTTTGATCAGTTGAGTTGTCTACAACTTCTTCCAACATTATTTAGTTTAATGTATTGAGTTATAATTGATGAATAAAATGATTCGTTTGAATAAAAAACTAAGTTTTCAATTATTGTGACAAGAAATTGTGACGAATCAACTGTTACGCTACCGGCGGTACTGTGACGAATGAGCGTTGTGACGAATCAAGCGTCGCTGCGTGTGACGAATCATTTTTCCCATTATGGAATAATTTATTATTATTATTACTAGTCACGCGCGCGTTCCGCGCGCTTTGAATTATAATGGCAAAATATGATTTGAGAATGGTTGTTTTATAAGTATAGGAGTTTATTTCATCAAGTAGTAAAAGTTCGTATTACATCTTGGTAGACTATGTTCTTTGGTGCATCTTCATAACAGACCGTCACATCGCTAGAGGATCTAACTCTGGAGAATGCCACATAGAGTTATCCATGTGCAAATACCTATTGTTATAGGTAGATACCACACTTGGCTAAAGTCTAACCTTGAGCCTTATTAATAGTGGCTGCAAAGGCTAGCCGGACTGGGAATTGGTGACAGACAAACTCAACATTCTCAAATTCAGACACAGTTATACCTATTTTTGGTATGCTTACTATGTCGTCCTTTCGAGACCCGTTGATTATTTAACATTTGATAGAATTTCTATTCAAAGTTAAAACTTTTAGCATAGTACCATTCACCAGCCCGGCATCTATGTTTAAGTTGCGTATCAACATAACTGATACGCCAACTTTCAACATTAATTTAGCCTGAGGAATCCCAGAGTAATCAAGAGCATTGAGCACTTCTGGATCAATATTCAGCGGATTATTGCCAATTATTGAATCTACAGCGTTATACTAATGTTTTGAAACAACTAAACCGTATTTCGCTATAGTGTACATTGTTAAATCATTCCAACATTATATTCATTTCAATTTCAATTCATTAATCACTATCAACCTTGAAGTGCCCAAATTTAACAATGTCATCATTTTTTACGTGAACGCTTAGACACGCGCGTAGTCTCGGTAGATGATTAGCCATCAACGGGAGCCTGATTCTCAACCTCAGGCTCATTAGTATTGGCATTAACGACTGGAGCATCAGTGGATTAGCTGCTTGATTGGGCGCTACTATTATTGAATAACCAAGATGTAGAATCGTCGGATTATAATGAGCCAAGACGTTCAAAGTTACTCTCAGACGCAAGTTTACTTGTCAATACTAATCCTAATGAGCAGTAAGATAAAACAATAGTATCTTTGCCAAGTGATACTAATTACCCACTAACATGTAGCGTACGGTCAGGCTTGATAATGTTTTTTTACAGCAGCGTTGAATAACGTCTTGGGTTGAACTAACAATCAAACTTAATGTCCATGCCACCATAGAGAGAAGCTTTTAACACGACATTCCCTGCAGACACTGATACAATAGTTGATAGCGTTATAATAGAAGCCTTCGGAATGTAATCACCTGGCTAATATTTTGCGCGAGGATACATCTGCTGCGCCACCACCGTTAAAACACCATTGACACATTGCAATTCACCAATAACTTAGTATAGAATTCCTACCTCAGGTTTTACCAAACCTTGGCTCGAAATGTCTTCATAGTCAGATGACGGCCACACTGACACTTGTAAACTTGCATCAGAAGCGGTTTACGTAAATGTCTTGCATTGCAGTATGAGCGGATAGCCTTGCGCGTACGCAGAATTCGACCTGCCTGTTTCAGTCTTTTGGATACTAATTACGCCTACGACACCTACAAATAAATTCATTTTCTTTTACTAATTAAGATAGCTATTGATTTTAACATAAAACAATAATAATTTGAAATTGAAAAAAGAAACAGAACTCAAGTAACAACTTTATATAGTGTACACGCAATTCGCTCTTATGCTATAGCACTTACTTCGCATGATTGGCGCAACTTAACGATATTTAACGGCAACCAATCATGTTTTCACACGATATTGTTTGATACTATTCTTGGTCACACAGCTACTGTTACTATATATAAGTGCGACCCCTATTTATAAAAGCAAGTTGTGAATTATATTGAAGATTTTAAAATCTGTTTATCGCACTGTATTAAAATGCATTGTTCGCTGTTACTGTTGTTATTCTCGTTTTTTAATTTGCCCCTGAAATGAGGGCTTGAATCAACGAGCGCTAAACATCAGGGAAAATAAAGATAAAACTTGTTCTCATTGCTTCAATTTCTTGTTCTAGCTTTTAGACTAAACCTGCCTGCTCTATCTCTTTCCTTAGTCAGCCTTTTACACTTCACTTAGCACGCTCTCTATCAAGGAATCATCAGCGTGGTATGGAATAGTGACATTCAAACGACTATCGCTCTTCATAGCCTCTTAAATCTAAAACTCCGCGTTACTATTGCCACTCCAGCAACGTCTAGCCACTCCATTGTTAACATCGAAATGAAGCATCGCGCGAGCACGCCTTACCGCATCATCACTGCCATCAAGAAGGAGAAGGAAGCCACCATTCATAGCCATTCCCCATCCGGTACCACCTCCATTGTGGATAGAGACACTAGTGGCACCTCTAAATGCATCCCCTATCACATTGTGTATTGCCATATCGGCACACACCTTGCTACCATCCGTAATGTTACTAGTCTCACGGAACGGGCTATCAGTACCAGAGACGTCGTGATGATCCCTTGATAACATAACCGGACCTCGTAGTCTACCATCTTTCACCGCCTAGTTAAATGCTTCAGCCATTTAAATTCTACCATCAGCATTGGAATATAAAATACGCGCCTGCGATCCAACCACCAACTAATGTTACTCACACTACTAAATCCAATTCAAATTGTCTTGCAACTAGCCTTTAACTCTATGATCCACACCTGATAGATTGATCAACTTCTAAATGACCTCTGCAGCTATTCTATCGGTAGTTTTCAAATCCTCATGGTCACCAGAAGTGCACACCCATCTATAAGGACCGAATCCGAGAGAGAAAATGTCACCCATAAAGTCTTCAAAGTATGATGCGTACCTGAATGCTCCACCTTCCTCCGCCTTCCAGATATCAGCACCTGCACGGGATGACTCTAGCAGAAAGGCATTACCATAATCCCAAAACTTCATTCCACGAGCCGAGAGTTTATTTACGGCACTCACATGTCTACGCAAAGACTCTTGGACCTTCAGCTTAAAATTGTCAGGATCCTCCACCATCATCCGTCTGCTATCATCAAATGACACGCCGACTGGATAATAACCTCCACTGTATGGATTATGCAAAGAAGTCTAATCACTGCCCAGATCAACATGAACATCTTCCGCCTTTGCTAAATACTCCCACAAATCCACAATATTACCCAGGTACCCAATACTAATGGGCTCCTTCTTTGCGGAGTACTCTTTAATCAACTAAACAACCTTGGCCAAATCTGACTCCTTTCTCATTATCCATCCTTGCTTGTGTCTCTTATCTAGAGCAGAAGGATCAATCTCGGCAATAACGCACACTAATCCAGCCATAAAGGCAGCTTTAGGCTGAGCACCTGACATGCCACCGAGACCAGCACTGACAAACACTTTACCACGCAGATCATCCATACACTTTGCATTCAGAAATTTACGACCAGCATTGATCAAAGTTATATTAGTACCGTGCACAATACCTTATGGACCAATGTAGCAGTAACTACCAGCAGTCATATTACCGTACTGAGTCAATCCCATGGCGTACAGTCTTTCATACTACTCCCTGGTAGAGTAAAAAGGAACCATCATGCCATTAGTGACCACCACTCTAGGCGCATCCTTGTGAGAAGGGAAGAGGCCCATTGGATGTCCACTGTAGACATGCAAAGTCTGGTCTTCCTACATCTCACTCAAATACTTCATCACCAAATGATACTGCGCCCAATTACTGAACACACTACCATTGCCACCATATGTAATGAGTTCATGAGGATGTTGCGCCACTGCCGGGTCCAGGTTATTCGTGATCATGAGCATAACCGCAGCAGCTTACTTGGACTTGCATGGATATGACGACAAGGGATAAGCTTTCATTTCATACTCTGTAGGCCTCAGTCTGTACATGTAAATGTGCCCATAAAGTTGCAGTTCTAATGCCAGCTCTTTAGCTATCTTCTAATGGAACTTAGCGGGAACATATCTCAGTGCATTAGACAGAGCCTGACGTGTGTCCTATGATGACAAGTTGGGACGTCTAACTGGAGCGTGAGGAACCTTGTCAGATCTTACACCAACATCAAACTCCTTCTCAAACATTGCATCAGTCAATCCATTCTTGAGACTCAACAACTTTTAATCAACCATATTAGCAGATTCTCAATAAGGTATAGTTCATTAAATAAATGATTCGTGTTTCACACTTTGGAAAGAAAAGAGAACGCCAAATTACGACGATTCAAAGAACGAACGACAAAGCGTGGGAATTCTTTCACCTCAAAGCATAGTACAGTAGCGAAGGAAACGATATGCAAACCAACGTTTTAACGTGTCTCATCTCTCGCGTTTCAGCGTAGAGTGAATGTACTGTACGTTGTATAATGTTTTTCAGCGCAGAGATACGATAAGTGAACTGAGAAGAGAAACTCTTGCGTTCAATAAAGAGCTAGAGATGAAACCATGTGCCGGACAGTCTTCTTTAAACATGTTGGGATAATTCCAAAAATTTCATAATATCAATTCAAGTCAATCTGTACTATATCATTCAGATAGGAGGAGCCACAACCACCAAATACAATCAATGATTATTTCCCATCTTCGCCTTAATATAACACGACAGAGTGGCCGTATCTCGGTATCGGCTTACTCATTGCATTGTTGCCGGCACTGTGAGCAATTGATGCCATGTCCATCTCCATCCATAACTAAACGGGTTGCCACCTAAGGTCTTTTAAATTGAATTTCAGGAGTTCATTATTCGGAGATTTTCCATCATAGCCACCAAAGGAGTAAATTTCATACTGATTATAGCCTGATTATTATGAATCCAAGAATTGAACTAGATTGAGTGGGCGACCAGTCTACGGCAATACTCCACTGATTTGTAGCAATTCCACAACTTCAATATCATCCTAAGAGACAACGATTTTATGAGCATCTTGGAATGTATCAAAGCCGCCATCTCCAGAGAAGCCACCATATAATATGAATTCATTCTCTACTGAAGTCTTAATGATGCTTTGACCTGCGCGTTTTAGGAGATTCGGCTTGTTGCATGGCAGTTACTTCATTGATATATCGCCAATATTCAACAACCAAGCATCATTGCAGTATTCTTTCTGATTAATTTAACCACCAAGAATTAAAACAGATTCTGATTATTAACCGTGTATGTGGATCAATGCAGAGTGATATCGTGGCTTAAAAGAAGATGGCACATCGATTCGAGTCCAAACACTTTGTTTCAAGTCAAACAGCCATATATCATTTACAGCGCGGTTCTCACCATCGCATCCTCCAACTATTAGCAGAACTTGTAAAGTTTCTTGCTTATCCGGAGATGGCACATTAACAATGGCGCTGGAGTGACCAAAGCGGGGAGAAGGCTTGGATGCGGGTAGTAGCAGTTCGGTCCAAGATTTACTTGCAAAGTTAAATAGCCATACATCGTTTACACTCTTCTTGCCCGATTACACTCCGCCAAACATGACCATTTACTGAATGCCATTGACATTGACAACATGAGCGCAATGATATCTTCTAGCAGATGGAACAACGGTTGATGATACACCAACCTTTCTCCAGATAGCTTCGTTACTCATCTCAAACTATGCAGCAAAGATACAGGGAAGATTCACTGGAGAATAGGCGGAAACGGAAGAGATGAAACAAATCGAACAGTGAACCTTTTGGGAACCGTTTGTTGCCGAGATCATGCGCGCGTCTTTACAGCCGGTGGTTTGACTGAAGCCTAAAAATTCGAAGCTATATCATTCAATAACAGAGAATATTTGCTGATATTGGAAAGTGAGTGACTACAAAAAAAATGCATTAGCCGCTGATTAAATTTCTTGGTAAGAGAGTATGGAATAATATAAAGAAGGAGACTAGTACTGAGCATCCACTAATGATGAAAGCAGGATATGGAGCGACAGGCGGCGGTGTCACTTCTGCACCGACGTCCACATAGAATCAGCATGCCTAATCATAAAGAAGCCCATCATTTGTCCAATTTTACGACTCTACCTCTGATTTGCCGCGATAATATTGGTATTAGAATATTTAAGAATAAGAAATTGAGGTAATTAATGCTGGAGGTGCTCTGTCATGATTTAAAGTGAGTTGTCAAGTTTGAATGATGAGAAATAAACTCATCACCAATTAATTCGTTACTAAGCAGATGGTGCTCATTCTGTTTTCTAAATATATGAATATTTTTATTTTATTTATTGGAGTATATTATTTGTGATAAACTCTTTAACATCAATGTCAACACTTTCATAGATTGATATCGACAATCGCGCCGGCAAAGGCGTCAGGGTAAGTGTTGCAGTATTGTTAGTTTCTAAATAGCAAAGTAAGATTATACATGTGTAGGCAACGTTGAATGACGATCAAAAGAAGATATTCAATCAAGTGTGGAAATAGCTACTAGAATGCTACTCTACTACTAATGACAAATCCCCTACATCTGAGTCCGGTTAAAGCGACAATGAGCCGGCTAATGTTGTTTTGACTGATCATCACGTTTCAACGACTGAATAGCCTCCTCTGTCCAAATCAACTCCAGTGCAGCCTTCCTCTGCCGCCGAATAGGTGAAACTTTCAGATAGTAGCCCGACACTGTACACGCAATAAGAAGTTGAAGAATTCTTTAAGACTACGCTTCATGATGACCCTGATGTTTAGCTGCTCAAGTTTATCTGCGCTCGCAAGTGGAACGTTGAAGCTATTCATAAGATGCTGAAGGCGGCTCTCAAGTTTCGCGTCGAGAATGATATTTCCAACGTTCTGTCACGTGGAGAGAAGGCTCTTAATCAGAGAATCTTGCAAAAGGGACTTGCATACAGTAGAGGATTCGATAAGAATGGTCACCCATTATTTCATATCCAGGCGCGTTACTTTGACAAGAAGAATGTATCCCACGATGAGAACAATGCATTTTGCATCTTTATGATGGAGTGCGCGAAAGACTATCTCCTGCCGTGGTCAGCAAAGACTCAGAGTAATCATAAAGAGAAGGTGTCACTGATTTTGGACTTGAGCAACATCACGATGGAAAACTATGATTTGGAGTCTATCAAATTCTTGGTTCATGCTCTGGAAGCTTACTACCCTGAGAGTCTAGCGTGCATCTTCATCATCAATGCCCCGTTCTTCTTTAATGGTATCTGGATGATTGTTAAGTAATTTCTTGATCCCGTTGTACGCGAGAAGATTAAATTTGTAAAGACTGCTGATTTACTCCAGTTTATTGATTCTAAATGGATCCCCAAAAGGCTTGGAGGTGATGATGAGTTTCAGTATGAATGGATTCCATTCCAGGATCAAGATGTTGCGTAGGATATGCCGAAATTCAGTTTTGGGCAGTTTAAAACTTAAGTCGAAGAGTATATTGATGCTACCAAGAATTACATTCAGTCTAGCAATAACGATGATGGGGATGAGGAAAGTGATAAAACAGCGGTAAGACTGAAAGCAAGACAGGAAATGAATGAATAGTGGCAGAATTTTGAAAAGACACGCCCAAGAACGTACTATCATAGAATAGGAATGTTTGACACTCAATGATAATACCCTCAAATAATGTTTTCATGCGTCTGATTAACCATTATCTTTTAATCTATTTCACGTTTCTGCCCATCTCAATGAGCCCATTAGCATATACTTTCGCGGTACTCGACCAGGCTTTGGACTCAGCACTATCAACTTCTTCTTCTTTTCATCCACATCTGAGACGTACACAAAGCCGGCAACATTGGTGGTCAGTAGCTACAATTCATTCTGTGCCTATTCTTCAGCCTTATCTTTGGACAAAGTCAAATTAGACGGAACTGCCGGTGGGAGGTCCATCGTTGATACACTCAATATAGAATGAAGAAGGGACGGTCCAGCATTGATCTAAAGCAGTTACCGCTATTGAGAATCCGCGGATTTTTAATCAAAAGTTCCAAGTGGTAAAGCAGACACTGGAGCTGATTACTTTGTAACTACACACAATTTGCAAATGAATAATGCATTAATTTACATTACCACGATCGCATTACCTTTTCCGAATCGTCTCACTTGAGTATCATTGAACCCAACTCCAGTTGTCATTGGCGAAAGTTCAGCATTCTTGTTACCATAAAAGTACTCTCTAACGCGTTGCATTTACCACTTGCGGCGGTAACTGACATCTCGATCAACCACACCACCACTCTTGGGCAACCGAATCAACTCCACCACCGGATGAGATTACTTCAGCTGTTGACATATTTCACTGTATAACCGTTCATTTCCTATAACTACAACTTTGTTTATTCTAAATACATCCAGGGCGTGCGATAACAGCTACGGGGATATCTACTCAGTCCAACTTGAAGTATCAATGACACATCCACTGGCATTTACCATTTCATCGTGTTCCGCACGGGCATCTACACTTTCTGCAATAGTGCTGAACATTGACTTTATATCCTCAATATCGGTAACGTTAAACTCCTCTTCTCCATAATGATATATCAGAGGAGGTGAAGTGACAAGGGAGAGCTGAGTAAGCGTGTTGGATTCCATTCTATCTACAGCCATTGCTCCAATACAGGTCGGCATCACAATAGTACCCTACATTCACGTACATCATAAGCTGATAATCGACAAATTAGATTAAGATTAAGTAAATTACATTTTTAGGATCCAGATCAATTAGTATTGGTTAATGCTGCAA
The DNA here is from genome assembly GCA_023515745.1 of Amoeboaphelidium protococcarum. Taxonomy (NCBI): domain Eukaryota; kingdom Fungi; phylum Aphelidiomycota; class Aphelidea; genus Amoeboaphelidium; species Amoeboaphelidium protococcarum. Next base: position 629,926 of record JALECJ010000056.1, read on the forward strand.
CTTTAAAGCCCAAGCAATCAGAGTCTTCGCGAGCGAAGTCTTTCCACTATTCTCCTATCCAACAATGATAATCTACATTCCAACGCGACTATTATTCACTGCTTGTAATACATTATGCACGTGATATAACTTACTCTTGGACCTTCTAATCCGCTGTCATTCGCTTATCTACGACGCGATTCCAAATCTATGTGCAACTGCATCCACTAAGTCATGACAGTCTCCGTAGCGATGTACTCAACCTTGGACTGAGGCCCGCTAAGAGACAAAGTACAACCGTGCCATGTGTACACTGCAGTTATAGAGCCGGGTGGGAATGACATCGGATTATTTGGAGGCAACTCCACGCCAAATACTTCAGCTTTACCAGCGGTCAGAGTCACAGTTATTGCGGTTTATGACCAACCAACCTCAAATCTCAGCTCAGTCATCGCTTGCAACTCATACACTCGAGGCTCATCTTTTCCACCTTATGATGTCATGTTAATGCGCGTTTTATATAATTAAAGGATTCCACCTTCTATCTACACTTAATTCAACCAAGTTAAAAGAAATACGCGACCACCAAATGGGAACGAGTCTAAGATATTTTGTGTTTGTTTGATCAGTGATTGAAGAGAAAACGGCCATCAACAACGTTTACAAGTCCGGCTATAAATATATCGTCTGCTTGCTCTTTGCCATTCTTTTATTAAAATAATAAATTAATCAGCTCTTAATACAGTAAGCTCAGTAATAAAATTATATTAATCGAAATATGAACAAGGTCAAAAGAAAGTTGAAAGAATGGTCAATTGATTCCAAGACTGTCGAGCTGGATATGAGTTACAGCGAATTGAAGAAGGTACCAGGTGTTATACGCAAGTTGAAACATCTGACTAAATTGCATTTAAATGGAAATAATATCAAGTAGATTGAACCGGAGGCATTCGAGATTAGTTCTTCAGTGCAAAAGAGCACAGATTCAATTGCAACTTCAGTGGGAGTTGAGCACATTGATCTCAGTGGTAATAAATTGTAAACTCTGCCTGAATCATTTGGACTGGGGTGCCTGAAAAGGACATTGACGTACCTGGATTTGAGTTATAACTAAATTTAAACTTTGCCAGATGCTGCGTTGTACGAGCTGACTGCATTGTAATATTTGGACTTGAGTCATAACGGCTTATCCTAGCTGGTTGATAGAATCGGAAAATTGTAATCACTATAAATCCTCAAAGTCACCAATAACAACTTGACCTATGTCGCAGCTGATATTATAACATTGCAGTCTCTTAAAGAATTGCATTTGCAGAATAATTAATTGTCATTATTATCTCACAAATTTACGGACATGGTTAGTTTGCATCTGATCAATTTGTCTGGTAACAAATTCACAGAGTTGCCCAAGTGTTTGGCTAATCTTCCGCATACCGTTTAATACATCGATTTGTCGCGCAATCAGATCACTAGTTTGGATGATAAAATTGTAATTGGAATAGCCGCGTCCACTCAGTACTTGAAGGTGTTGGATTTGCGAGATAATCAGATCCAGTCGCTACCTGACGCCTTGTCACGTCTCGCTATGGTTGATAGAATTGTGCTGTTGGGCAATGGAGATTTGATTGTGAAAAATGATCATCAGCTGAACAAGAAATGGCCAAATACCGTGAGAAATATGACCAATATCGAATTTGAGTGGACAGAGTGTAAAATGTCCACCAGAAGTGATCCTGGTTTAAATGTGTCCACAGCGATTGATTAAAAGTAGTAGTAATAGTAGAAATAGCAAGATTTACAGATCCGTTCTGTCCGTAAAAAGTCTCCAGTGCGTGACGGTCGTAAGCTGATGGGCGACATTGATTTCACTGGCAAGAGAGACCTCACCTCGAATGAAAGTCTGAATCAGCCATAGAAGAAACGACACGAATTCGGAATATGAATACAAATGTGATGACGTGTTTATGATAGCATGTACATGCCTGATTTATATACTTTTAGTTATCTTTTTACTTATACCTATCAAGTGAATCAAAATGTCTACCAATTTGGATCAGTTGAAAGATTTATTATAACAAAGTCGTGACGCGTGTCAAGTCTGTGAGAGGGAGGCTGATAAGTGTGGTTTGGACTGCGCCAAATTGTGCCATATCAATGCTGCAATCTCTGAGTCTTCCCTGAAAGCATTGGAAGTTGAGTCTCCGGAAAATAACGCTATTCTATCGGATTTATTAAAGTTGAATTGCAAGTCTGCCCATGAATGTGAGGAACGCTGCGAGGCTCATAATCAACACGAACATTGTCGTAATTGTGCTGACAAGTGCCGCCAAGTACGTAAGACTATAACCGAAATTGTAGGAGAGTGAGCTCTTATGTACTTTCGAGGAATAAAAATGAAACTGGCAATTTGCAATAATATCTTAGTTAAATACATCTTTATCATTATTAACTTCCACGAGTACAGTATGATGTATGTATTTTTTCAAGCGAACGACACTTTAAGTAACAGAAGCCTATCCAGAGAATTTTGTCGTGTAAAACTAGAGCCTTTCAAGCCTTACAGTACATTTGCGTGTGATCTCCAAGATGATTTCAGTAATCGCGATGTAAAGACCTTCATTGAAAACGTGATAGATGAAACAAGTACAGTAAGTGGGACTAATAAGCCATAAATCACCACCACCTTTTTTATAGACAAAGCACCTGTGTCTGAACATTTTGAGCATGCGGATATATCGACAAAATTATCTAAAAGTTTTTATCAGTTTTTACCATTCACAAAAAACATGCTCTGACGCGTTAGATACAATTCTCAGGTGGCTTAGAGTGCTGAGATAATCTATTCACACGCGCGTAGAGTGAGCGAAATTTGTATGTATTTTAAGTGAATTTCCTGATAACATTTGTTATAGTTTAATTATACCATTCATTTACAATGGCATCTGAAAATGTATATGATTTGATTGATACTATACTGTGCTATGTCATATTGGCTTGCGTTACTCTATACGCCTTATCAGTTTTCATACGAGATTATGTGCTGCTTCGTTAAAAGTTCAGTCTGCGAACTCTGATCCTGTTGGTCACTTTTATGAATAGTCTCATACTATCGCTGTACACTGTCAGCGCTAGGCATTGCTCGATTATAGCAGAATCCATTCTAGCTCAATCTATAGCGGACACAGTGTGCAGTATTGGTGGATTCATGCAGTTCTTCTTGGTCGTATTCTGGTTTGTCAGAGCTCATGAAGACGTGCACACCACGGAAGTTTGTATATTTACAAGGCGTCAAAGTCGTTCATTTTATCATTTCATGGTGTTTTTGGTGGTGCTCTTCAGTTATACCGTAACGTAAACCATTATAATCTAACGACGGGATTGGGATCGCTTTCGCAGATATCATGACTACTTCACCGTCGTATCATCGGTCATTTTGATATTGTACGGAATTGTATACTTTCTGCTGGTTCAACTCTATACGGATCCTCTAAATGTACCAAAACAAGTATATACTGTTGTACGACGATCGCGATATACTTGCTATCTGGTTGCCGCCTGTTCCATATTCTACGTGGTGCTATCATGGCTGTCTTTACGCGGCAATAAATACTAGAGCGGATTTTCTTTAAATGTCATAGAGTCTTCCAATTATGTATGTCATTAGAGTCTTTGTCTGGTGTCTCTGATTGTTAGAACGATAGTCGTCGTTGCCTTCCCTAATGTCGCCATCTCATTCACCTTCTCCAGTCCTAGTAAGTGCAATGATACCAACGCGTTTCTCTGCCCCTTATAGCAGAATAGTCATCAAGGCAAGTAGTACACTCTGCTGAATCAAGAAGAGACTGATGATAGCGAAGTGTGAGCACTGTGCCTGTTAAATGCATTGAACATAATAATGAATTTCGAATTGTTTAATAATTATACAAAATAGTATCATAAGTCATTATAAGCTATCACTAGAGCTATTCAACACTTGAGAAATGGAAGCTTTCAGTCTTGGACTTTAACTCTACAATCTTTCACCGTCGCCATCTTACTGATTACTTTGCTCTTACTGAGCCGAGCTTTAATGGTTATCGTTATCATCGGCCTTCTAATCAGATCCATCCTGTTCAACATCTTGATCCTGCGGTTGACTGTCACTATTACCACTTCCAGATTGCGCGTTCACAATGGGAATGTTCTTAAGGCCTGGCAACACTGCAGAATTAGACTCCACAGATGACAGGGGATGCGATGTCATATTAACTGGAGGTCGATACGCATATTACTACTACTACTGCATATGTTATTGATGCTAATACTACGGATGCTAATGCTACTGCTGATGTTGCTACTGATACATTTAGTGCTGCTATTACTACTATTAAATCATACTCTGGTCACCAGAAGCAGGACCATGTTACACAATATGAGGTCCTATAGGTGGCAAGTACGGAGCACTGAAAAATGGTGGATGCATAGTAGACCCTGTATAAATGGGAGGAGGGAATATGTATTGAGGAATCGGGTAGCCATCCTGCGACATATGATACGGTTGGAATGGAAACATTGGCTGAATATGCTGACTATTCTAATACATATGAGGATTCTAGTAGAAGACCTCTTCACCATGTGGCTGAGAACCACCAACACCAACATTAGATGATGAATTGAACGGCGCAGGGGCTCCTCTCTATGACTATGACGACTATTAATGTTCAGATTCCTACTATTGACCTGTGGATAATTACTATTATTAAACATGTTCAGTGCCAGTTGATTAAGATCTAGAATGCTCTTTATTGCCGATGGCGACATCCGCTCCACCAGCAAATGACTAATTTCCGCCACTATTATCATCAATGGTGCTATTATAAAAATTGCGGACTTGAATCTCTGACTTTGCAGGAAGACGCTCAGCTATCGATTTAAAGTCTCTGCCAAATTATGCGGCAAGCTTTTAAAATTCCACCTTTTCCTTCGCAGTCCAATAAGACACAGTTTTCTTTTTCTCTTTAGGCGACTGAACTTACGGAAGCTCTTAGATTTAAGGCAACTGTTAAATAGCAGCCTGATTCTACCGATTCTTGGACGGCCTCCCTCTCTTCTTCTTCTTTTCCTACTGTTACTATAAAGGCTACGATCCCGCAGATTCTTTAACATCCTACAACACCTGACCGACTGAAGCAGAGTGGCCAGCGGCATTCTAAAAACTCTCCGCCAATAAATTATCAGTGGAAGAAGCTGCAGACTGATGAATTAAATCCTGAGAATCCTCAGTGATGTCCTGATCCAGACTGTCCTTCGACTAAAGCTAACCTTATCTGTCGCCTTTAGAATTAGAACTGAGTGGCTTCGTCAAATCAACATTCTGATACCGCTTAAAGTACAGATACAAACGACGAACTTGGAGAATAGACTTTGTCCCGGTGAGCTAAGCCACTTATCTAAAATTTTTACCATGTTCAAGAAACAACGCTTTCACACGATCCACCTCTTAATCATCCCACTCCTGAATCTCACCTGGCAGAACTTCTCGTTACTATGAGATAGGTTGCAAACTCGCATCTCTACTACGACCCTTATGGTCATTTCCGGTATCTACAGATTAATTACGCGAAAACTAAGAAACAACACCATTTCCATAGTCGCCATCATAGTCTTGATCCTTCTACTACTATTGCTACAGAACAAACTGTTACTGCTACTACATCTAACGCTCAAAGCCTTGATTATCCGCAGACTATTACTAAGCAAGTGCCTTCTTCCTTTTACGATTCTTTAAAGCTAGCGCCTATTTGGTCAGAGCTTTCAACTTGAGCGACTTCTTATTCAGATAATAGTATTACACACAATCCTGAGATGATTTATTAGGCAGAAATGAGGCAATTCTACCAAATTCTTTAGGATATTCCATGTATGCTTAGATGAAAATCTTCTTCTCATCATCATTCCATGGATTGGCCATTGTAATCTACTTTACAGACTACTAAGCATCATCAAACAGATTATTATTATCGATATACTTCATCTACTCGCGCATTCTTATATCAAGAAGCATCGGTGTCGGAGCAGTCACGGATTTCAGATATCTATAATCTTCATCAGAACTAGGAGGACCATATGGAGTGGCAGCAGGGTCATACACATTCACCAGAGACCACAAGTCTTCCTACACCTTCCTGCTGTTACCTCTCGACTATTGCTTATTCTACTACTTTATGGAGATCTTGATCTGCTAATCTTCAAATAGCAATGCTTACTCTTGCCACTAATTAAATAGATCATTGTACTGCCTCTACAAATACTCTTCTTTATCCTGGAGTGCAAATCTCTTTCGCTGCAAGTACTTGACCAACACGGGCTTGAATGACTAAAACTTTTAAATATTTTCATTATAGAATGGGAATGAAGACGGCTCCAGACAGCCAACATTAAATGGTATATTCTCACAATCCTACTGGAATGTCTCCTGAGAACGCTGAGCCTTGTCCCGATTATCCTGCAAAATCCTATTGATGAACGAAGCGTCATCCACTGCACGGCTTCTCTACCACAACTTTGGTCTCTGGGGGGATTTTTGCACAAGTTTCTAGCTGGTAGGCTTCATTATCGCCGGCGAAGATGCGAGTTCGTCTACATTTGGCAATTCCTCTTTAACACTAGGCTTTCTCTCAGCTTCAGACTTTTGCGGTGACAACTTGGCCTTCTTCAAATCATCAAGCATTGATTCATAAACGGCAATCTGATCATCAATCTTGTCCATCTCTTTCATAATCTGCTACTTATTCATCTGAGGCTATTGATTGTCCATAGAATCCTCTTTGACTTCATCTCTTCTAGAAGAGGCCAAAAATTCCAATTAAGCTTCAAGGACGGGAGTCTACAAGTTTGAAATCGAATAATCAGCATCTTCTTACTACTGCTGCTAATCTTAATTATTAAGCTGTCCCTGAGCGGAAATAGACAGTTACTCTTTCTCATTACCATCCTTAATATCTTCCTCCTATTCCTCGTCAATTAAATTCTGATCAACATGTGAATTCTTCTATTGCCAGTACTAATACTTGTTATATGCCGGGCGGTACTCCTGTTACTATTAATTGAAAGATGGACGGTAACGTAATTATGATGGCTATTGCTGATACTGAGCTTAATGACCTTGAACTGTATTTCCACCCATATATGGCTGATACCACATACCATTACCAGATCCACGGCCTGCATAAGAATTACTTCCACCTCTGCCAAGCAATGTTGGTTTAGGGCCTCCTCTGCCGCGCTAACTGTAATAAGCTCCACCACTACCACCACCACTTCCCCTTCCTCTACCTCTACCTCGAGACTACACTCATATACAAAAACGTTTTGATAAAATATCTAATAAAATCGAGTGAAATCTTACATGCCAATTCTAGTACTGCCTAGGCTACTAATCACTCATATTTTTACACCAGATGAGACGACTTTATTATTTCACCAATAGCACAAGACTGTTGTAATGTTTAGAGTCGACTGAAGGAAGAAGAAGACAATAAGAAATGAACGAGCGCGAACGAATCTCCCACTCGTTCATTTTGATCAAACGAAATTCGACTAAAGGCCTTATCTATTGTTCGCTGAAAAGATTACAATGTTTAGATAGAGTAAACTTGCGCCTAATAATAGCAATATGAGGTTCGCTGTACGGCGATACTCGACTGGTGAAGGAGCTACTAAGCAATTCATTAAAAAGAATTCTATACAACAACAAAAGATCAATGATATGTCGAGTAAAGATCATAGAGAAATCAATAAAGTGTAGAAGCTGTTTCTTTAACATCCATGCTCACCTGCTACACCGCTCATACTTCCTCATGGAATGCGCGTCATTAATGCTTTTAAGAACGTACTCCGTCATGCATACTCTCGATATGGATATGAGGAAGTATAAACACCAGTGATGTTGTCGTCATCGTTGTGGAAGACTTCTGGTCATTTGGATCAGTACGCGTCAGAGATGTTCTTTGTTTAGTAATAGCCTTAAATAATGGGACATGGGAAAGTGGCATAGTCTACAGTTAATGAGATATCAAGCAATGTTAATACTGAATAGCAAATGGGTCTTAAGCCAATGAATTGCCCATCGCACTGTGTCATTTATCAGTCAGAGTCAAGATCTTATCGTGATTTACCTATAAAATTGGCAGATTTCAGTCCTCTGCATCGTAATGAGTTGAGCGGTGCTTTGACTGGATTGACTAGATTGAGGCAATTTCATTAGGATGATGCTCATATATTTTGCACTCCCGAGTAAACGTATTCTTGCATGAGCGAGACTGTTTAGCTGATAAAGCATCTGTATACAAATGTTTTCAAGTTTTAACGGTTCGATGTTGTGTTGAGTACGCGTCCTGAGAGTGGATACATTGGCGATGTGTAGTCATGGGACTTGGCAGAGAGCATTCTTTCACAGGTACTTAATAAACAGTTTCCTAATTAATGGGAAGTTAATTCTGGAGATGGAAGTTTCTATGGTCCCAAGATTGATTTCAGAGTAAGCGATGCTGCTAATAGATAGCATCAACTGGGAACTGTCTAGTTGGACTTTTAACTTCCATAGTAGTTCTAATTAGAGTATGTAGACTCTGATTAGCAATTGAAAAGACCTGTTCTGATTCATCGCGCCATCTGTGGTAGTTTAGAGCGATTCATGGCTATATATGCAGAATATTGTCAAGGAAAGTGGCCACTGTGGTGTTCACCGCGACAAATCTTGATTATACCAGTTTATCGATCCGATCAATCCAAAGCTACTGTACTGGAACGCGCGAGTGCCGTTAAAGATCAACTTGCCGCCATTCATCCTGAAGATCCTATGAGCCAGCAATACTTTATTGACATTGATGACTCGGACGAGTTGCTTCAAAAGAAAATTGCTGTAGCGCATGAGCTTGCATACAATTACCTAGTGGTTGTTGGAGAACGCGAATGTGAATCGGGTCGGTTAGCGGTGCGTGGAAGGTCGATGGGTAACAGGAGCAAAGAGTTGAGCATTGATGAATTTAGAGCTGAACTTTGTCACAAGCTAACAAATTTTGAATGAATATCAGCTTGAGAAATATGATACCATTTAGGATTATTACCCATGATAACTTGGTGGATGGGCATTCTCTGTTTACAGTGGAAAGACTCGGTTAAATTTTAGCCATTATATCTGTTCATCAGACTCCTGTAAGTTTAGCTCTATAAAAACAACGATGACAGACGTCTCCTAGATACAACACATAAGTATGTTCTTAATCACCGTTTGCTGAAAATTTAAGATGAATTTGAGGTTGCTTTTAGTTGCAGAGCGCTCTATTTCCCACGCTCCAAACTCCGGAAGATTTTCAACGACGCGCCTCTTTTAAGTAAAATAGCGTTGATATAAAGGCCGTTCTACATCTAGTTATATTAAGGCATTATGATTCCACCTAGCGTCGCTTCTAATAAAAATGATTCCTATTAATATTTGAGCGGCTTTGGAAATGAACTGCATTCAGAATCGCTGGAAGGTGCTTTGCCAGTTGGTTAAAACACGCCGCAAAGATGTCCATACGGCCTATACGCTGAGCAGTTGTCAGGCTCTGCTTTCACTATGCCTCGCCATTTGAACTAGAGAAGGTACGCTTGAATCGCTGAATAGAATATTTTTTATCTAAACAATTACTTTATTCATTCGATAATGAACTTTTACAAATGTGTGTAGTTGGCTGTATAGAATTCGCCCATCGGTTTGCCATTCTACGTTCAGACGGAGCGAAAGTTTCCCATTTATGAGTGCTGATTTTAGCGCTGATGGAGGTGCATTAGCAATTCCGAATCAGCTGAGATGGTCTCCATTCAGTATGCCAAAGGATGGCGTTAAGCAAGACTTTGTGTCAGGATTGAGAACGGTCTGCGGTGCTGGAGATCCTAAATTAAAGAGTGGATTGGCTATTCACGTCTACACAGCCAACGTCGATATGGTGGACTCTGCATTTTTGAACTCTGACGGAGATTTTCTTATTGTTCCATAGCAAGGCACCTTGGATATAACAACCGAGTTTGGACGGCTGAGTGTGGCGCCTAATGAGATTGTTGTTATGTAAAGAGGAATAAAATTTGCTGTAAAGTTAACAGATGGACCTGTTAGAGGATACATAATGGAGCTATTTAGTGGTCATTTTGAACTGCCTGATTTGGGTCCTATTGGAGCGAATGGTCTGGCGAATCCTCGCGATTTCCTACATCCAGTTGCATGGTATGAAGATCGTGATGTCGGTGTCAAGTTCAAGATTTTGAACAAGTATGCGGGTCAGGTGTATGAAACCACACAAGATCACAGTCCTTTTGATGTCGTGGCATGGCATGGCAACTATGTCCCGTACAAGTATGATTTGAACAAGTTCTGCGTTGTAAATGCCACGGCTTTTGATCATATGGACCCATCAATATTTACAGTGCTGACTGCTAAGAGTGCTATACCTGGTCTACCTATTGCCGACTTTGTTATATTTCCACCGAGATGGGCCGTTTAGAATTGGACTTTCCGTCCGCCATACTTTCACAGAAATTGCGCCTCTGAATTCATGGGCCTAATTCTGGGTAAGTATGAGGGGAAGGAGGATGGATTTGTTGCAGGAGGTGCATCGCTTCACTCACATATGACTCCACATGGTCCAGATGCAAATGTGTATGAAAAAGCATCAGATACGTCCAAAGAGTTGAAGCCTGAGCGTGTTGCTGATGGGACTCAGGCGTTTATGTTTGAAACGAGTCTCATGCTCTCACTGACGCGTTGGGGACTTGAAGGATGTGGTGTTGTTCAGCAGTAATACGTTGAAAATACATGGGGTGGGATTAAGAAACATTTTGACATTAACAAGAAATGAATATTTATGGAATTTAATGTATTGAAATTTAAAATTGGTATTGATATTTTCCCTGCTCGTTGTTGTGATGAGAAGGTGTTCATGTTGTCAATCCGATGAATTCTATTAATAGAAGTCGGGGTCACCTTTCAGTAAGAAACAGCCTCTATTTCTGCACTCTATTCAACTAACACCAGAAAGCAGCAGCTTATTTTATTGGCATTTCATTCATAAGAAGATTAAAAAAGAGCAAACAAAGTATGCCTTAACATTAACAGCGAGAGTCATAATCAGGCATATTGGCTAGCATCAGCCACATTGGCGCCGCCGACGATTCTGTTTCAACCACCGAGAAAGCCGAGAGTGAACAAGGAGATATTAGCCTATACTCTTACGCACTGGATGTAAGTAATATATATATGTGTGCAATAAACGTTTATCTTAATTGTATATGATGTAGTCTTCTAATGATGGCGAAGAGCTTGAATTTGGTGTACCTAAAATGACTGCTATTAATGTAAGATTTATTGTTCAAATCTCGATGATTTCTGATTAACATAGCAATCAATTGTAGTCATCGTAAAGCCCTGGGGAAATTCCATTAAAACAAAATGGATCAGATAGGAGATCGCTGTTGAGTTATCCTAAATCACAAGTGCGCTCGAATAACACCAAAGAGTATCAAGGCGATTGGTAGAATCATCCTAGATTCCGACAGTATTTCAGTACGATTTTGGCTGCGTTGTCTATGGCATTCTTTGGCCTGTGCTTTCTGGCCGGTTCAATCTTTGCGTTTCAGGCCAACTATGACTCGATAGCCGTCGTGTTGTTGATCATCGGATTGCTCATAGGCTTGCCTGGAGGTACGCGTTTATTCTAGTTTACTTCATGCGGTACTTTAACTCATTAAAATGTTTACATGTAGGATTCCAGTCGTATTACATTTACATGGCACTTAAAGGAAGGCAAGGCTATCACATCTCTGCAATTCCGTCATTTCTTGTTTAAACATATTCTATTTCTCACTATCTCTCTCTCTTCATTTCACCTTTCCTTTATGATCTATGCAGCATCGATCGTCTAGAGATTAACACAGTCAAGGGGGACATTAAACACAAAAAAGGTTGTTTTCATAATAGTACTATATATATGTATTGCTACAAACAATTTATATCACTGATAGTTTCCGTAATGTCCACCGCGATAGGACGATTGCGATGATCCACTACTCTCGCGTTATGGCTGAGCTAATTAAGCAAGTCGTGACGGATGAATTCCAGCATATTCAGATTCCTATGCAAGCTATACTGCTACTGCTGGCTACTGCTGAGGATAGTTGAACTAACCGACGTTACTAAAAGCTTAACCCAGAATTGAAAGTGCAGCATTAATGTCCGGCACTTCTTCCGGTTGACTAAGTTGAAGGTTCTCTCTAGTGAGGCTAACAGTGACTGTCTGCTTTTCTTCTTATACCGATTACAATGGATCTTCTTGTTATAACTGCTTCTTCGTCGATTTAGCCATCAGATCTTTACCAACAACCAGGATCATGAGGAGGATGTCACATTTTCTATCAGCGCTGAGTTAAACGTCCAATTGCTGCAAGACATCGATCGAATACGAATCCTGATGTTGGCCGCACGGTATCAAGTAGCAATCTTTTACAGCTGGATGTACTTTGGGCACCACGGCGTAACGGTCCTTCTCTTTAAAGTAGTTGTAGATATCGTCAAAACCAGAGTGTCGAGAGCCAGGATACAGCTCAGCAACTATAATCTCTCTGCTTGGGACGTCTATTTACTGAACAATATACTTTTCAACTGCACTAGGCTATATTCTACCATGGATTCGGAGCTTTTCACCCAACTCGGTCCATAGATTTTAAAATATAGACTCCATCTCTGGCAAGACATAGAGTTATGCATCAAAATCACCAACACCATCCATTTTTACATTACCTTACCACTTTAACCGGTCCTTTGATGGGAAGTTAATCTCCTGCTACTCAGTAGACTCCATAGACCGCTTCTCCTCCTCCTCCTCTTCTTCTGCGTCAAATCCAAACTAATGATACTGCGGACTATACTTGACTGGAGACGTGACTGTTGTATCAACAGTGGCTAGTAGAGCATCCAAAATACTCACACCAGACTATGATGGAGACGCTTACTTAACATTGATATCTAGTGATTGGGACTTTTACGATGGATCGCTGTACATAGACGCGTCATGTGTCGGATTGTGAGAGTCAACTTTGAATCCAAAGGTATCAGTAAGATGTTCAGCACCAGGAGTAGGAGACTAAATCGAGCCAGATTATCCATCAGCACCATACGACTCAACAACCATGTCAGCTTAATCAGACAATGAGGCGGTAGACGCTTCTCTGGAGGTGGACAATGACGATGGGGCAGATGGTGTATGACTCTCCTATGGACTCTCAACATCACCCGTTTATAGCGGCATGAAATCTGTAGAAGAACTAATGCTATTAGCGGATGAAGGTCTGGTAGAAGACTGCGTGGAACCATATTGGTTAACAGTAGTAGTGGAAGAAGAATGAGGCGATGTTTTATCATAATCATCACTCATCTTCACCACCTCGTCACCTTTATGAGTCTTTTTGAATATCGTTGAAGCCTGCTGAGAAGTAAGAATCTTGTTACGGAGAGACTCTTGCAAGATCTGCTCCTTTTCCAGCTACAGCTTTTCATCAGTTAAGTCTTCAGCTGACATACCAACTATATCAACGGCTGATATTTCATCTTCCAGTAATCTCTTGATTATGACTAAATTATTAGGCTTTCGTAGATTGACCAGCAGCAATCGGAATTTCTCCTTGTATGCATCACCACATTTGTCTGCGGAGAGTTTAGCATCTTTGATACCATGAACATTGAACATTTCACTCTCCAGAGTCTCTGCCAGAGACTACAGTCTACCATATTATGATGCGGTATCTTCAATAGCTTTAGAATCTGCAAGTAATTTACGAAAGCTTTCCACCACTTTGACGCGTACAGGATTGAGTTCCCATTCACTCTTCTACTATTGCTAATCTTATTACTGATTTATAACGGTCTGCTCCTTCTCCGCAACTGGAGTCTTCTGACGCCTCTTCTTACCTTTAACCGCTTGCAATCTATCCTAAGATTTTCTCTTCTTTCCCAGCTACAGCGGAATATTAACAGCACGTATAATGCCAGAGGGGTTATTAGCTGCGCGACAATCAGGACAATTCCATTGATCAGTGACGTGAACAGTGTCTTTAGTGATGCTCACACAACGACCGTGGAACCATTGCGAGCAGTTATCACAATTAATCATAAAAGAACCATCATCTTCCTATTTACATATGCAATACACTGCATTGTCTGATTCAGAATCGCTCATTGCTATACTGTGGTAGTATTTCACCGCTTCTGTAGTATTGTGAAGTTTATAATCAGGCAAATGAAGTGAAAATCAGAAAGCAAAAAGAGACGATGCGCGATGAGCAGCAATTGAATTTCTGTTTGAAATCCGATTGATCTGCTAAATAAAGGCTCAACGGACAGTGTTTTCCGCCTAAAGTAAAATTAGGGGATATTTCTACAATTAGTCAAGGCAAAGAGCTGCTCTGAAATCAGTTTCACTTTGAACCAAAGTTGCCTGCTTTAGACGAATGTTCGGTTTATAGCCGTATACGGAACGCGGCGAGGCTTACGCGTTTCAAATCAACTTGAAATGGTGCTGATGCTGATTGGGCGTCCATCACTGGTGTTTCAGCTAATCCAATCCCAATTCACAAAATAAAATTTACAATACTACAAAAGGATGCAGTGCCAAAATGGTTTCTTTGATTCATTCATCATTCAAGAATTCCATGAATTCTAACCGCCAATTTCTGGAACGGTTTACTCTTTTGGTCACCACTTTAGGTGGTTTGTCGTATATTGCCATGCCTTTGAACATTCGTCAATAAATTGATTCACTTAATGGACGATTGGATTAACTGAATGGAGCTTTGAAATTGAGTGAATAAAAAACTAATCATCAACTCGATAAAGTCATAACAAGAATTGATCTCATGGAGTAGAGGGCTCGCGATGAGAGCAACAAAGTCACCGCCAGGGTGGATCTGATGGACAGAGAAGCACAACTATGGCGTGCACAAGTTGGTCAGTAATTTGATGCTCTAAATGCTTAGTTGAAAACAGTTGTCGAGTCTTTGAATGTAAAATCATCTGCTACTGATTGAATGACCAGCATCACAATGAAGTAAATTTGTAATTACATTGCCATATATTGGCACTTTTACTTTTACTATGCAAGTAACAAACATAACAACAGGTACCAGATACAGTCTTTTATGCAACACTCTAATCTTAGTGATTGAGAGAGATAAAAATATTGAAACACGTCGTGTTGCGCGGATTGCTACAAACTTCAACTCGTCGCAGTAAATCGACAATTAACACAGCTTATACCGACACTCACTATAACCAATATTCCTTCCATTCAGTTGGTTCAGCATCCGGTATATACAAACATGTTGTATAATATCTCAACAGAGAAGGACTCTTTATTCCAAATGCAACGTCCAAGGGATCAATAATATTCATGAAACAAGGAGAAACAATACGCGATTGGGCATGAGATTCAACAATTTAGTAGTCCCGAATAAAGTAATAGCCTGAGAAAGCAGTCCAGAGATATTGATACTTGTAGACAGTCGGATTATACGCGTTCCATTGAGCTTTCATGCTTATATCACCGATGAGGAAACGTTGAGAATCTTGAGCCACCTTAATAGCCGTTTCTGTGTAGAATCTAGCTTGCTCTAAGTGCCAATATCCAACCATTTGATTATGCGCTTGAGACATGAAATAGGAAGCCTCACACAAATGATACATTTGGATGGATCTTAACGTGGTCATTTCAATACATCTTTTAATCAGTTTATAGTGAACCGTAGTTCCTTGTCCAATGCTTTCTCCTACAGCAGCCCACAATTTGTCAATGTGCATCATACATCTAGCTATCTTTATCAGCTACACTCGTATTGTTGACTCGTAAAGATTATCACGCAAAGATTGCCTGCCCATACGCCTGATAGATCTGAAACTTGGTCGCCGCGGTAGATTTGCCATCAAGTTCTAAAACATTGATCCCAACTCTGACCAAGTATCTCTCCCAATTAGATACGCCAAAGACATGGTGCCACTAGAATCAACAAACTATAAATGCTCCTTCAGAGCCATAGTGATGTCATACAGCGCAAACTTTACCATATTAATTAATTAAGGATCAGCAGCATCCATTGAAGCTCCGATAACTGCAATGGCAACTGGTTCAATAAGGTGCATAAACGCATCTCGTTCACTCAGCTTTAAGTATTGATGATCATAACTCAATCTAGCAGCTACAACATTAGCAATATCATACGCCCAATCTTCACCACTTTCGAAAATCATCTATCCTAGCAGTGGTCGGCCTGTGGCAACAACTCGCTCATGTATCAAGCGCATATCACGCATCCTGTTATAAGCATACAGTGAGGATAGAAATAGAGGGACATCAATATCAAAATTTACCCAATAAGAAGTCTCTGGATAATATATCATTGACTTCTCTGCATTCAACGAGTTGTTGAACATGTAGTCTAGCATAAACTTTGAATCAATGTTTCCATAGCTGAGCACAGGCTCGTCCAATGCAGAAAGTTGCACAGTGTGAGGCATCAGCGCAATACCTTCATTTGCCAAGCTGGGTAGTGTCAGATTTATGATCAAACATCCACATGGAGCTGCTGCGCCTCATGCCGCAATATTCCCACGCTAAGGTTAGAAGTGAAACGGACTCAGATAAGGTCAAGCATGAGAATCTTTTCATGATAAGAAATATAGTAACTTACATCATCCACTTTACTTATCATTTCTTAACACGTTATCAGCACTGCTGAATCATGCCGACTGGTGCTTAAACATCCTCTTCTACTCCTGCTGTTACGGCTGCTCAAGACGCCGACGCGTCTATCAGAATTCACAACTGGTGCATGCTGAAAGTATAGTCAGATTACTTTGTGTGGGTAAAGAGAATGAAGGTGCTGCTGAAACTGCTGAAGGCCTGGGACGAAGTGAAGCAAGTCCCGATGGACACTGATCAGGCCTCCTTCGCCATTGAAGCTAACATCTCCATGGACCTTGCAAGCAAGTTCATAGATTGCGATAAGGCGTCTGATTTGTGGACGTAGCTGAGTAAGCACTTTGTCAGACAAACTGTTGCCAGTCGCCTCGAATATCTTGGAGAACTCCTCTCCTTTGAATTCAGCGATCGAGTGGAGGACGGTTTTACCTCTGCGGAGGCTATCGAGCGCTCCTTGATCCACGCAAATGGTGGCTCTGATTTGATCAAAATCAGCGATCTTGTGACAATGGTTCTACTTGGCAGACTCCCTGAACATTTGAGAGTGGTGCGTGCTGTGGCTGGCACTGAAGCTGCTCTTGTCAAACGTGACGTCCTGATGTCGCGCTGCATCACTGAGGACGCTGCCTGTATCAATGCATCCAAGGTCATGAAATTAGCGAAGCATCCAGGCCAATGTCGCGGCGCTGATTGTTGGAAGTGTCATCCACACTTGAGACCGGTATGCCAGAAGTGCAAATCAGCTGGGATGGAGAGATTCAATCACTCTGAAGGGAGTAAATTTTGTAAGGGGTAGCAGAATGCTTCTAAGGCTGGTGAATGACATAGTCTGGTGACGCGTAAGGCTGATCAGTCCTGGATCATTGATAGCGGAGCAAGTGACCACTTCACTAATACATAAAATAATTTATTTAACTCCTCTAACTTTCGTACTTAGGTTGGTACAGCGAATGCGTCAATGGCTTGCGTTAAGCGCGGCAGTGTTATCTTCAACAGCAAGTAACAGGGTGTTGAACTCACTAATGTCTTGTATTGCCCGACATTATCGGAGAATCTGCTTTCGGTTTCAAAGCTCTGCAATTCTGGATACAAGGTTCTATTTGACGGATAGACCGTGTCATGTTTCAAAGACCACGTGGAACTGCCAAAGGAGCTTTTATGGCGAGGAGTAAAGTCTAAACGAGACGGCTTATGGAGAGTTGTATCCAATTCTGGCAGTCAAGCTCTCTCTCTCACTTCTTAGTCTTCTTAGGAGATATGCGATGATATGCACTCTAAGCTGGGTCATGCTAATGTCAAAGATGTCGTCAAATTTTGCAACGATCACGGGATAGGCAAAATTAAAGCTGAGGATTGCTCTGAATGCATCTCTTGTATCATTGGTAAGAATAAGCGCTCCTCAATGCATCCTACGGATAATAGAGCAGACAGAAATGGTTCGCGTCTGCACACAGATATCTGTGGCCCGCTAGTTGCAGACATTAATGGTAACCAATATCTCATCACATTCACTGACGACTAGTCGCGATTTACTCTTGCCTTCTTGATGAAAAGAAGGTCTGAGGCTATCAAGTGTTTTAAATATGTGCATTAGAAGCTGCGTAATGAAGGAATCTGTGTATAGTCAGCGACATTTGGTGAGCATAAAATGAGTCAATTCTCTTTGGATCAGAGTGCCACTCCTGTTGTAGTCCAATCTTTGCGATCGGACAACGCCAAGGAATACTTATCTAACGAATTCGCAGGATATCTGTAGGACAATGGCATCATGCATGAGCTTACAGTTCCCTACACTCCTGAGCAGAATGGTGTTAGCGAGCGGAAGAATCTGACTATATTTAATAAAGTGCGCACTATGTTGATAGAGTCAAAGCTTCCAGAGTAGTTTTGGGGCCAGGCTGCGCTGGCTGCAGTGTATCTAAGCAATATTAGTCCATCTAGCTCCAACCCATAGTCTAAAAGCCCTTATGAGGTATGGTCAGGTAGGTTGCCGAAGTCGAGTCACTTGCAAATATTTGGCCAGCACTCCTTTGTTCACGTTCCTGTTGAAAAGCGGTCCAAGCTGGATCGACGCGCTGTAGAATGCATTTTTATGGGCTATACTGAGTCTACATCGATATTGCGGTTCTATGATATTGTGCGCCAAAAGTTGATAACCTCCAACGCATTTACATTTCCTAAAGAAAAGAGGTTTGGTGTAGATTTAGCTTATGACTCCTCCTAAAACTCTAAAGCGGCAAGTCAAGAAACGACTCTGCAAGAGTTCACTGTTCCCCTTATGCCACCGGTACACCATCATTCATCATAAGAGGCCACAGTTCAGATACTGCCATTAAGTTAATCTTAACCGACTGAAGATCTTGACATGCTGTAAGCTCCACAGTCAACTGCGCCTGCAATGAGTTCTTCTCCTAACAATGCCTAACCTGGATCTACCGTTGTTGTTGTCTCAGACAGTACTCCATCTGCGCCTAAAGAGATTGTGTCTAGAGTTGATCCTTCTAATATTGTCAGTGGAAAAAGAGTGCGAAAGCAATTTAAAGCACTCACTACAAAGTTGCAGAGAAATCCGCAAAGTGTGCGCGAAGCATTATCAGGACCTGACAGGGATCATTATTACAAGGCTATGATGAAAGAAATTAATGGCCTTGAGAATCGAAAGACATGGAGGAAGGTATAGCGACAAAAGGGAGACCGTGTAATCAAGTGTCGATGGGTATTTACTAAGAAGAAGACTGCGGCTGGCGATTACAAATTCAAGGCTAGATTGGTCGCGAAGGGCTATTCACAAGTTTCTGGGGTGGACTACTAGGAGACTTATGCACCTACAGCAAGAACGAACTCACTCAGAATTATGTTATCCAAATGTGCCTCTCTTGATTACGAGATAGAGCAAGTTGATGCCGTTTAGGCTTTCGTTGTGCCTGAACTCAAGGAGGAAATTTATATGGAAGTCCCGGAAGGTGGCCTACTCGACTGCGGAGACGATGTTAAACTTCAACTTCTCAAGACACTCTATGGATTGAAGTAGGCTGCGGCAGAATGGTATAATCACCTTATGCAATGTTTAGCATAACTTGGATTCGTTCCTACAGAGGCTGATCATTGCCTATTCTACAGAAAAGAAGATGATGCCCTCATACTGGCGCATGTTGACGATATGCTACTTGGTATTAAGGGGATTGATCAAGCATAAAAGCTGAAGAAAGATATCGCGTCCATGATTGAGATTACTGACCTCGGTCCCGCATCGTATTTCCTTGGACTTCATATCGAGCGTGACAGATAAGCAAAGACGATATTGTTGCATTAGCATAGATTTATTGCTGAACTGTTGGAAGATTATTAGATGAGTCTCGTGAAACCAGCACCAACGCCGATGGACTCTACAGTCTCTTTGTCACTCTAGGACTGCCCTTAGACGAAAGAAGAGCAAGAGTTGATGTAAGATATCCCTTATTAACAAGTCGTCGGCGCTCTATTGTACACTGCATGCGCAACTCGTCCTGATATATCAGCCGCTGTTGGAAAGGTTTGCAAGTTTTCTTCTAATCCAGGTCAAAAGCATTGGACTGCTGTAAAGAGGATTTGTAAATATTTGAAGGGCACAAGTAAGTTGGGTATTTAGTTAGGTGGAGAACACGGGACCGTGATTTAAGGATGGTCTGACGCGGACTGGGCAGGAGATACCGATGGTCGGAAGTCTACTGGCGGTTATCTGTTTAAGCTTGCTAATTCTCCAGTATCTTGGCAAAGTAAGCTTTAGAATATAGTGGCTCTGTCTAGTTGTGAATCCGAGTACATTGCGTTATCTAACTCTGCTTAAGAAGCTATTTGGTTGCGAAGATTACTGCAAGAAATAGGATGGACACAGGACGCCGCTACACTGATACATGAGGACAATCAAGGTGCTATAGCCGTTATTAATGGTAATAAGACTCATTCAAGAACAAAGCATATAGACGTGCGTCATCACTTCATCAGAACTTGCGTGCGAGATGGTCATCTACGTGTTGTCTATTGCCCTACTGACCTAATGCTCGCAGATATACTCACAAAGCCACTGCCGACTCAAAAGTTTCTTGCGCTTCGTGATATGATGGGAATGTCTGAATCTGTGGCGGATCACGGCGGCGAGCAAAGTGTTTGATCACGGCGGCGTGTCAGATTTATGATCAAACATCCACATGGAGCTGCTGCGCCTCATGCCGCAATATTCCCACGCTAAGGTTAGAAGTGAAACGGACTCAGATAAGGTCAAGCATGAGAATCTTTTCATGATAAGAAATATAGTAACTTACATCATCCACTTTACTTATCATTTCTTAACAGGTAGAAAGTTGAAGTTGACTGTTAATCCATTCATTTAGCAACTCAGCCCCTGACTGACATGTATCTTTACATAGACTTATACGCCATATTCTTGAAATGCGATATTACCCAGCACATTCAGATGCTATAACGTGTTAGAGCATGATGTTGCCGTGAATTCAGATGAACCAATCTCGGTAGATATAAACTGTCCAATGCTGAGAAATAATCTCGCGTTACTTTTCAAGTTGGATTGTGCATACCATGTAGAACCAGTGTGCAAGTCCTGAGTCAGCAGTAAACTATGCTATTACCATAAGGAGAGTGGAATATCATATCCGCAATTAATTGCCCACATCTCGCACAATTGCATTATGCGTTTTTTTCTCTGCAACCGCAAGTCCATGCTCTCAATATAAGATTTATGCCACAACAGCACCCATTCTAGTGACTCTTACTTATTAGCAATTAACCATTACAATTTGAGGTGAAATAACGGTATCATATCCTCCCATGGAGTTGAGATTTAACCATCGACGGGAGAACGCAGTGACAGGCCACTGAGAAAGGAAGTTAGTGGTAAGGGATGTTGAGTGTGTATGTGCCATCTCCTAATTGGATATAGAGGACTCTGAGAGGACATGGATTTCAGCAGAGACAATCCGTTCCAAATAGCGTTAGCAGGCGGTATCACAGGCTATTCAGAATGAAGAAACACGAAGCCAATTTGCTAGAGTATCTCATAAGCACAGTACAGAAGTCCAATGTTGGCATTTAATCTGCGAGTGTATTTACCAGTGAAATTCTAAGCAGAGCCATGGCACGCGATAACCTTACCAAGTCCATGTTAGTTTTCTGAAACAATTTCGAATTCTTCGTCTCGGGGATGATTGAGCCGTGTCGATTGATCAGTCACCACCGGTCCAAACTATATGGTTTAATCAACTATAATTGACGCGTCACTTCCATTGTAGTTTAATAAAAGCGCGTCTTTTCCAACTGATTACTATATTAATTCAATGATATGACGTTGAACTGGTTCTGAGACTTATTGACTAAACGCTAGATTGAGTTTACGCGTTTCTACCCCTTGGAAGTCAGCTTAACCATACAATGAAATGATAAGCGTGGAAAGTATCACACCCACACTATACAAATTCATTATTACTTGTATGTGTATATATATTTTGACTCAGATGTTTGCTTTTCTAATTCAGAAATGGCAATCAAAGTTGATATGAATAATTACAGAAAAGATCGCGCTGAAACATGGCAAAAACTTAGAGCAGGCAGTCATTCGATTGTTTCCTCCTTTGCTGATTTGATCTTTTCAACCACAATCGCGTTTCATTCTTCTTTGCAGTTGTACTTTGTAGTAGGAGAGACAATGACGAATGTTGTAAAAATCGTATCTTGGAATGTCAACTCTCTGGTCTCATTTGTGAAGAATAGGAAAAAGGCTCATCTGATTAACGTTCTCCAAGATCTGGATGCTGATATAATTTGTTTTCAAGAGCACAAGCTTGGACGTGATGTTTTATCGTCATTGAGCTTGAAGAGTTGGAAGAATATTGCAATGCCGACGGACATGGACCATCCTTCTGATCAAAGCTTTGATGCGTACTTTGCATTTAGTTCTCTTAAGAAGAGATATAGTGGAGTAGTGACTTATGTCAAAAGGGGTAGTCCATTGAGGCCAATCGAAGCGTTTGATGGTTGGATTCCGTTTATGAAATACGTGAGATTAGATTTCGATTTATTTACTGCAGATAATGGCGGTGGATATGATGTATCATTCGACACTATTGATAGGATGGATAAAGAGGGACGCGTCGTCATCTTAGATTTTGGGAATATCTATCTTTTTAATGTATATGTGCCGAATATTAATGATCAGTTTAAGGAAGATTTTTTCAGAGTTATGATCGTAGTAAGCCAACACTTGCATTCTCTTGGTAAATCTGTCATAATTGTGGGTGACTTGAATGCGTGTGCTGCAGAGATTGATCACGTTGAACCGTAGAAATCTATTATAGAGCATGGACTGTAGTCTTTTCTTGATCTTCCTGCTAGGCGTCTATTGAATGAACTACTGCTGTAATTCCATGATTCTTTTAGGTTGCTTTATTTTAACAAGAGAGACACTTATACTTGCTGGAATACTTATATTAGTGCTCGAGATGGTAATTATGGATCTAGAATTGATTACATACTAGTGTCGAAGTAATTGAAGGACTCCGTTGTGAAGGCTGGCTGTCTGACTGACATTCTCGGAAGTGATCACTGTCCCGTTTCCGCTACTTTGAAGTTACCAGACTCCATCATATAATCGTCTAATAAGGAATCTCTATTGTTAGAATGTCCCCCATTGTGTGCCAAGTTTTATCCAGAGTTCAAGTCTCAAAATTCTCTTCTCGGTTGGCTCCAACCTCAATCAACGTCTCTTGGTACTTCAAGCAATAAACGCGGTGCAACTGAACTTCTGTTACAGTAGGACCAAGCAGAAGGTGTCTAGGCTCATTAAGTTATTAAAACTGAATATTCTGATGAGAGATTGCTTGTCTCTGAATTTTCTGGTAAGGGAGCTGTCGAATTTAAAGAATCAACCTCAAGCTCAATCATGATTGAAAAGTCGCGTAAAAGAGTTTAGACTGAGTCTGTCTCAACCGGTGCTACTGGAAATAATAATACCAACACGCCAATCAAGATGAAGGCTGAATGGGGAAGTATTTTTAATAAAGAAAAGGTTGAAGTTCCTCTTTGCAGGCATAAAGAACCGTGTCAAGAGTTGCTGTGTAAGAAAGGTAACAATAAAGGAAGTCGATTCTATATGTGTAAACGACCCAAGAAATAGGAGGGAGATTCAAGTGGATAATGCAACTTTTTCAAGTGGAAGACTGCAAAGTGATGAGTAACTCAAAAAAGGCAATTTGACTACTTAAACTCGTAGAACATGTATAAAATTTAGAATGTGATTGTCCAGTATAGTAAGCGGTATAAATATATCAAGTGTCAATTATCAGAGTCACTGGTCCATCATTAAGAATTTGAACATCCATCATTGCGCCAAATTTGCCAGTCTACACTCTATCTGGGAGATGATTCCGCAACTTTTAAACAACATGATTGTATAACTGCTCTGAATCTGAAGCCTTCATCGCGTCATGGAAATCTGGTTTATTCCCTTTCAGTTTGCCGTACAGCGTGAATTGACTCACTATCAATAGACCGAGATTTAAAGACTTGACCGATTCGGACCATGATTTACCAGTATCTGCATTGTCCCATAATCTGACATTTAACAATTTATTTACCATCTTATCTGCCTGATCCATTGTGTCCGTAGTGGAAATGCCCAACAATACGCACAGTCCGCGATCAATCTATCCCACCGTCTCTCCATCCACCAGAACGCTGGCACTTTTCACGCGTTACAACACCGCTCTCATAAATATTCTTAATCAAACAATTTGTTTGTGTTTTATGTAATGTCAATAAGACTGCGATAATAAAGAATCTTTGGTACATAAAAAAGTTCCGCAAATGAAGAAAGGAGTGTGCATTGATCTTTTAGATATCACATCTTATAAGCTTTAATAGCGCGGAAATAGTTAGCAAAAAAATGAGGCACGAATGTTATTGAACTATAAATAATACAAAATTGAGTTTACTAGTATAATAGGCAAAGTACTTTAGTTTCATTACAGCAAGGCGGCGAATCGCATTGTTTCTCGCTGATAAAAGATTCAAAAGATTTCGATCTCTTCCTCTGCTTTATTACCTCTTTATCATTCTCGGCAAAGATGACGTCAATATTCAAAAGTAAATCTGCTAGACGATTGTTAACTTTTGGTGCCGTCCTTGGTGTCGGATACGTGGTGGATGACAGGCTATATGCAAAGAGTATATAGAGGAATCTGCGAACTCTGTATAATGGTGTGATGATCACTTATGAATACAAGGTGAATTTTGGTCCTAATGCAGATATTGATGCTATCCATTAGAGAGTCGCTGATAGAATTCTGCATACATGTCAGAAAAATGGTGGCTTGTATGTTAAATTTGGACAAGGTGTCTGCTCTTTCAATCACATACTCCCACCGCAGTATGCTAACACTCTGAAGCCGTTGTTTCAAGATGCACCGACTGTCCCGTTCAGCGATGTCCTATAAACGTTCCGAGAGGAATTTAAAGCTGAGCCTTTGGAGTTATTCAAAGAATTTGATCCGGTACCTATTGCCTCTGCGTCCATTGCCCAGGTGCATAAGGCTGTGTTGCCAGATGGCACTCGCGTAGCTGTTAAAGTACAGAAGCCTTATATCAGGAAGTAGCTCGATTGGGACATGTTTGTGTATGGGTAATTATTGAGAGTTTTTGAGTATGCGTTTGAATTACCCATCATGTGGACTAAAGATTATTCTGAGAAGCATCTGAGATAGGAGGTGGATTTTATTAATGAGGCCCAGAATGCTGAACGTGCATTTCGTGATATGTAGAGCAATCGCAGGCTTCGTGATGTCACATATGTGCCTAAAGTATTCTGGGACTATACTACATCCCGGGTGATGACTACAGAGTGGATTGATGGACTCACGCTGGTTGAACCAGATGAATTGCGCGAGAATGGCTATAATTTGGCAGAAATTATGCGAATTTTTGTTGAAATGTTCTCACATTAAATATTCTCTGCTGGCTTTGTGCATTCCGACCCTCATGCCGCCAATGTTCTTGTGCGTAAAATCAATAAGAAGAATGGTGGAGGCCAGTAAACTTAACTGGTACTTTTGGATCATGGTTTGTATATTGAAGAAAGGGAAGAGTTTAGGCTGTAGTATGCTCGATTTTGGAAGTCTATTTTCCTCTTGGATATTGATGCAATGAAGGATATTTGTTCTAAATGGGGAATGAGTGATTTTAAGATATTCGCTTCAGCCACCATTTAGAAGCCATTCAGTGGAAAGTAGCTGGTACATCAGGGAAGAGTGACTATATCAAGGGAAGAAATGTACAAGATGTAGACTGCATCGAAAGATCGTATTTAAAAATTTTTGGCCAACTCTGCTCAGATTCCTCTTGAACTTATATTTGTGGGCAGAAATATCAATTTGGTTAGAAGTGTGAACAAGCTATTAGGTAGTCCTGTGAATAGAATTAACGTTATGGCTGATTACGCGGCTAGGAACTGTTCAGATTAGCGCTATGTAAACAAAGATTATAAGAATGATGGATTTGTGGACGTTGTACGAGGATAGATTGTAGAGAATTACGATACTCTATCATTTAAGCTAAGGCTATTTGTACTCTCTATAGCGTTCAGACTGTCCAACTTGATCTTGTCGATTCGCTCATGGCTCTCTGGTAACCGTAGAATTGGATTTGAAGAGGTATTAGACTCATAGATGGCATCTCAGCTCAAGGATTAGTACGGTATCACAATTAATGCTGAAACATTTTCCGCATGATTCTTGATAGTTATAAAGTGATATGTACACTAAGCCCATTTTCAATGTCTCTATTTCTACTGTATAATGACACCCTAGTTACTTCTTTGTGAATATCACGCAATGATATATTGTGTATTCATTCATTCATTCGGCGTTATGTAAACAAATTGTGAAACATGCGCCACAAACGCGCGATCGTCGCTCCATTTATCGCCCGCTCTCACTCTAGTTCGCCTGGTTAAACTTTCGGAAAATTATTTCCGCTTTCTTGGATCTATTGTTCTAGTATTGAGACTAGACATTTAGTGGCATTCACTACCTTTATCATTTAAGAGTATTAAGTATCTGGTATACTTCGGCCGAGTGGTAGATTTCTCTGATATACAATGCTTGCCTTTACTTTGATTATTGTCACTATATCTTTGGTGGAGTTGGTAGCACCGTTTGGTTCTGGTTATAACAATGGTTTTGAAGATGATCTCGGCCTCGATGACTGGAATCCATCTGTGCCATTAAACTACACTGATAACTTTTAATTACAGCAAGACCAACATTTACATAATCAGCTAGTATTGTAAGACCAGGCAGAGAGTTGGAAGAAGTAGAAAAAGAGGAAGTAAAAGAAGGGTGGAGATAAATCCAAAGTCAAAATTGCATTTATTGGCGATCAGGGACTGGGCGATCAGTAAAGAAAAGTTTTGAAACTGATCCGAAAATGGGACGCTGATCTGATTGTACACGCTGGTGACTTTGATTATGTCGATAATCCTGCTGCATTTTAGAAGCAGCTTTAGGATGTGATGGGTACGCGGTTCCCGTATTTGTCTTGTATTGGGAATCATGATTTGTATGAGTGGGAGTGGTACAAAGATGTTCTGTAAAATCAACTGGTATAGTCTGGCTTCGATAGACATTGCAAAGGTATATATGGCGTGAAAATGGTATGTCTTTACTAGAATATTCTTATGGTATTTTCTGGCGTAGCTACTAGAGGTGGCAAGCATCCGCAGTTCATTGACAGTGTTTTCAAAGCTAATCGAGACGTTCCATGGAAGATTTGTGTTTTCCATAAGAATCAGCACAAGTACTAGACGGGAACGAAGCAGGATGAAGTTGGATATGAGGTGTATGAAGTCTGTCGGAGACATGGTGCTATAATTGCTACTGCCCATGAACATAGCTATTCAAGAACTAAAGTTATGTCTAATTTTGTTGATGCGTCTGCTGTTGATCAGCATCATCATCATTATCATCCTTTGACCGTGATTACGGAGGACAATGAGCAGAGTGAGGCTGAAGATGTGTCAACTGTAACTATTCGTAGAGGAGAAACGTTCGCTTTCGTGTCTGGTCTTGGTGGCAGAAGTATACGGTAGTGTCGCAAGAATATCGGTAAAGAGCACTGGTGGGCAAGCTATGGTTGTCAATAGTAGAATATTAATCACGGAGCTCTTTTGTGTGAATTTTAGACTTTTAGTCGTAAGAGCACCTTGAAAGACGCCAAGATTTAACGTCATGAGAGCTTAGATGAAGGACTTGTGGGTAAATGTCATTTTAAGACTATTGATGGTGAAGTTTATGATTAGTTTGTCATCAATAACGATATCGCCAAGCAGCCTGGAAATGATTATCAGTCTGAGGATGATTTCATATCGTCTTTATCTGTACAATCTGGTGAATCGTTCATAAGAAGTCGAGATGATATTCTATTTAAGAAGTCGGGATCTGGCGAGTGGAGAATTTATGAGCAGGCAATACTTAATTTCTAGTTAGATGCTCTTAAAACTAGTTTGCATTAATATCCGCCATCTGATAATGCTTAGTTAATGCTAAGATTCAAGTTTAACATGAAAGACAGTGGATATACAGGTGGCCGTCTATAAAGTGTGAATCTGTAGTTTTACGGACATGGCAGTAGTTGTAAACGTATGCATCTACATCTAAGAGCTGTATTGCCTAATCAAGACGCGTCCGTATCAAGTAGTGAATTTGTGTTATGGACTCTTGATGAAGACTCTTGTGAAAAGCATGAAGTTTGGAATTCTCCAGATTTATCAAATTTACTAAATGCGCGCAAACCATTCGATTAAATAGTCTTGGATGTAGCTGCGATAAGCTCCATTGGCTCTGATTGTAGCGTCTTTGGCTTTGACCCTTCAAGACTGGATCTGGCTCCGTCGTTGTTTTTCTAATATTATCGTTGATATTTTCTTGTAATTCGCTAATAGTATGAATTTAATATGGTTATGTGGAATTTCAATTAACTCTCTCTCTTCTTTAAGAGGTAAAGTCTGACCAGACTATACCAAGTGTATTTCTATAGCTTTGAATCTTTCATTAGTTTCCGGATCACTTTGTACGAAAGGAGCTTCGATTGACCATTACATTCATTATTAGCGCTACTACACAGACCAAGGCTTAGCGCGAGTGATCAGATTGAGCATGATTATGGACAGTGCATAGACATCGGCCGCTTTCAAGATCTGAGGTGATGTCTCAGTATAACGCGATCTAAAACGAACAAATAACTCAGGAGCAGCATACGATAGGGACAATCCACGCTACCAACTAACCTAAAAAGCAGTCACCAGCAAAGCGCTATCATCAGTGATGGACGAGATACCAAGGTCCGACAAAATTGGGACCAACCAACCATTTGCGTCCGCGTCCAGTAGTACATTCTAAGGCTTTAGATCACAGTGAACAATATGCTAACTATGCATGTAAGCGATGGTCTGAGACAGAATAAGCAACAGTTTATGCAATTAATTTTTGGACATTGGATACATTTAAGCAGTAGGGCTCTATCCAAGAGCATAATCGGATAAATCACCCATCGGATAGAACTTAATCAACATCACTGCTTCATTTGTATCACAAAAGCCATGTAGCTTCGTAATTTACGGAACATCTCTGAACTTGTACAGTAGACTAAGCTCTTGATAAAAGGCCTGCTATTCACTAGCTTGCATTTAAGTAAATGGACGAGTACTAACTTTGGCCACAATTTTGTCATTTCCAACGACCTGAACAAGTGATGGCGCAAAAGGACGCGCCATGTAAATCTTGGACATTCCACCGGCTGCAATTTAATTCAACACTTAAAAGTCAGAGCCAAAATTAAACTTCAAGAATGCAGGGATGTAAATAGCGTAATTGGTAGGCAATGCGGTAGTTTGAGTTTGCATAGAGGTACTAGCAACAAAATTTGTCTGCTACTGTGACAAAGTATTTAGTAAGCCAGCCTTTATAACCGAAGCTGATTATCTGCGACGACGAACCAACAACAGAGCAGCCGCAATCAGCACAATAGCAATGACAATGTATGCCATAATGCTCACAATTTGAACTGCCAATTAGCCATTAGCATTCTTGTCAACACTTCTAAGTGATTCATCCTGGGTGGTCAAAGATGGAGTAGGAGTCCCTGAATCCACGGCACTGTTAATAATTCCACAAAATACACATGATGAATACGCATTAGAGGAGTACAAACTAACAGTAGAAGAAACTTCAGCAAATGACAATGACACAGACTTAAAAGTTGACACTGCATCGGTGAGTACTTTGCTTGTAGGAGATAGAGCAGATGAGCTTCCAATGACAGAACTGTTAGTGACATATATCCGACTACTACTGTCTGGAGACACCGCCATACCATCAGTAGATGTTGTCGCCGTGATAACTTGAGTAGCAAACACCAAGGAAATACCAGTTGCTAAAATAGTACCATCGGAGGTGGTTACAGCAAATGAAGATGTAGTACTCGTGGTAGGAGTTGTCGTCGTAGTGGTGGTAGTAGTAGTCGTTGTCCGTGTAGTAGTAGTAGTAGTAGTAGTGGTAGTAGTAGTAGTAGTAGTAGTAGTTGTCGTCGTGGTACTTGTAGTTGTGGTAGGAGTCGTACGAGTAGTCGTGGTAGAGCTAGTAGTCGTGGTTGTGGTAGTCTTCCTTGTAGCCGTAGTCACCATTGGCTGATACGCTCTTGGCAATGTTCTATCTATAAAAAAGAAAGCATTCTTATTGCCAAACTACGTATAATCGACTGGAATATTTATATATCCAAATCCATCAATAGCAATTCCAGTCGCTGTATTGTTATACTACGAAGAAAAAGACACCATTTGAGCTGGGCCCTGAACTAGAGTAGTTGGGTCAATCTATGCGTAGTAACCTTCTCGGTACACGGAGTCAGACAAAGTATCATAAACATTTTTCCATCCTGACACCCACACCGTACCAGCGTAGAAATCCACATCGATAGCCTCAAGAGCATCGTCCTAAGCAGAACCGAAAAGCATACTTTGAGCACCTCTTACACCATTCAAATTAAAGGAGGTAACCCAGTGATCTAAACCGCCATAGGCCGACTTGCCGTCTACAGAAGCACCGATAAAACCTGCAGCAAACACCTTATCTCGAGCCAAGCTAAAAGCAAGAGCATTAAATCCAGAAATGACACTCTAGACACTTTCCACTACTAGCTGTCCGTTGCTTGAAGAATATACTCCAAAGTAAGCATACAAGCCCTCTACAATACCACCGACATATATATAGCCATTACCATTTGAGGACGCAATTACGGATCTGAACTCATAAGAACTAGGGGAAGACTTTTAAATAGTCCATATATGAGTACCATCAGGCCTATACTTGGAAATAAATCCCTAAGATTAGGTTGAAACCACATCGTTCACACTGTTAACTTTACCATAAGTATAGCCAGCCACGTACACAAACTAGTTATAAGAATCCACAAAGACAGACTTGGGGACATCAAGAAACTAAGAGCCAAAAATTACAGTCCAAATCACCGTGCCGGTAGAGTTCAACTTCACCAGGGATATATCGCCATTGGCTTTCAGCGACTAACCGTTAAAAGCATTCGTGCAAGGACCAACTGCGTAAATTTCTTGCGTTGCAGTGTCAATGCTGAGAGCGGCTAAAATATTACCAGTGCCTTGACCAAAGGTTGTAAGATTATATTTAACAGTAGAGGGAGAGAAGCGCTGCAGAGCGTAAAGACCATTGTAAGAGCCTGATATCCAGACATATCCATCAGAGCTCAACTTCACGCCAGTAACAATGGAAAGCACACCAAAAGCCTTTACGTATATACTACATAGCGCTGGATGAAAAAGAGCAAATGCAACAATTAGCCAAAAGCTTATCATGAAGATTGGGCACTATTTATTTAAACAAAATGTATCAAGACAATATGCAGTATGCTATGAGAAGACGTGGTAGAGAGGGAGGGAGGGAGAGACGAAAGCAGCGAGGCTCGTACGATAATCTAGCTATGCAATATATATTCAGGCTTAAAATAGCACCCAATCACTGAATCGTAGGAGACCAACGGGTCAGTGCCTCTGTGGAAAGCAGTTGGCCGTAGTTTCCTAAAAGGAGGAATGCCCATCTACAGCACTGTGCATAATCCATCGATCAAGCATTGTATACGTTTCAACTGTATTTTTACCTTGATCAAGAAGCAAGACGTAACATACCAAACATCACAGGTTTTATGTGAGTGGTCGGTGAAAACGATCGGCACACTGAACTGCCGCAGCAGAATAGGAAGTGAAAATAGCAGCATTACTAAAGAGTGTTATAGATAGTTTTATTTATTTTCATAAAAACTCTGAGTTATAAAGTGCGCCATCAATTCATTCATCCATCCAATACGTGATGATGCATGCCGTAACTAGGACATATCACCAATCAGATCCGACACGAGTCCACGACATTTTCACGCGCGGATTGTTCAGGTCCTCAATGCATCATACTTTTTATCCTTTTTTGACGTACATTATTATATATCCCTTATAAATCACGCACAGTAGTTTAAACTCATATATAATATTACCTATGAATTGTCAATTATTAGCGCTGATTTGCTGTTTGATCACAGTCTTCTCCGTTGACGCGGTAGAGCCCACAGCGATGAACGGTTGGTTTGGCTCAATGCCGTGCGAATAGGCCGTAGCTCACGTCTGCTCCTAAGTGGATAATGCAATAATATCTGATAATGTTGGTGAGGCCGCGTATAGATTCTAGTCCTTGAAGAAGTAGAAAAAAACATACGGTATACTGAGTGCATTAGATATGAGCTTGGCGCTGTAGCAGGTGTGCGGCTTTGCCAAGGGGGACCGCCCTCTTTCTGTGGCGCACATTTGCTAGATTGCTCCCGTTGTCGTCTAGGTGGCTCCACACGTACGGAATGCGATACGCTCTCATAGCTAGTAGCGCAAATTGGGGAAATATCTTGATGGTCGCGGTATTAGCTAGTTAGATTTGAAAGAAATGCCTAATCCTAAGAAAGATATGGTAGGGTACAACTAATGGTTGGAGCTGAAAGGACATCGGCCTCTTCAATCTCTACCGGATAATAGCCAAGTAAAGCAGTTGAGAGCGTGTGAACGCTTCAAATTTGCGGGCTTGTCTTTAGCTGGCATAGCATCTACCACGGCAGTTAATTAACATTTTTAGGGGAGAGAATTGAATATGTTTTAAAGATGCGTTCTATATGCAACACCCACGGTAGTTGGCAGTGGGTTAGTGAAAGGCATAGCTCAGGATCTATTTCGCCACAAAGCAGCTAAAACTGAAATATGGAATGATGACTGAAAAATTTGAGAGATAAATTTCAAATTTATTAAAACCTTATGCTATTTCATTTAAATAATCAGAACTGATCAAAAGCGTTACCATAATCATCATTTTCTCTAGATTGGCCAACGTCATCTGCCACTTTCTTACTATCTTCCTAATCGCGGTTACATGCGGTGTCCAAGCCTGCTTGATCATATTCATCGCCGCGTACATTCTTTTGTCCACTTTTCCATGGTATGAAATTTCTAGTATCAGCAGCATGTGTGAATCTTGGAATGAAGGGCGGAGCAATTTCTCGCCGTCTAAGCTATTCCCAGTTTATAGACTAGAACCATTTATGATTTTTGATCTCTTCAATGCCATTGACACCGAGCCGTTTGCTAGGATTCTTTGTTAATAGAAGTCTAATCAAATCTTTGGCATCAGGATCCATCGACCACGGGAATTCAACTTGTCCGTACAGGATCTTTCTATACACATCTTTCACATTGAGGTCATGAAATGGAGTCTAACCAACGAGCATCTCAAATATCAGGATACCAAGAGAGTAGAAATCGACAGCGAATGAATATCCAAGTCCTCTCCTGCCCAGTTCAGCATTTATGATAATCTCAGGAGCCATATACTGCGGAGTGCCACAAAAGGTGAACGTTCGTTTGCGCAAATACTTGGCAAAGCCAAAATCTGTAAACTTTATATGTCCCATAGCATCAATCAGAATATTCTCTGGTTTTATATCACGATAAATAATCTAGTTACTGTGCAAATGTTCCAGAAATAAGACAACTTCCGCAGCATAAAATCGCGCAGTATCCACATTGAAGCATTTGCGAAGAGTCAACTGAGTGAACAATTCACCTCCAATCACATACTCCATTAAAATGTACAGATTATGCCCATCTTGCATCGAGCCGACAAAAGACACCACGTACTGTGA
Organism: Amoeboaphelidium protococcarum; assembly: GCA_023515745.1. Lineage (NCBI taxonomy): Eukaryota > Fungi > Aphelidiomycota > Aphelidea > Amoeboaphelidium > Amoeboaphelidium protococcarum. Next base: position 663,966 of record JALECJ010000056.1, read on the forward strand.
ATTCAAGTCTGAGAGTATATTACGCTCAGTAATGACATGCTTCACCTCGTTGAGTTTAAATATCTGACTCTTACTCAAGACTTTCATGGCATAGTAGCGATCAGACTCGATGTGCCGCACCAAATACACCTTGCCGAAAGACCCTCTGCCGATGAATTAGACTTTTTCAAATTACGATAGCTTGGGATTCCTCATCTTAAATGACAGCTTAGGAGACACAATCTTGATAAACTTTTTAATGAATGGAACAATGTGCGCAGAAGCCGTGATCAGTGACGACATATGACTTGATCCTCTCATCACCTGCAAATCTTTGAGGTACACTTTATCAGTCTGCTACTCCACCATACTGACAAATTAATGGGCACACGTAAGCTCATCTTCTGAGCCAAGGTACAGACCGAACGGGACTTCCATATTACCAAAGAGTGACTAGACATTTTTACAAGTTAACGCGCCCCACAACGGCTAGGAGATGGTGATGGATGAGCTGTCAGAGATTTGACACAATGAACCGAGCGGACTATTAGTATTAGAATTCTAAGTGGATGCAGCAGCAGAATTTAAGGCGCTATTGAATGTGGTGAGTAACTTAACAGAAGCTGAACTTCTCATAGTGTTAAACCAGTGCTTCTACTCATCGACCGTGTACAGCTTGATCATATTGTGAGTTTTCACCATTCCAGAATCTGCAGTATTGAGTGATAGATAATCAATCAGCGGGGAGATGAAAAGATAGCCATTCACAGGTTCTCTATATCGCCAGTTCGAATAGTTAATACAGGCAGATGCACCAAAGCCGTGACCACCAATAAGCAGTGGAATGTCAGGATTATTAAATTTCAGGTGACACACAAACAGCCGAATATCGCCCAGAATCACATCTGTGCTATGAACTATAGATGAATTATCAATCCCTCGAAGTTCCACGGCGTACACAGCTACTGGCAGTTTACATGATAGGAGCCAAGGGAGAATAAGCTTGAAATCCATTTGAAATAGAATCACGTTAGCTTACACTCGATCATCAGATTGTTATGGCATAAATACGCGATACCGAATATTAAATCCATCATTGGCCACTAAGAATGAACTCTTGCCACAATCAAGCTTCAGATCATTATAAGTTCGCGTGACCAGATCATAATCGAACAGCACGGGATGCTTAAATGGTGCTGGACCACTCTCATCATCCCGTGGACTCTTCTCTCCAGCCTACAACTTCCTAGTGGGCACATCTCTAGATGCAGTAGCCTCTATCCACTCTCCCAACGTGGTGGATATCTGCAAAATCACGTCAATGTGTGATGCTTTAGGGATAATGTTCACGGTGGAGCGAACGGAAGATCTCTTGGGGAAATTAACAATCTTGTCAGGCACTATGATTTCTTCACATTCACCAACCCAGAAGCCAAACTGGGTATCAATCTTTTCAAACAACTTTTTAGGATTTACAGCGTTACAGGCTTTGGCAATATTAGATGACGCCAAATCCATAAAAGTGCTTTCAACTCTTGCATCATCGTGGTGTATAATCTCATCCTGTGATGAATACCGTTGCAATAAGTTATTGAACGAAGACACAGTTGAAGAGTTCTAATTCATACTGGACCTTCGTGATGACTTTAAACTGTCCAGGCTCTTGAAATTGATACTATCGCCAGCCATATAACCAAAGTGAGGTGAGATAAATATGGCTGCATCAACTGGCTCCCTCTACCTCCAGCCGAGATAATTAAGCACAAGACCACCTTAGAAGTAATGTCCACACAAGAATACAGGGAGACCGTCAAAGTTGACCTTTAAATACTAAATGAAGACTTTGATATCCACAAATACTTAATCTTTGGTAGGAGAATATCCTTTCAATCCACCAGATTGACCAAAGCCTCTTAATTCAAGCACGAATGAAATAATGTTATAACTTTTGCTGACTTCACTTGCAATATAATCATAATGTTAGCCATTAGCTGCAATCATGACTAGTATGGCCTTCTGATCATCTAAACCGTCACTTTAATACTATCTGTAGGATAACTTAACACCATCAGTACTGGCAATAAACTCAGATTTAGGCTTCGCTACAGCCTGAAACTTCTTCATGGCATTCTACAATCGCATAGACCGCGGGATATCAAATTAGGCACTAACATTCATACGAGACATTCGCTCAATACCGATTCGTCTAGATACACGCTCACTGTCCACTACATCGGGAATCGAGTGAAGTAATTCCAATTCGCCTTCCACCAGGACAGCACCACGCACTTTAGCCATCACAACGTTATTTTCATCAAGCAGGAAACCAAACATCATTCGGTCCGTCAGAGCAGCAGGGAGCATCATTTCAAATTGATGGGTACATGCTGTATTCTCCTAGCACACCACAGTACCAATATCCTCCATAAAGCCAGACGACAGATCGCTAGAATGAACCATAGGAAAAGCCTTGTGCAGTTTCACGCTGTCAAAGATCTGATCCCTTGTGTAGACAGCCTTGATAGTTTCAATCTCTGGAGAATTTACAGAGAATTTACATGTAATTAAAAACTTGTAGTATATTTCCTAATTCTTGGCCTTTTTGTATTCAGATTGATTAGCACGGCGGCATTGGATTTCATGTAGAGTAACTACACACAATCGCGACAAATAACTGATCAACGGCTATGCAATTAAATGAGACTCACCTTTATCAGTCGAGTGCACTTAAAGGTCTGGAGTTTCTACACAGCTCACATTTCCCATCGCTTGAAATAGATGAGTGTTAATGACTAGACCAATAAATAGCGGTGACAGACAGGCACAACCGACGCAACAATATGCGGCAACAGACGCGACACTGAATGAAAGTGTGAAACTGGAAAAGCCACGCGCGCTCTTGTTTTATCTTTCTTTCAATGTTTGTGGAGAGAAACGGGTGAGAAAATCGATCAAACCGAATCTCCACGGCTCTCTCTCTCTCTCTTCGGGTAGAAAAGATTCTCTCTCGCGTTTCTTTCCCTCTTTTTCATTCAGTTCTTCTGTCTTTGATGAAGAATTATAATAGATCAAATCTGTAGCCGGACGCGCTATTGTTGCTTATTTGATCGCGTATTTGATGGCTCTATCGAAGCCCATGTATACTGGTATTGTGTACGCATGGGTCATATTGTAGCCTAAAGTAACTAAATCCCTTGCAAAGGTCGCATATCGGTGGCTATTCTCACCTCTTTGTGCATATACCCACAATGGATATATATTGTTTGCGATGTTTTACTTAATTCATTATCAATCAATCTGACCATATCGCGTTTTCAATTGGCGCCGTATGACATCTACTTATAAATCTTGAATGCACATGATGTTCTATTATATTTGTTAGACTTCTTATAGAGTTTTACTCTTATGATGACAAGTACAGACTGATGCATTTCACATTTTAATTGTCAACTACCAAATTCTACACTCATGATCCGATTTAATTATAAGCTCATATTAAGAAATACCAATATCAATTTACACGTTCTCATAACGAATTTGAAAGATAATTAAACATGGTATCAGAAACAGGTACGACATAGAGTTAGATATATTAATAATGTCATATGCTTTACATAATATTTAACGGTTGTGGACGGACGCGTTTGCTCAGCCTGGTGCGAATTTTAAAGCGAAATGGCCAACTTATTAAATCGATATTCATTACTCTTGCTAACGGTCACTTTCAACGGTCATAAGTTCACGTAGAAGCATTGTCGCGTATTCAGAGCGGCCAAGTTTAAACTTAAGATTCAGCGCTGTCAACTGTCCATCATCGACGCCATTATTAGCATTGCTTTTGTTTTCAAGAGTATCCATGTCAGAGTTCACAAGAGGTACTGTTGCATCGTTGTACTTTACGACATTCCATTCCAGATCTAAAGTGCATTCACCGCGTGCATCAAGTCCAGCAATAATCCTTCTATAATCACCGTACAAGTCCAATTTCTTGTACAAATCCATCATACTATCTCTGTTAAATCCATCTACGGCGATGAGATTCTAATAGAATACGCCCACTTCATTCTTGGGTAACTATGATTGAGAACCAAAACAAGGGAGAACTACTTGGGAGATATGATAATCGCCACAATCTTCAGCAGATACATATTTGACATTAGCTGATCTGCTCTCGGAGTCACCACCACGAACACTATTATTCTGATCATTAATCAAGACCAAATCACCCTCAATTACCTTCGTTCCATACTTGTTCAATCTAAAGCTCGCACCCTGGTTCCACTGATAACTTTAATACGCGTGATAGTACATCATGCGGAGAGTACGAGGAATAGAGAGAATGGCACCTTGATAGTTGACTTTTTGTTACTGAAAATTCTTTATCAGAAATTCCAGAATCTTAGATGCGGACACTTCTCTTCGGCTAACACAATCCCTCAAGCGATTCAGATCTTCCAGCGATGTGTCTGCAGTGATCAAGTCATCATCCGAATCAAATTGCGGATGGTCGCTAAAAAGTGCAGATTTAACCAACAGATTCACAACTTCGGCATACTTAAGTTGTAACAGTAACTTTCCAACAAGGTGAGTGGGAGATTTACCGTGGCCAAATCGCTGCATTCCAAAATAATTTATAAATCCAGTCTGCTTGAGAGATTGCAAACGTCTATCAATAGATTTAATATCATTGCATTGGATATTACGGAGGGTGATTTTGAATTGATTACCTGACAAGTCGCCCAGAGTTAGCTGCTACTTTACACGAACCGGATTTCCAACCTAAATGTTATGGCGCCCTAAGAACACATTAGCACTCATCAAATGCCTCTCACTAACATTAAATGCAGTGACAAGTTGAGTGGTAATTCCGCGCTTATCTTTAGTACCAGCTACAGCTAATCTCTTGTGTTGGATGTTCAATGCTCTGGCTAGAATTTGCAAAGCATCATGAGTATCGCGATTAGATTTGCAAAGACGGAATAGAAGATAGAAGCTATCTTGACGCGTCCTGCTATTAGATTTTTTGACAACAATGCCGCCATCCTTAGTCTATGATTCCAATTTACCATTAAATGCCTTTTTGATCCACTAATGCAGCTGAGTTCGCTGATCCTTTGCCAATTCCTACGACTCAAGCTAAACATCCTTCAAACTTCCATTTAAAACTGCAAACAAGTGTTCTTTAATATCAGCTGATATAATATGCGAGAAATCGCTAGGAATCTCCAATTGAGACTAGTCTTGTAAAATATCATCGCTATCTGTCGGTGGCGCAGATACATCAGACAACACTACGATATTTCCCTAAGGATCGATTTCATTCACGATGAAGTCTTCATATCTCTACTTAAGAATGCCAGAGAATCTCTCATCAGCAGTACTACCAAGATATTCAGAGATCCCCACTTCAGCTTCTGTCTGCTAAGAAGCAGAGCTAGATTCGTCCTGTCTTTTACGCTTTTGCATCAATAAATACTTCTATCAAAATGTTCAATGAAAGAAACTAAACTTGTAGAAAAGTGCGAAAATGTGATGCACTTCATAGAAATGCTTCTTGTTGAAGGATTACAACCACCTCACTTGTAAGTAAGACGCGTCTAGCTGAAGTATGATACATACAGATAAAGCATGGTACGATTGATAAAATGTTAACGCGTGCTATCCTCAGTTAAATGAAATAACTATGAGGCCTGAACGTCATGAGAAAGGTTATAGATATATAAAAAGATGTGAAGATGAGAGTATAGAATTTCTCGCAATAGAGTAACTAATAAGATCTAGTTAGACTTCAGATTGAGAAATACGCGTCTATATATGGAAGGGGAACGTTTACTGAACCACTAGTCAAATGTTAGTAAAAACTTAATCTTCCAATCTACTGATACTGAAAAAAGAAAGAAGTGTTCGGTCATTGCGAATTTAAACTCGCGCGCGCGTTTCTGCTCTCGCGTTTCGGAGTTCAACGACCGACTTTGATAGTTCTCCAAGTGCTGTGTCGCTTGCTCCCGTGTCACTCACTACCCATTGATCTTCGGTACCATTATTTCGACTCTTATAAGTCATCTTTCATTAAGCGGCTCACTGATAAGCATTTGATACAACACTCATAAATTAAATGTTTGCTTCTCATTCCGATATCGTAACCGATACGGAAGCTTCAATGTTTCATCGATCAAGCGACTTTAAAATAATGCAGCCATTCATCGGTGAATAACAGTCTGTGGAATGCCTAATATTAATTCACCAAAATTGAAAATAATAATTCGTAATGATAAACGTGAAGAGAATCAACAAAATAGTCCAAAATCTCATTATTCACTTATAAATCACGCCTGAATTCTGAATACTGACTCTACAGGAAGGATGCCACAATCCACAATTTCAACATTCTTCTTTGGTCTGTCACTGGATCCAGTTTTAACCTTCTCAATCTTGCCCACAACTTCCATTGACTCTTCATCCAACACCTTGCCAAATACAACGTGTCTACCATCCAACCAAGAAGTCTTCACAGTGGTGATGAAGAATTGAGATCCATTAGTGTCAGGACCAGCATTCGCCATACTCAGATAACCTGGACCGCTATGCTTGATATTAAAGTTCTCATCCTTGAACTTGAGGCCCCAAATAGACTTCCCACCAGTACCATCTCTATTGGTGAAATCACCACCCTAGATCATAAAATCTTTAATAACGCGGTGGAAAATTGAGTTCTTGTATCCAAATCCCTTCTCTCCAGTGGCCAGAGCCTTAAAGTTTTCCACAGTCTTCGGTACCTCCTTGCCAAACAGACCAATTACAATTCTTCCCAGCTCTTTATCACCATGCTTAATGTCAAAATACACCTTGTCAGTCACCTCCAAACTGGCAAACACAGCACCAAACAGCAACGTGAAAATTAACAGAAACGAATTCATAATGACTTTACGGTTTAATCGTTCTTTATTTACTTAAAAGTTACAATGTTAAACGTGAGATTGACGAAGAAGATTGAGTATCGCGTGTGATCGCAAGAGGCTCCAATGGCGATCGCGATTAAAACTTTAGCTTCTAAAGAATCAGCGTCTAAATTGTCTCAGCTATGATCAGTATCAGATGATGTTTTCATTTGACAGATATCACTCATAAATTCATGCCAACTGTCCAATTTCAATAAAAACCACTAACCGACGTGGATAACCGGCTTATGGTGTCAGATCGGAGCGTTCCAGCAAATCCATAAAGGAAGGAGTATCACTTATCAAGGACACTTTCAGGAATTTACAATCACACAGAGCTGCATTTTAGGAGACAAATTGGGCAAACGACTAGTTTTTAAAGTAATCGCTGTCAAAAGAATGTTCCAACCAATAATGTAACTTCTGTATCACCGCGTATACGCAACAGAACCTCTTGAATTTCTTCAATACTCTTGTTGCGTTTGGCCTCCACTACTAAATATCGAATTTCTTCCCTTGCATCCGTAAGAATTCTTCTCAATTCACCACGTGCAGCAATATGATCAATGTTCTTTGTACGGTCAAAGTCTCTACACAGCAAATCTTTAGAGTTTTTGATCAAGTCCGGCCAATGAGCTCCAGGCGTAGTAAAGAATGGCACGATGATGGAACTAAAGTCGTCTAGTAACTCCATGTTCTGAACTCGCAAATCATCCATCGCGGTAGCAGAAGGATGCAAGTGTTACAGTAGTAACCTGAAAAAGTCTTTAAGCCCAATTCCCTTCACTCCATTCTAACGCGATGAAAGGCAAACGGCAGCAGAAATCAAAGCTTCAAACCATTACCAGTTACTTATGCCTTATTACATGTTTGTGAAGTCACTTATATAAAGCCACTTTCGCGCATCTGAATCCAAGATCAAAGACTATAATGCAGCACGCAGAGGGCGATTAACACCGTCACAGTAAATTGAGTGATAATTTCTACCACCCAACATGACTAAATGCAATAATAAATCCTCCGATGGAGAAGGAAATTTGGATATTGAATGCCAAATATTCTATGGATGACCAGCAAGTTTACCGTCGGACAGAAGAATCGATGGCTCATTATCCAACATCAGGCGCCCATAATGCTTATGAATTAGGTAAGTAAATTGACTTTAGCTGCCAGAAACATGAAACGCATTCATAGTCAACACAATCTATCCAGTATGGCCGGGAATATTATCTGCAAAGTTAATACCTTTGGCATTAAAGAACACAGCAAACAACTTTTCCAATATTGCATCTAAATCGTTCCCATCCTCCAGCATGAGATTATAAGCTTTCTTAGCAGAGTGAAATATTATAAGTATAAAATTTGCAAATTCGAAAAAGCAGCAATCCTTGAACAATAACTGAAAATCGCAACCTTCTTTCAGTATCAGTTGATTTGATTAAGTCGATGTTGCAGCAATTCCATAGGTATGAACTTTTAAAGACATACTCCTCTTGAATAGACTGTGAGAGCGACATTAGACCTCAAGTTACACCATGGAACTGAATTGAAACTAAGATAAAATCCGCCCAATTAATGGCAAAAGTCGAACGCGTCCACTGACTAGACGATTCAAACCTGACAAAATACAAGTAAAAGGTTAATTGGGCGGAGAGTCGAACATGACACGCGTAATAACAAGCAGTACAATTCATAATAGGCGAAACGAGTTTGTGGGATAAAAGTGGGCGACGCAACAAGAAAGATCAAGAGAGAGTGAAAGGAAGAATGAGAGAGGCCGTTCGCACAAAATGAATCGCTCGTGGCGCGCGTCTTTCCGAATATTTTATCGATTTGAGTGAGAGAGAACGGCGACGTTATTCGAAAAAGAAATCGATCGAGTCACTTCAATACTGATTAAATATATTACACATATACACACATCTGGTAAATATGGTGAACAATTTGGAAGCGTTTGTTACTCTAGTTACAACGTAATTTATATATTTCCTTCAATAAAGTTTTTAAATATACTCGCAATATATGTATATGTAGAGAGGATTACGTTATTGGTGCTTTGGTTCTGGCACAATCTCTAAGAGCAGTCGGTACTACACGGTAGTTGGTGGCAATGATCACTGGGAACATTAGCGCGGGTAGTTAAGAAGAGTTAAAGGCTGTGTTTAATCAAGTCATCACTGTTGACTCTCTAAAGTCTAGCTCTCTGGACAATCTGAAAGTTCTCGGTCGTCCGGAGCTGGCGTACACTTACACTAAACTCCACATCTGGAACTTGGTCAACTTTGACAAGGTTGTGTTCATGGACGCGGACACTCTTGTGCTCAAGAATATTGACAACCTCTTCACTGACTATCAGCTGTCCGGTAATGGAAGTGGTGTTGCTGCAGCTCCAGACATGGGATGGCCCGACTGCTTCAATAGTGGCGTCTTTGTTGCCAAGCCGTCCAAGGAGACTTTTGAAAATTTGATCAAATTCGCCGAGAGTCAAGGTAGTTTTGATGGTGGAGATCAGGGTCTGCTGAATGATTATTTCAAAGACTGGGCGCGTATTCCCTTCCTGTTCAATGTCGGATTCTGTGCTCTGTACTCGTACGTTCCAGCATTCCATAGATTTCGCAGTGATGTCAAGGTGGTGCATTTCCTTGGTGATTCCAAGCCTTGGAACTTTGACAGAAATCCAGATGGTACGCCAGTGGTGCATGGAAATATCTAGACTAGTGAAGAGTTCCTGAAGCTGTGGTGGTAGATCCATGACAGGTTCTACAAGAAGGAGAGAAGCACGGGCGATGGTTCTTCTGTTCCCGTTGGTTACAAGTATAATCCAACTTAGTTCTAGCGTAATCAGGGTGGCTCTTACACGAGTGACGATTTCAGTAGAGGTTACTCATAGTCTCAGACTGTGGAGAATACCAATCCGTTCTTCAAGAGTCGCTATGATTGGAATGAGCAAGAGCTGGGTATGAATTTAAAGTCATCTGGCTCTGGTACGCCTGGTTCATCATCGCTGAATTAGTCCCATCTGTCTCCTGTTGGTGCTAGTGGGAAGGAAGCTCATACCAGAAAGTCCAATCCTCATCTGAGTGGGGATGAAGATGAAAAGGGTGGTAGAAAGTTACCTTTGAAGAAATAGGCGCCAGCTTACGTCAATCCTCCAAAGAAGTGAAGAAGTAAATGGCTGGAGGTATATATATATAAAGTTGGTGCAGTAAAAGAAAAGTAATATCAAATAGTTATGTGTGAGGTACAAGGGAATAATATTAGCTACTATAACTCAAATATTTAAAATCTTAGTGCTATTTTTTATCAATTGAAACTCATTTCAGCGAGGATCAGCAACAGCAATCAATTGATAATTTAAATCCACCAAAGTAGAATATAAAAGTATCAGAAATCAACCTGAGGGCGAAAGTGCTTAACCAGTTTGAACGATCTTACAGCAAAACGCAGATCCACCTTGTCATGCTAATACTTTTTGGCACGCACCACATCCTTCTGCATCTTGCGACGCTCCTTGAACCACTCCTCAGTTCTAACTAATTGACCACTATTACTGTCCTGGTCATGTCGACCTGACCTGCGCGAACCACCATCAGTGTCATGAAATCTCTGCTTATAATATCTCATCAAGGATCGATGTCCAATGGATTTACCACTAGGCAGTTTCCACTCTGCAGCATCTTCATCAACATCTCCATAATCATATTCATCACGATTATCGACTTTTGACAGCTGTTGATGTTATCGCTCCCCTTTAACAATCATCAAAGAATTATCAGATGCCTGATCAACCTCCATAGCATTATTATCACTGACTACAGACAAGGAATCGCGATCATCCACATCTTCCCAACCATCCTCTCCTTCTTCTTCATCATCCTATCCAAAATCATAAAATTGGGCAATCTCATCCACAAAGTCAATATCATCGGTGCTAATCTTACAATGACCAGCACTGGCCATGTGATTGCGCACACTTTCAATAGTCCAGAAAGTCTTCCCGCTAGTCTGGCAGTACAAGCACATGTTCCTCTCAGTGATCATATCAGCCAAGAATTGGAGCAGCGATCTCAGTCCAGTAGACTACTCAAATACATCGCGTAACTGTGCTCTGTTAGGGACGTAGAATGAATGCCTATGTTCCATATGCAGCAAATTCTCATCCAGACTCTCGGAGTAATGACAACAGAAAAGACAGAAATGGTCAACGTCCAACTTTAATGCTTCCTTCACTTTATCATCAAGCAATCCCTGGATCTAATCTTCAGAAGTTGCACCAATCACCTTCGAATGATAACTCTTGCCTCTAAATGAATCAGCTTTCAACAACTGAAGCATCTCCGATTCCATCAGAGCTTTAACAGAGCCATCAGCCACTTCCGACGCGTCTTGTTTATCAGCAACCTCGTCATTATGAGCATTTACATCACTCTGTTAGTCAGCGGCATTCTATCGCTTCACCATATCCATATGCTTTCTACTAATCATATGACTATTATGAGCATTCTCAGAGCTAAAGTGCTTCTTGCAAACCTGACAATGCCACGCCTAGCCAGACATCTTCTGCTCAGTGTCCAACTTCTACTACTACTGTACTGCGATGAGACGCGCATTATACTCAGCAGCAGACACGATAGGCAGACCGGCCACTTTTCTCTTCAAATTGTATCGGTGGAAATCAGACTGATAGTGTGATTTCTATGTCACGGCATCAGCAAACTTGAGATTACAAGACACGCAGCTGTACATTTACGCCGTCGCTGGATCGCTCGTATGTCTATACTGCATTTCAATGACACTTTTGATATTTACAACGAAATTGGATTATTGAATATCAACCACTGTGATACGTAAAAATTATGGAAAGATTGATTTACAACAGCTGAGTAAAGAGAGAAAATGTGAGAAAAGTGATCAAACAGTTCAAATCTACAGAACAACGCGTCGCTGCGATAGAAGAAAGGGACAGAGACGCTTCCGCAAAAAGCACTGCACCGCCGTCGCTTTAGTGTAATAGCTTCAGCGTTGTATAATTAGCTAGGCTTCTGTCTTATTTTAATCTAGGTATATCACGTATTGTGTAAATTAATTAATTTTGAGTCACAAATAAATTTGTAATACGCCAAGCACTTTAGCCTGTGCCAGATCTTCCAGCTGATTCGCCCGTTGAGTAGCACAACTACATTGATCCAGTCACAAAGTGGTAATGGTGTAGCACACTGGAGTGCGAATAGATTGGAATCTCGATTAGATCATTTTTTCTATTCTTCATTGTACTAATTATAAATTGTTTAATAATAATAACTATAGTGACTAAATTTGAAAATGAAAGTATTATTTCTAATTTTTGCGGTGTTTGTGTTGTTTCAAGCGGCAGTGCTGGCCATTCCGACCGCGCCAAAGGGTGGTGATGTTGATAAAGGCAAGGGTGGTTAGAAGCCAGATGGAGCTCCTGGGTGTGGTAACAATGGTAAATGCGAAGGTAAAAAAGATGGAGATGGTAAGGGTAAAAAGGGTGAAGATGGCAAAGGCCCAAAAGATGGCGACGGCAAGGGAAAGAGAGGTCGTAGGTGTAAGAGAAGTGTCGATGGCAAATGTAAAGATCGCAAAGGCAAGAAAGACGGAGATAAGAAAGGCGACAAAGATGGTAAGGGTGGCAATGAGCAATGGAAAAGAAAAGAACAGAACCGCACTCAATGAGTGAGTGAGTGTTTGCTTTAGCATTCGTGTGTTTGCTCTGTTTATCGCTCCGACTTGCGTCCATGTATATAATAGTATTAATGATGAATAAATTGTTCATTCTCAATAATAATAAACCTTTACTATTCAATACTGTAACAGTTGACTTTTATTAACTTTTCATGTCACTTGGACCCTGCAAACAATCATACCTGATGTGACGCAAGGGACAGTTAGATGGGTCACCGAGCATGGTAGCAAATGACATATCTACGAGACAGATGGAGATATTAAGCCCTGTAAAACGGTACAGTAGCGTTTATAATAACTCTAATGTTAAGTCCGTTTTTGTTCAGTTTCAGCCTTGTTGAAATCAAAACGCGGTTAAAAACGCGTTAAATCGTGATTTGCTAAATTTTCATTAATCCACCGGGGCGACTTAATCTGATAGTTTTATTTGATTACAAATCAGATATAGAATAAAGCAGTTATTGATTACCTACTAATAGCAATGAGTAACGATTAGTTAAATAAGAGATAGGTGATGAGGTATTCGCGCCATTTACTCATGAAAGAGATTGGCGTCGCTGGTCAGTAGGCTCTGATCGGTGGTAGAGTGCTGTTAGTCGGTATGGGAGGACTGGGATGTCCGTGCGCCATGTATCTCGCGGCTGCAGGTGTTGGTACACTAGGACTACTGGACTATGACGTGGTGGAAGAGTCTAATTTGCATCGTTAGGTGCTGCACAAAGAATCTGGTGTTGGATTGAGTAAAGTGGAATCTGCCAGTCAATTTATCGCTGATCTTAATTCAGATTGCCACACCATCCAGTTCAATTGTTAGTTATCAAGAGAGAATGCCGTAGAAATCGTAAAGTAATTTGACGTGGTTGTGGACTGTCTCGATAACGCACCCACTAGGTACTTGTTGAATGACGCGTGTGTTCTCTCAGGTAAACCGCTGGTATCCGCGTCTGCATTGAGAACTGAAGGTCAACTCACAGTGTACAATTACAATGATTCGCCATGTTATAGATGCTTATTCCCTGAGCCACCTTTCGCTGGTGCTGTTGTAAATTGTGCTGATGGTGGAGTTATTGGCTCTCTCGTTGGTACTTTAGGATCAATGCAGGCCACAGAAGTTGTCAAGATTCTCATACAGAGACACCGCGCCTTGAATAACACTTGTAACGGCTATTCTGCTTCCAAATAGTTATAATAATAGTAAGCGACCAAGAATTGCGATATAATGGCTGGTAAAATGCTTCTGTATAATGCTTTTATGAACTCTTTCAAGGTGATATAGTTGCGTAAGAAGAAGCCTGACTGTTCAGTGTGTGGAGATCATCCAACCATCACAGCGGATAATTTACCTGATTATGAGCAGTTTTGTGGATAGAAATCTTGCGATAAATCCAAGTCGCTTAAATTGTTATCTGAATAAGATAGAATAACTGTGCAAGAGTACGAAGCTATACAGCGTAACGGGACTGCACATAGATTGATTGATGTTCGAGACGAACTGCAGTTTTAGATTGTCTCGCTACCCGGTGCTATTAACATTCCTCTATCTTATTTGAATGATGATTAAATCTTATCTGATCATAATATATAGAGGGATGAATTGATATACGTGATTTGTCGACGAGGAAACGCGTCATAGAAGGGCGTATTGCAGTTGAAAAAACTTGGCTACACCAATGTGAAGGATATAGTTGGCGGGATTACTTAGTACGCTAATTGCCTCGATGATAACATGCCAACATATTGACATGGTTATTTTATATCATAGCTTGGTGAATAAATATTATAAAAGGTCAAGTATTTTGAATATCGTATAGACTTTATTTTTTTGGTTCACTTTGTTAATTCGATCAGTGAAGTTTCGGTATGTAGATAATTTGTAGCCACAAGTAGTCAAATTACAGTCCGCGAAATCAAATCTACGATCTTATAATAGACTTGATTTAAAAGTATCAATGTAAATCTCTATTAAACTCAGCGATAATGGTCGCGACTTGTTGACGGTTAAAGAGCCAGATTCGCTTTTCCCTCTTCAGTTCTTGCATTGTTTTGCCATTTAGAGTACTTTCTTGTAGATATAAAGAGGTAGACAAAGTATAGAAATATCAAAAATGGAATTTGGTATATTTTTTGCATTAAATCTGGTAACTTTTCTGCTGTCATACTTTGCATCGCAGCTCCCGCTAATGATATAGATCCAAGACAAGTACATGAAATAGTTATCTGCTGTCAGCGGCGGTCTCTTGGTGGGAACTGCTCTCCTCATCGTCATACCTGAAGGCGTGGATGCTCTATATGAAAATTGCTCATCATTGCCTGCGGAATCTACTCCTGCTGCTTTTAACAGTAAATCACGAGTTTCGAATAATAATAAAAATAGATAGTAAAGTAGTCGAAGTACTAATAGAACATAACTTGCGAATCCTAATACCGGCGACGATGACAATGATGATGTATCTCTATAGAAGCGAGACTCTGATGCAACGGATAATCAGGAGAATGATGAACATAAACATGGTAGCGATCATAAGGATAATAAGAGCTTCACTGTTGGTATGAGTCTACTGATTGGGTTTGCTGTAATGTTTATTGTAGATTAGAGCACATCGCATGAGCATCATCACCATCATCATCATTCTGAGGATGATAATCGAATTCGCTCATAAATTCCCCCAGTCAATAAGCGAACATTGAATAATGGCTATAAAGAGATGGATGATGAGGATCAAGGTTTAGAATTGGCGGATGTTATTTCTGCAAGTTCTTAAAAACAGCATCAGTAGACATAACATTCACGTGTGGATCATAAAATGAATCCATCTTCAATGATGATCGGAATGTTGATCCATTGTGCATCTGATGGTATTGCTATGGGAGTGTCGACATTATCAGATTCTGATCAATTGACTTTTGTAATATTCCTAGCCATTCTTCTTCATAAAGCTCCATCTGCATTTGCACTCACTGCTATTCTAATGGATAAATATCAGCTGGGTAGGCGGCGAATTAAGTAGTGGATGTTGTTATTCACTGCGATGCCGTCGCTGTCGTGTATGGTGACTTTCATAGTATTGTAGTTGTATCAAAGTATACGATTATAATCGATATCTACCAAGCATTCTGGTGATCGATAGGCGGCTTCTTGCATGTCCAATCTCACGGGATCTCTCCTGCTTGTCAGTGGTGGATCGTTCCTGTACGTGTCCTGTGTTCATATTCTACCGGAGATATTCACGAATGATCACAGCGATGGAGTTATTACCTCAGCAGCTGATCATTAATAGAATAATTCAAGTAACAATAGTAATAACATTAATCAGCGAACGCGATAGTCTAAATGGTGGAACATTATTCTAGTCTTGATTGGAATGTTTGTACCTATTATCCTCTCTGGTGGCCATTCTCATTGATACTATTATCGCTATTATTGTGAATATCTTGATTTCATGTACATTTAGATTAAAGTGAATACTTGAGACATTTTATAAAAATAGAGATTTTGCGTTGAATTTTCAGATCTTCTTCTCTTAAGCTTTGATTGTTGGTTATTAAAGGGCGGCGTTAAAAAATGATGAGCTACGTCAGACTGTCAAGAGGTCTTTTAATCTCGAATAGATATTCATTTAATAGATTATAAAATAAGACTTCTGTTTAAATTGCTGTAAATTAATTAAATGGAAGACTATTTTCATAAATCGCCACGTAACCTAAAAGTAACTTGTAAACGCGCCCACCGATCGTCACCATATTAGGACATATCGATACTGGAAAGACTACTCTGCTGGATACTTTGCGCAAGACTAGTGTCGTAAAGTCGGAGGCTGGTGGAATTACATAGCATATTGGCGCGTTCAGTGTGGATCTGCAGTCCGGTGCCAAGATTACGTTTGTTGATACTCCCGGTCATTAGCTATTCACATCCATGCGTGCTAGAGGTGTTCAGGTGACTGATATCGCCGTTCTCGTGGTGGCTATTAATGATGGTGTATCCCCTACCACCATAGAGGCTATCAAACACGCCCAGGCAGCGCATGTTCCGATTATAATCGCCCTGAATAAATGTGATCTACCAGGTATAAATATCGAGCGGTAGAGGGACATGATCTTTCGCCAACTAATGGACCATGATATTGTTGTGGAAGAGTATGGCGGTGATGTACAGGTGGCAGAGATTAGTGCTCTCAAAGGTCATGGTTTAGATAGATTGGAGGAATGTATCACGACTCTGGCAGAGATTATGGAATTGAAAGCGGACCCCGGTGCTAGATGTGAGGGAGTCGTGTTGGAATCAAAGCAGGTGAAAGGTAAGGGAACGGTGGCTACTATTCTAGTGCAGTAAGGCACATTATCCACTGGCTCTATTATGGTGTTCTCTAATGGCAAGTCATGGGTTCGGATCAGGGCGATGCACAATGATAAACTTAAAGTGATCAAATCTGCCGGCCCATCAGCTCCTGTTGAGATTATCGGCGCATGGACTGGGTAGGACCACGTTATCGCTGGAGATAGTGCATAGTAAGTGGCTACGGAACAGGAAGCTAAATAGCTGCATGATGACTATCTATAGAGGTAGAGGCGCGACAAGATGGCCGCCGAAGCCGTGAATGCTTCCAATAATAAATTGGATAGTTCTAGTTTTGAGTATAAGAAATAGCTGTATGATCGTAAAGTTGCGCAGGTATAACGATTGAAAATGACCAACAATCGCCCCCAGTATTACCAGAGTCTTCGTGAAGCTCGTGCATTGAAAGAGGAATTAGAACTGATGCAGAAGGATTAGTAATCTATCTCTAATAATGGAGTTGATATCAATAGTGGCGTTTCTGCGTAATAAAAAGTCCATGAACTGAATGTAGTTCTCAAGGGAGATGTATATGGATCAGTTGATGCGGTGCGATATGCTCTAGATACTATGGTGGCTAATGCTAATAAGAAGGCCAGAAATGCGGATGAACAGATTAGCATAAAGATTTTGCATTCAGCCGTCGGTCCGATAACTCAGTCAGATGTAGACTTACTTGCAGCGACAAAGAATATGAAAAATAGTCGTTTGAATAGCCAAAGTGGTGGTTCATTTAGTAGTAGAAGTGGATCTCAACTATAATAATCTCAAGCTATTCCAGCTCTGATTGCATTCAATCTTCCATAGCCAAAGCAACTGTCTGCATACATAACGTAACACTAAATTCCAGTAATTAGTCATAAAATCATATATAATCTTTTGGATGATGTTAAATAGTTAATTTCAGGTATGCTTAAGCCAGATTACATGTATGATGTGGTGGGAGAGGCTCGCGTACAAGCCACTTTTAATATTGGTAAGGATAAGGACGTGATTGCCGGATGTAAAGTTATTACAGGTACTCTATACAGGTCACTCTCGAGTCTGGACGCGTCTCTTTCTGATGCAGGTGCTGTATAATCTCAAGCGATCAAGTATAGAGTTTTGCGTAATGATATTAAAGTGTATGAAGGATCACTGAAATCCCTCAAACACCTCAAGAATGATGTTAAACAAGTAACCAATGGCATGGAATGTGGTGTCTTATTTGAACATCGTTTCGAAGGCCCCCTTGTTGGAGACATTATATAGTGCATTAAAGAGACTTGTGTGCCAATAAAAATAGATTGATTTTGTTTATTACATTTCTAAATTACAGACAGTACCTGTTGCAGACTTTGGTGAGTTAAATTTTTAGGAAGCGGAGCAGTTGATCGCTTATGCTTTTATTGCGCTCAGGTGTTTTTTAATCTGTATTTTACCTAAAATCTTTTAAATACTCATCGAGTTTTAATGTCGAGCCAGCAATAGTAGTAATAGTTGACGGAGAAGGAGCAGGCCTTATTTTAGGAAGTATAGAATAAGGCTGCAGAGTTGAAGAGACTGGCGGCTAAACTCGGGGAACTGGAGACTGAGCTCGATGAACACAAGTAAGAAAGCATTCAATGACTATTCTTTTTTGCTACACATTGATCCGCTATTTAGTTACCACTTACTACCTTAGCGTATGTATGTAGATTGGTGGTGAATGCACTGAAAGAGTTGGAGGCTGAGCGAAAGTGTTGTCAACTTCTGAATGGCGTGTTGGTGCAGCGACGCGTTGGTCAAGTGTTGCCCGTACTGTCAGAGAACGTTGATAACTTTGATCGAATAATCACTCAAATGACCACTTCATACAAAGATAAAAATGAAGACATGCTCAAGTTTTGCAGAGAGAATCGTATTTAAATCTAGCAGTGATCATGGTCGAGATTTAGCTAATATGAAGCATTGTCAAGTCAACGAATATATAGTTGTTGTTATCATTAACAATGACATACATATAAATGTCACTTTAATCAATTGCCTTTCTTCATGGGAGTGTAAAATTATTCTGGTGGACTATTGCTACCTTTGTCCATTTACCCGAAAACACCTTGTGATTAAGGTCTTTACTTTACAGGAGTCGTCGTGACTGAAGATGCAGCAGATGACAGTGGTATATCACTAAGCGGCCGCGTAAAGCTACTGCTGTGACCAAGTGAAGGCCGATTGTTAATAGTACTGCCATTCGATCCGCTTTGACCACTAGTAGCATTCTATTCATCCAGCTTAGATGATATATTGCGCAGAGATTCAGCCAGAAGCAACCTACCATTCTCCACCATGGGCCCTATGGACTGGAAGCCAATTGACATTAGAGGTCTTGCTGATCTCATAGCAGCCTTTGTCACTGGCATAAGGAGACCACTCTAATACAGCACAACGATGCTACTAAATACCAGAACCAATAACACCACAAGCAGCGGGCTAGACAATATAAACTGCAACGTGGCATATAGTTCATTGAAGCCAAGGACGAGTAGCAGCAGCCAAACACCTTTCGGAATCTCGCTGAACGATGTCAAAGCACCGCGTTTAATCTCCAGATATATCATCTGCGCATCTTTAACGAATCTCTCTTTAATATCACGCTACCTGCTAGTGGATAGCATAGTCATGCACTACACATCCTCATCAAAATCTGGGTCATTCAAAATGTACTCAGCCGAACCATACTGTTCCGGCAAAGGCATCTTGGCCAGGCGCGTAATCATAAGCTCTGTCTTATCTCGAGCTGCCAGAAAGTATGGCTCAATATTCTCATTCTGCTGCCATACACGTGGAAGACCATTCTCATCATAACGAAAGTGCTGCTCAAACTTTGATTTCAATCTTGATAGAAGCATCTAATCAGACAATTCCTCCTTCAACTTGGCCCTGTAATTATCCCAACAATCCTATCTAATCCAATCAATGTACTCTACAATCTCCTCTTCACTAGCCTAGAATGGTTGCACTTTTGAGGTGAATTGTCTGCAAGCCTTTTCAACCTGTGACTCTAGAAGAAAATTCATAGATGGCCAAAAGTCAGTCTCTGAATCAGCAAATTAATCAACCAGGCCATCTGTAATCTGATTACCAACCTGCTTGATAAGTCTCTTGCCCCACTTTTCCATTTCCTCGTGACGAATCTTGCTAGATTGCTCCACAATTTCATCATTAAACTACTTCTCATCCTCCGCAACGGTCCAATCAGTACCACTAAGCACAGCCTCACTGGCCTTTTCACTAAACTTGGCCTTGATCTTGTCTTGTGCCTGCATCAATCCCTGCGCAAAGTGCTCAGAGTCTCCCTTCAAAATCTTGCCTACATCACTCTTGAACTCTGCAATACAAACTTTATGCAAATTCTTAATCTAAGCAATAAACAGCAGATTCAAAGCACCATTCAACTTGACGGCAAGTTCCTACTTCTTTTTCTGATAAACCTCAATATGATAACGACTGGCACTCTTATCAAACTGCTGTATGGTGCTATCTCTTACATCTGACAACTCACTAAATTTATCCAAAACTTTGCCACTATTGACATCCAACTACTTTTACTTGATCTACTGAAGAAAACGTTCGTATTCAACATTCATAATCTCGTCGCATCTGTACTGAGCCAAAAGCTGCTGCTGAGTAGGCAGATCCAAGTCCTTACTTCCCACAATCTATTCCCAGACACTATTCATGTAATGACTATATCCATCAATAGGGATTCCTCTAGCATACTCCGGCTTAAACACAGGACTCTCTTTCAACTGCACCTATTACTACTTCGATGAGCTAAAGAATCGAGACTATAATTGGTTAACACCAACATCGAAAGCTTCCGGCTACAATACTTTATGAGGTAGAGCGACAAAATCAAAATCAAAGTAATCACTCAGCTGAGTCTTGTTTGTGGTTTAAGAGTATTTCTAAGTGGCATTCAGCTCTGACCATATCTTATCCAGTGACTCCATCATGACCTACTTCAAATCCTCAAGTGGAGTAGTGCCAAGAAAATCTCTAATCACAAATAGAAGGCACGTCTTTGGAGAATCTGAGCGTTGCAACAGCTGCAAGTTCACCTCAAATACAGTCTTCAGTAGTCCAATATTGGCGCCATTGTACAGACCGACCATATTCTCCCACAGATTGACAATAATCACCTCAGCGACAGCAAGACTGAACAGAGCAGAGCGTCTCTCAAACTCTTAATCTTCACCGCGTTCTCTACCATCAGTACCTTCAACATCTAGCACTAGGATATTCCTTTGTTCAGAAGACGACAGAGCATCAATTTAACCATCTTAAGAGGCACCAACATCAGATCCAGAAGCTTTACTCAACCAAATACCCCTAGTAGTCTACTGCCTTCTCTTCTCACTCATCACATCAAAGTGGGTACCAAATAACTTATTCAAAAGTGTACTCTTACCCGTGGACTATGAGCCGAATACTGCCACAACGTTGTAATTCAAACCAATGTCATCACCCAATTGCCACTAGTTCATAATCACACCACCCACATTCTAGTTGAACTCTTTATTCTCATTCACAATTTACACCTTGTCTTATACTTGAATTGTCTACTCAGTCATAATAACTTTGTACTCAAAGAAGGCCTCTTTTGATAATACCTATCTATACCTATCACTACTGGATAATTATGGTCAGTCAATGTGCCGTTAGGAAAAGGAAGAGCGCGAGGAGACGAAACAAAATAAATCGAGTCCAGAGAGGAGAGATTAGAACAACAACCATTTAAAGACGTACGAAGCTGCCGCAAGTAAGCAGGTGTCTTTCGCTTTGTTGAAACTCTCCTCCCCATACCAATAAAAATATGAAAAAAAGAATAAACATAAATGTTCAATTTCAATTAATATGGCTAAAACTATGGCCATGTTTGTCGTAGATAGTATCGCTCAAAACAAACTCTCAAGGTTCATTTAATACCTGCGAAATACGCTAGAAAACTAGAGTTTCGACGTTTAAATCAAGTGGCGGCGCAGTTGAAGATTTGGACACGCAATATATTGATAATGGCAATGAATATGGATTTGATCTGGGTATTGATTACACTGAACGTTTAAGTAATTTTAAGTTGGATGACGATAATGATAAAGTTGTCATAAAATTTACTGACTTCAGCTAATTATGGTCAAAGATTAATAGTCTGATATTCTCAATGATAGCGATCTTTTTAATAATAATTATGGTCAATATGATTTTTGAAACTGACGAAGAACTATGGGCATTGAGTGACATAGTGATTGTTACAAGTGGAAGCGTTCTTTGTGTTCAATGAAGACTGGATTATTATATTGTTTACTGATGTGCATCAACGATATTGTATGTATGCTATTTATTCATAGTTTGGAAATGAAATTTAAGCTTGAAGATAACAATTTGTTAGTATTTGATAAATCGTCGCGATATTTTAACTGAGTACTTCTGCGCCGTGTGTTCATTAGAGGATGTTTACGGTTACTGTGCACTGATATGGCCGAATCGTCCCGTTTTGTTTTCAGCGTGGCGAGTCATTGTACTCCACTCGCAAAGGTAGTAGAATACGGCGCGTTAAATCATCCTGGTAAGAATTTATTTATGAATTTGTATTTAGAAATTAGACTTTATTTGACTGGTTAAATGGAAATATTCACTAAATGCTGAAGCAAGTTATTACAAGATTTTAATTGAATGAGGCTTCAAGTACTTTCTCAATAATCTGAGTTCGTGGATACTCTGTAACGTATCCCTAATCGTCATACTCTACGCGATACGAAGATGGATCTTCTTGCTAAGCTGAAAATCAAAGATGTCGATTTTGAGGCACTAGTAGACAAAACGTCCTTTATGCCTTGTAGGGAACACGACCAACAATCTGCGTTGATTACTTTTCAAGAGGAGCAGCATCAAGCAAACTCAAGGTTCTGGGACCAATATGAGGTTTAAAGTTTATTGCTTCTCCAGATTACTCTATATTCTTTACTTGATTAGTTTGCCTATCGCTACAAGATTGTCTGACTATCTATTAAAGTAGACATGTACTTGCAATGTCTGAAATAATAAATGACTCAAGTCTCGTGAAAGTGGTCTCTCTAAAACGCTTCTCGCCCTTTTTGGTATTTAGTAGCAGGAAGTACTGAGTACCAATTTTTGTGATGGTATGTTAAGAACTGGAAACAGTATCGAGTCTGTAAAAAGGTGGTTAGAAGATTTCGTATAATAGTGAGATCAAAATACAATATCCAACTGATAGTCTGTCTACCCGGTGATTGGTTATGATTTTTGCTGGATTGCCTTGGTGGAGTTTAATCTTTATTCTATTAAACGCAATTTCTGATAAAACGTTCCTCTATGTTACTGGCATTGTAATCGGTCCCTATGACATGTGTATTACTTGCCACGAAGTGTCGACAAGCTAGAGGTTGGAACAGAGAAACGCGTTAGCAACTGCATAAGTCTACTGGGACAACGCGTGCAAGAGAAGTGTAGAAGTAGATTAAAAGTTAAGTTGCTTGCAACTGAAAAATCCTTTTTTTAAAGGTGGGCAATTTGCCAAATTTGGTCGGAAAGCTTAGTACCTGAAGCTCACTACTGTTACAACAATCACTGGACATCGTAAAGGAGTTCGTGACTATGGATTGAATTGTCAATATCAGCACTCCAAGTTTATACCAAGACATTAAACAGCTTCTCACTCTTATGCTGTTAAATAGTAGCTGGACTACGACTCTTATGATCAATTTTGTTGCTGAATGTTGTTGAGAAAGAGAAAAGGAAGAGTCCCAATAGAAGAAGCCTCGCCAAAAATCCGCCGCATACTATTCCCATCCTTAATGTTACGTCTTACACTGCATCTTCCAACCATGAATAGGCTGCTGATGAATTCTTATTAAATGATACTGTTGGATTTTAATTAAAAAGGTAACGGTGTTAACCTATTTAATTGAAATCCAACATTTGTCCCCTTGTAAAAATGAACTATACTTCTAGCAAGGACATGATAATCTTTGATGGTGCCAATTACCATGAATGGCTACATTGTTTGAAGCTTAACCTACGGGTTCAAGGGCTAGATTTTGTGTTCACGCGCGCTGCAGGCAAGGTCTTGGAGCTGTATCCGACGCAAAATGCTTTACTGACTGCACAGCTGGAATGCTTCGACAGTACCACGCAGAAGCGCAAGTCATACGCTCCGGCAAAAGAATATTTCTTGCAGGTGGAAAGCATCATTCAGAAGAATGATCAAGCAAGTTGGAATCATCTAATAATCGCTAGGCCCTTACTATGAAAGTGTCAGAGCAGTTGACACTGCAACGAAAGTGCTGGACGCAATCAAAATGCAGTTTGCTCCACCGTCTCTGGCCACTCAAGTAAGACTGGATGAATTGCTGGATTAGCTTAGCTATGATTCCAAAGCTGACCCGCTACATCTATTTAATTAAAAGATCTGTGTCACTTACTTATGAAGTTAGCAATACATAAGCACAGAATTAAATTGAATTTGCAACTATATGAATCAACAATACGAGTTCACTATGCGCTTGTAGATCGTGTTCACTTTCAGTGTTTCCTTTCTGTCGTGCGACCAAGTTTCGTTACTCTCCGTTTGACTTTCTCCAAATTTTAAATTTCATCGTTTTCGCATAAATTCACGTTTAAAGGTCAATATTGTTACATGAACGACTTAAATAAGATGAATCGCGTTGGAGATTATGAGATTTTATAAAAGATTGGCGAGGGAACTTTTGGGTAAGTGGATATGGGATGTAATGCTAAATGCTAGGTGATATTTGATAGTGTGTAGACAAGTGTTCAAGGCCAAGAAGGGAGATTAAATCTTTGCTATTAAAAAGTTGATCTTGCCATATGAGTAGTAGTAGTAAGATGCGCAATTGAGATAAAAGTTGGAGCAGGAGGGAATCCCGCTGATCACGTACAGAGAGACTAAATTGCTAAAGTTGCTCAATCATCTTAATCTCATATCACTTTTGGATACAGTTTTCATACGAGAGAAGTAACAACAGGCTAAAGAAGCAGATGCAGATGAACAAGGCGATTAGAAAAAGAGCAGCGGTAAAAAGTGGGAACGCGCCACCATGTTCTACGTCTTCCCGTGTATGGACCACGACTTGGCTGGGTTGATTGAGAACAAGTAGGTCCACTTGACTGAAGCTGTGATCAAGTGTTATCTGGTACAAATACTTCGCGGTGTTAGATTTCTGCATTTCAATAGTATCATCCATAGAGATTTGAAGCCGGCGAATCTGCTGCTGAATAATGAAGGAATTTTGAAGATTTCCGATTTTGGTCTTGCGCGTCCTCTGGATCGTGAACGTAGCGGTAAATACACACCGAATGTGGTCACTAGATGGTATCGGGCACCGGAGCTGTGTATGGGCAGCACTGATTACAACACTAAAATTGACGTGTGGTCGGTGGGATGCATCTTTGGTGAAATGATTCTGAGGCGACCTATTCTTATGGGCACCACAGATGTGGACTAGATATGGAAGATACTGTAGTTGTGCGGTACACCTCAAGATTATGGATTGGACGCGTATCATGGCTGGCGAGAGTTGCCTGTTGTCAAAGAGTTCAATGTGCCAAATTATCCATCGACATTACACAATACATTTGGTCATTGTAGTAGATCTTGTATATAGCTAATGTCAGAATTCCTCAAGTTGAACCCGATCGCCAGGATATCAGCAGACTTGGCTCTAGATCATGATTATCTATGGCAAGATCCTCTGCCAGCTGAACCATCACTACTTCCCAAGTACGATTCCAGTCTAGAATACAATACATAGAAAGCACAAGAGAGAAGAAACTATCAGAATGCATGATATGTGGCGTAAAGTGTATCAATCTAATATCTATTTTATAATCTGTTCGTACTATCATACATACAACAACTCAAATTTTTGATTTTCATATATATCAAGCAAGAGCAGCTTTACGCTTGATAAGAGTTTCAATCTCGGATGCCAACTGTCTATCGCGTCTAGATACTAGAGCAGTAGCTTTACCTTCCTACCTGATCGATGGTGTTAATCGAGCCGTTCTGCCAACTCTGTGTAAATAGTCTGCAGCGCTTTATGGAAAATCATACATAATAACGTGCCTAGCTGCCAGCGTGTTAATACCTCTTGATGCAATGTCAGTGCATATCAAAGTATTCAACGATCCCTGTTCAAAATGCTTAATCGCCATAAATCTATCATCTCTTTCAACTTTGGAATGGATCGACTGCATTTTATCCGCACCGCCATTCAAATCGGTAAATACATCATGACTACTGAGCCAAGACTACAATGATCGGCAACTGGCCAAGGTGTTGCAGAAGATCAGGGTCGGGCAATCTTTGGGTGGGAGTTCTGTGAGCACACGCAGTAAAGTCTACTATTTATTATCGCCGTGACCATCCAGGTGAATAAATCTTTATCGCAGCGCTGGCACAGTCTTGTGAAGTCTTGGAGATGCAATTTTCAATATATCATCTCCAAATTCATCATCCAACTACTTATCTAACGCTTTAGGAATTGTGGCACTTGAAAATATAAACTGACACTTCTTGCGCGTATCATTCGCTTTAATCGAGTCAATGAGAGATTTGATATCAACAGCGAAATCTTTATCCATCATTGTGTCAGCTTCATCTACTACTAGACACTAAAGATCATTCAGTTAGATCATCTTATCTTGCAAATAGTATTTCAATTTAATCGGCGTAGTAACCACAATATCAAAACACCCATCAAAGTCGCGTTTATTCTATGGCTTACGATCTAGAATAGACTCTACGCGTATTTTAGCATGATGACCAATCTACTTGACAGTCTATGTTGCCTAATGAACTAGCTCTTTACTGGGCACGACTATTAACACTCTCGGTCGCTGTATCAGTCGCAGAAAACCATCAACTTCCTCCTACTGCTTCAACTGATTGATGAGAGGAAGCAGATACGTCAGCGTCTTTCCACTGCTAGTTTCTGCAGCCAATAGAACATTTCGCCTCTTCAATATCTCCGGGATAGCTAAAATCTAAATGGCAGTAGGCTTCTTCAGGCCCATAGAATCTACAGCGGACATAATATCTGATCTGAGACCGAAATCATTAAACGAGCCCGCCTTCACTTGATTCTTTACCGTCTTGTAATCATTCCTAATCACATTATCGCTCCTATCCACAGTCAGTTTCTGCAAAGTAAATCTAGAAGACTTGCTAGCGAGATTATTAACGCGTTAATGCACCTAGCGCACCTGATTATATGCACATTAATGATACTGTTTGAGCATTTTGCGTTGTTTTCCTCGTTTTCTTTACTTGCAACGTTGAAGCGGGCGACTAAACTGTAATGACACGCCCCGTCTTGAATTCAATTCCACGCGATGTCGCTCTGATCAAGAAGGTTGCGCATTAATTTCAACCTTGATCAACCTTAACGCGAACGATTTTCTTCTGAGAATTTACGCTAATTTGGCCCCGATTTAGATTAATTTTACTAGTGCATCTGTATTAGCAATCACTTAAATATATAAACAGCTATTAAAATCTAAAATGAGTGAAAAATTAAAGGCTTATGAATTGCGCTCCAAGACCAAGGAGGAACTTATGAAATAGTTGGAGGACCTAAAGAGAGAAATCAACACTCTACGCGTCCAGAAAGCTTCCTCAAATAACAATTAGAAGTCTACCGCTATCTCTGTTGTGCGCAAGAACATTGCTCGTGTTCTCACCGTCATCACTCAGAAGTAGAGAGAGGCTCTGAAGGAGGAGTACAAGGGTAAGAAGTATCTCCCTCTGGACATGAGATTCAAGAAGACTAGAGCCTTGAGAAGAGCTCTGACCAAGGAGCAGCTGAACAAGAAGACTGAGAAGGAGATGAAGAAGTTGCGTCAATACCCAGTCAGAAAGTATGCTGTGTTGGCATGAGCATGTGATTGCTATTGACAAATATATACATAGTATCTCTCATAGTATCGAATTTATCGTTATGGTATTTATCACACTCATTAGCTTATCATTTGAATGATGTGCGCTGTCTTTGAGTTTTGACTGAACTTTTGCTGGAGCATGTCTTTCAACATGATTACTCTTGAAGTGCTCAACATTTTCTCCTTGTTACCATTGTTATTGTTATTACCGTAACTGTTATTGCGCATTAATAGTAAAATTTAATGCAGCAGAGTTGTCAACTTTTCATCTCCACCTTTGATTAACGCGTCGCTCACATTCCTACATCAGTTATAAATGCTTGAATTTAACTGGTCGCGAATCGTGTCTTTTTATAAACTTACTGTAGTACATCATTATAATAATCTTTGTTTAACTCTTTGATCAGTTTGGTGAGTACCTCTATCAAGTATTTATCTACATTGACGCGTATTAAATGCATACAAATAGTCATTCTCTTGAATACTACTTACTCGACTTTAACTCTCCATCTTGCAGGCATTACCTACTCAATACTCTAATGAAAACAGCCGGTTCTTGCTGCATTACAAAGCGCAAACAGTCAAGCATAACTCTATCACAACTCTTATGTAGACTCTTGAAGTATGGAATTAGAATTGTGGATAGAATGTCCACCAGGCCAGTGAATGAGCTGTACTTGGTATCTTGAAACGCCGCTCTTACGACATGATTGATTGAATTAGAATCCACACTAGATGGTTCATTATGCAATTAAACTTGAAGTATATGCACTATTGTTACTAGTTCTCTGTAAACTTGTTCATGCTATGGCTCTATGACGCGTTAAAGTTTGTCAACCAGCTACTCTTAACTAGAATTTAAATCGGAATTACAACCATAGAAACCTTGTGAAGTTCTCATGTATACAGTATTTTCAAGTTTTAAATCAACTACATTGTCAGAATCTTGAATAGCATGCCTATAATTGACATTATTAGACTTTGAAAGCTACAAACCATTGATCCCACCAGGCTCCTATTACTACGACTAATCGCCAGATATTGCGGCAAGCTGTTACAACAGCATCTAATTCTTCACGAACGGAGACACCTTCTCAGCTAAATTGCATAAATCTTTTTGGAATGTGCCATTAAATTAAAGATTAACTTGGTACAGATTATTTAAAATTTTACATTGAAGGAATAAGCTCAATGCATTAAAATTGTAGAATCTACAGCATACACTAATTGACTTAGAAATCCATCTCCAAATGCAAGTACATTACTTACTTGTTGGATGAGTGAGGCAATTGTAGTTCTAACAAAAGCCTTTGCGTAGTTTTTAATCTGAGATTTATAGGTGTATGCTCACTTTATAACAATTCCAAATCTTGTTCTACTCGTACCTTTTCCATATTGACTTCAGTGTGTTCTACTTGAGCATCTCTGAAACGCGATTGGACGGCCACTCGCTCAGAGAAGCTTCTTTGTTCAGTAACGCAAACATAGCAAAGCATTACCACTCTTCTATTTTAATCGAATAACGCGTTATTTGCTGACTGAAGTATGCCTGAAGCTGGAGTTGATATCAATTTGAGTAAAGTGAGGGCGTAGAATGCGAAATTGCCTCTCGACTTACCCGCAGGTAGTGCAGATACAGCGAGAAGATTGAATGTCAGCGGTAATCATTTGAGCTCAGCGAAGGATCACGATATCCTGCACAAGATCGGTTTTTGTCATAGATTGTCTTGGCTTAATATATCAGATAATAAGATATCCAGCCTCGAGTTTTTACGTGCGTTGAAGTAGCTATCCGTGTTGAATGTATCCCATAACAAGATTACTCAGCTGCCGATTTATCTGTAGAATCTGCCGTAATTGAAAGCTCTGATAATGAACGATAATTAAATATGCAAAATCGAATCTAGCGTATTTAGCACTTGCCCTGAACTTAACACTATTGTATTATCGAATAACAGTCTGAATGATGAGAGCCTGGCTGTAAGTATTGATGATTAGACGCGTGGTGTATTTAGTGCGGTGAAGCATTTGAAAAAGCTGAGTCTCTCCAATAATAAACTCAGCTCTTTCCCTCTTAGTTTGGATGCTAATTTGGAATTGAAAGAACTCAGACTTAGTCATAATAAGATTAAGGTTCTGGAGCCTCTTGGATATACAAATGCTAGTCTTGACATTCTGGATCTTGGTAGTAATGACATCACGACTCGAGAAGAATTGGAACTGATTTCCCAAGCGTTTCCTTTGTTGCGTCAATTGAATCTCAAAGGTAACCCTGTTATGGAAATTTTATAGACTAATGATGGTGGATAGACTATTAAGTAAGTGATTACGAGTATTTTTTCAAAGGTTCGTGTCTTTAATGGTGAGAGACTGGATGAGCGGATTGGTAAGAGAAAGCATGCTTAAATTCTGAGTGAAGCTGCCAATTAGGCTGATAAACGCGAAGAATCTAGCAAAAAGTAATTTTAAAAGTCGTAAAGTTAATTTAAACGAGGTGATATTAAGTCTGAGCGCAAGAGGAGGGCAGATGGTCCGAGAGCACAACGCTGTGAGAAGTCCGATAGACGCGGTGACACGCAACCACCGAATAGAAAGCACAAGCCTAATAGGGATGATACAAGTTCAAAGAAGGACTCGTTCTTTTTATGATTAAATGAATATTATTGTCATCATTAGATGTTTGATAAATTACAAAATACACTCTCTGGCAACTACTTTCACAGACCAGAAAACGTCGCGTTGATTACAAGCTCGTTTGCTTTATTGAAGGTATCAACAAAGTCCTTCTAACACAGCGACTGAATTTCCGCGTCAGTATTGACACCGCTACAAAATTGACATCCCATGAAATGTTTGACAAATGGGTACTTTCGCAGTGAGCGATTTAGTCTCAGTTCATGTGGATCAATAGACAATTAATCCAGAGGCAGATCTTTCCAGTAACCATTCAAGATGAAAGATCGTTCTAAATACGTCTTGGCACGAGACTCCTCTGGCCTCCAATAGTTGAGATTATAAGCGAACCCATTCTAATCAAACATAGCCCAAGAGTATTTGGATAGACGGCTTTTCATTAGCGCTTCATACTTCTTACCATTTTGGTGACCGTATTGACATGTTTCATTGAAGAACGCGCGAGACCATTCAGAGTTTCTCACCAAAAAGACTCCCGTATTCAATCCCATATGACTATCGCCCTCTTCATACAGCTACTTTTCTTGGCCCCAGAGAACTAGATCTTTGCCGACATATCTATCAAAAGAGAGTACGAAATTCACATCCATTATAATTGAGTCATAGTCAATCCACATAATCCACTCGTACTAAGACTAGGATTTGAGTAAATCGCGTATGAGCGCGACTTTGTTCCACGCGCCCACCAAATTCACGTCGCTCAGGTGCGTTGACATGTAAAAATCATATCCGTGCATCCTTGCATAATCTTATTTATTCTTAATCGATAGCATCGTCAAAAAATCCCCCTCATGTAATTTACACGGTTTTGGAGCGATGCCAGTTACGATGAGCATTCTATTGTTGGCGGCAGTTGTAGAAGTTAATTGTTTCAAGTCATTCGATATATCTGCAGCGTCTTCAGTCCGAGCATCAGAACCGGCCGAGGTCCAACTTTGATACTGTTTATACAAGTAATTAGATGATTCTTGGGATTAAGACGTTCTTCTCTTACTAAGGCTAATTCTACTTTTGATTACAGCCGCCGTGTTCTTCGTTCTCTGCATCGCTTTCAATGCAGCATTTCTTGTCGTTGGATCTAGCGCAGGCCCATGTTGCAACTTAGGTAAAGGTAGAAGCAACCACAAAATGACGATAAACAAGCACGGCAGCAATCCAACTCTTGATGGCTGAGACATACTCACTCACAAAATTAAAGCGGATCGGTAATGTAAGAAAATTCAATTTGAGTGTCAAAAAAGAGTTATTGCACAAAGTTGGGAGCGAAAATCTCAACGCTGAAACATGAATAACAAAATTTCGCAGTTTCACCTTCTCAAAAGGGAAATGTCACTCATTAGTCATCGACTGCAAGTAATCATTAGGTATAATCAACATTTAAAAAGGCTACACTATACCCAAACATTTATCGAACACTTGGAGGGAGATTTTGATTCGATTTAGCCAAATCTTGCTTTATTCTTTGCAATTGATCCGATGCGATTTTAATTATTTCAGTTGAGATCTCAGATTCAGTCAAATTGACTTCTCTATAGAGGATACGAGGCGATGAGAGCAACTTCATTTATCTGCTGAAGCTTATCAGAGAATCCCATTACAATATCCATATCTCTACAGCCTCGGTATCTGAGCATAAAGCAAACTTACTCTCATTGTGAGCGTCATATAATTCTCTCATGCGCACAAGAACCGATTAAAGTTGGTTAATCTTGTACTCAGCGCTACTTTGCTTTCTAATCAGAATTTGGCTAATGTCTATGGAAACTTCAATGCCTATTTCACCATTTCTCTCGAATTACTAAGACTTTGCAAATTGGTATCCGCATTATTTACAGCTCACAAAACCATCACTATTACTATCAGTATTGCCGAGAGATATAGCGGACGCGTCAAGATCATCAACGTGCATCAAAACTCGACTACCGGCCACAAGAACAGTTCCACAACGAGCATGAGCATCAAATTCCTGCACCTTCTTAAGATCTTCTTTTGGATGACACACCCAACACTCAATTAACTCGTGCCAATACACTGGCGGAAGAAGTCGTGCTTTGTTGAATAATCGCGATCTTTCAGGTGGGGTTAATCTCTATTGACATTATATGCAATGCATGGAAGTGCATTATTTCAATAATTCAAGACACTAATTCTCGCTTAACATGCAATCTTAATACTCTAACGCCGATATCTCAGAAGCGATTTCAACTTGGATATGTAACTCTAAATTTAATATTTTAAAAGTCGCGGTGCTGGATACAATAGCCAACGATGTCATGTCATCCAAAATCATTATAGAATCTGATGCGCCAATTAACATCAATCTATGGCCTACCAATTTCAATTTAAGATCAAACACGTCAGCATTAACACCATCTCCCCTCACTATAATATTCAACTTTTAAATGTTCTTTAACACGTCTACAAAGACCAAAATATCCGCAGTCATAACGAGATTCGATATACTATTTATCAACAAAACTCAATTTAATATTCTTTAGTTTTCGTGCGCTGATAAAATATAGTAGAGGAAACAAAATGTTGATGCTAAGTAGAAAGCGACTATTAACGTAGAGCAGGAGAATGATGGACAGTAATGTCTTGAATAGTCTAAATGTATTCTAGTCTATATAGTAGGGAAGTAAAGATGATCCAATGGTTCCAAAGTTGCCGATGGTAACGCGCGTCAAAAACGATGGATTCGTCATTGGAAATATCGATATGCTGGGAGGTGTGATGTTATTGAATGGCGGTATATTTTGCTGGGATGTATCCACACATAAATAGCTTACGCCCGATACTTTGGCCGTATTAAAGCTGATATCAGATCCACCTGAGATTCTAATCATTGGTACAGGCAAGTCCATGTATCCGATTAGTCCGTCCCTGTAGCAAATGTTGTCTAAACTGGGAATCTAGCATGAAGTTATGAACTCCAAGTAGGCGTGCTCTACCTACAATATCCTGGTCGAAGAGGAACGAAGAGTTGCTGCTGCGTTAATTCCAAATACTCCAGTATCTGCTCGTCAACTTAACCTTCCTAAAGACAGATGAATGACGTACGAGTTAAAAATTGAAATATGTGATTATATTAAAGCTTTTAATCTAAAATATCATTTTTATTTAGTTTAATCTATCATGAAATGTGATAATGCGTCGCGTTCAATCTCGTGCAACTAACCAGGTAGAATGAGACAGTGTAAAGGTGGACCAAAGTCATAATCAATCAACTGATTAACCGTCCCAGCTCTGATTACCTGCGATTCCGATCCTAGTCTTGCAATTCCAACCACCAAAGTGTCGCCAATTATGACTCCACACTGTCGCTCTTACTCAATCTCCATCAACTGCTAGAGCGCTTAATTTACAGTCATAAATCGAGGTGGTTCGTAGATATTTCTACCACGAGCCAAATTCTCAATACTCTACTCCTTGACTTTGATATCAAGTAGACATAATGTATGCAAGCTGCTGACTTACTAGCTCTCTGACGCGTACTGAGTCCAACGCATATTACCCAGAATCTTATCATAAAAACTGCTTGGTTTCCATGTATCAGTAAAGAACGGTATGGACACTGTCAATCCGTAGTTGTATAGCTATAAGCCACACGCGCCAATTGCGTTCATTACAGAAGCATTGTGGATAGATATAACAGCGATGCCCAGATTCTAAGCACGAAGTACCAAGTCTGAGTGAGTAGTTGCTCCATAAGGATCGCCAACAACCAAGAATGCCACGTCCACCGAATCTGCGTCTTTCAAGATTTCATCAGCCTGTTACTCCACCATATCTCTATCGGCCAATATAACTTTCTTTCCATAGAATGCTTCCTACACTTATCAAAGATGTTTTAGATACTCACGAGAATAACGATATCTTACCAGTCTTGCTTAGTCTACTAGTAGAATACTAGTGTAAGCTTCCAAGTAGACGCGCTCACATTTCTACACAGCCTCCAATCCTTTCACTGTGATATCTACACATACGTGATAATCATCATAGCGATACGCGTCTATTAGCTTTTATGATATTTATCCAATACCTACCTTTTTCATCCGCTAGTCCAAGTCCAATTATATAAAGCATATTTCAAAAACTGTGAGCAAATTGCGTTTTGCCTAACAAGGACCAAAGTATTACAGAAGTAGAAAATAGATCGAGTAGAAAGCCTCATCAGATAAACAAAAATTATACTGAATAAAATTACAAATTATGAACATCATTTCTAAATTGCAGATCTTATGCCTTCCAAGTCATTCTGAACGTCCCTCGACTCTAGTGGATTCAATCTTGAAGGGAGAGGCATCTTGCTAATCTTCTTCTTTGATTATGCAACTGGCGCGTTATTACCATCATACTAACCCGGATTATTCGAGTTTAATTCCATATTCTTGTTTATATTTGCGTAAGCATATCGAAGTCTCCCTTTCAAATCCAAGTACTGATAACTAGAACTCCTAACTATCGAGGCATTGTCTTCAACAGCGGAACGCGCAATATTAGACTAGGCAGCCGCATTCGAATACTATACTGTAGAGATAGTGCTACCATTATTTCTTTATTAAATCTCATTAAGCCGTAGCTGTTGAGAATCGAGAAAGCCAGGATTGCCTAGACGCGTTGTCCCATAATTATTATTAACACTCTATCGACTGGAACTTCGCAAACTACGCCGATTGGCAGATGCTATAGAAGAGTTTTATTGCGTAGCCTTCTTGTCGGCCTCATTCATAGCAGAAGAGATAATACTTCCATCACGTTCATTAGAACTCTATCTAGCTTCTTATAATGCCAAATCAGACCCAACAGTATCATGCTTCCATTTCTTGGGTGATTGCGGATGATAGCACGCCTCATCGTTGACTACGCTATCAGCAACGACACTCTCAAATCCCTCTGCCGATGTAGACCTCCTCCGCTTCGCTGTATTATCCACAGTGCCAGCTAGAGAAGCATTTATATTTTCTTATGACATTACCAACTGCGAATCCTCAGATTTTTTGGACCAAGATCGGGGTGAAATAGCAGGAAGAAAAGGAACGGGTAATTAACCAGAGCTCAGAGCAGCAACAGAAGAGTGACTACGGATAAATAATGGCCTTCTTGGTGCACTTCGCTAAGCAGGAGCAGGCAGTGGGATAGGCAGCGTAGTCTTTTATGGCTTCCCTTAATTCAGATTACGCAAATCAATCATGGATTAAGCAGTTCGCAACGTTTGAATGGCTTCAGAATCTTCGTGACCACGCTACTGCAATACTTTCGGGTAGGATGATAGTTGGACCAGAGATTAGGAGGTACTCACCGTAGGCATAACCGCCGTATATGGAAACGGATACATGGATTAGCGTGATATCGAGCGCGAAGTTGTTGCACTTGTTGAGGCAGAAGTACCGAATTATGACGAGGAAATGTGAGCAGTATCCCGGATTTCCAATTGCTACCCAAATTCCTGTTATTAAGAACTGCAATCATTATTACGCAGTGATTCTTCACTTACTTAATTGATGTGATCAGAAGGCATACTGCATCCAAATACAATACAAAATCTATTTATACAGAGAGCGTGCGCTTGATGTGTTTGAGTTGTTTCCAAAATTAAATCAATCGCCTGGTGTGAAAATAGAAACTGTTGCGAAGCGCTTGGCCTCTGTTCGGCCGCTCCCGTTACCAAGCAATGGTTGAAGTAAACAACTATGAAACCAATCGTTCTTAGTCAAGTACTTTATTTTACGTAAGCATGATTCTTGTTATACTGAATCATTATAACAGAAACCGCAAGAGCCGTGTTAGAAAGCTGTCCATATTCACAGACTTCCCATCGTATATTCAGTCCGACTCACTCAGTGCACCCAGGGTCGACTTGAATTGTTTCGCTCTAACATTTCGTTTCGGCCATTGGGTGATTGGCATTTTCTTTTAAGTAGACTGCTTCTGTACAGCTTTTTGGACTTTTTGAAACTCGACCTCTGTTGCGGACCACTGTTGTCGAGTCTCTTGCCAGTTAGATACGCTATTGCTCAATAACGCGTCAGTCTTATTGTGATAATCGTTGATCAAAGTTGAGCATTCTCTGATCTTTTCCAACATGATCTGCATTTACTCATTACATGTAGTTTCAAAATTGTGATATTTCTTTCACTGTAGTTTCCTACATATCAAAGCGTTATCATGTACTACTATATGTACAAGAATGCTTGTAATGTCTTACCATTAATTCTTTCTATTGCAGCAGCAGACTCTTGAGAACTTATTCCAGCTTTTGATCTAGAGCCTTCATTTAGCCAATGCTCTTCTCATTCGACTTAATAACTGACTAAAAGTGAATCTAGTCTGCAACCAAAACTCTCTTATCAGCATTGACACGCTCAGTTTATAGGCAGTACGTAGAGTTTTGACGCGTCAAATCACGTCCATTGATCATATACTTCTAATGGATAAGTCTGTATCTATCACCATTTATACTGAACATACCTTGCTGTAAATTGATGTAATATCTAGTTTACTACTGTCAATAGTATCCTATAAACAAAAGAATAGCTGTCCTGAAAAAGTTGAAACAGGAATGATTGAGAAACGTGATCACTTTGCGTGTCTCTGCTGACCTCCTTAGGATCTAGATCGCAAGTCCACAATTGGTATTGGTGATTCTTCCCTTGCAATGCAAAAATGTTCCCGGCTCCTTGAGGGTATTTTGAAATTAAGAATATACTCTTGTATGCGAGCGGCCGAAAATCCTCTTTCAAGCCACAACTGGTGCAACGAAACACCATCTATGAGGGAATCATATGCTAGTTCAACCTACTTTCTAACATATGCGCATAGATTCAAATGAAGAATCAAGAGTCGATCGTCCCTTAGATATTGCTTTAAGACATTACATGGCTTCTTGTCAACGGGCATGTCACTCCCGCTGCATACGCGCTATTGCGTTGCATATCAGCTCAGGCTCTGTAAAGCCTTTCGTCCTATTCGTGCATAAAGTTATGTGCGGAATGGCGTTTGTACTAATGATAGACACCTTGGAGACGACTAAGTCTGATTCTCTGTGGGCACAATTTGATCTAAATCACGATGATTGATTAGTATCATCTGTATCTGTTACTTGCTTTACCTTGGTTCTCGTCTTAACGTCAGAGCTTTTGAAGTTATACATCGTCTCGTCTGAACATGAAACGTGGCACGAATCCTGCCTGGCTGCGATACATTACTTGAACTACTGACTTTGCATAAGAAGTGGAAGATATTTAAAGAATAAGAAGTTATGACAGTACTCAATTAACGCTTTTTTAGTTGGACTTTCATTTTCATTACAGTACTATTTAGAATGATGCAGTTGATAGAGATACTGCAACTTGCGGCTGATCAAGTATGACGGATCTAAACTTTCTACTTGGGACGCATTTACTATACTTCCCAACGTGATAGAGACGACTTTTGTATCGCGCCTTGTCAGAGGAACATTGTAGAGTGCAAGGGTCGCACCAATGTTAGAGCATCTGGTAAGAACTCTGAGAATTTTCCGTAACACGTCACTGCGGCACTGGTAGTTCCGTCATGGATCATCACTTTCAGGCTTGATTTGTCCGTAGATTAGTCCATGCGAAAGACTGTGCCTAAAATACAAAGTTGTCTCAAATTTTGCGGTGCGTAAAAACGTGATTTGATCGAGCATTTCAAAGTAAAGAGGTTCAAACACTCTTCTTTGAACACGTAGTCGGTCGCCAACACAAGCCGCTTGATAGATCTTATTAGCATCAAGTCAAAAGGTATACCCAAAGCGATTTGATCTTCAAGTTTGCCCACTTTACTATCCGAGGTCAATTTAATATTAATTACTCTCTCTTCAAGCAAACCAAATTGCGCAAATACAGCTTGTCACCCAGAGTAATGTTATGAGACAACAGGAGTGTTTTTTCTACTGAAACGCGAATCATGTTGCGTGAACTATCGACACAAGAAGTCTCAATAGGGACACGAGAACCTCCGTTCTAATGAACCTCTTAGTCAACCATGGAAACCTAAATTCCAGAAGATAAAGTTGTGTTACTATTCACTATTTCAATCGTATACATCATAATCCATCCAAAATCCTTCAACGAAGAGAGGCGACAAACTCCTGATCACCAATCACTCGCTAACGCGTCAATCTTCACCACTTGACAGACAGTCAACGCCTCTAACAAATCATGTTGTCTCCTTCCCCTTTTTGAATTGTGATTAATAAGTTGTTAGGATTGCATGGGCACTGAATTGAGTTTGCTGAATATGTCAATGAAGTGAAATAGCAAAATATTAATTGTCTACGCAGTGTGGTTTTTGTCTATCATTCAACAATCAAAAGGCATCACAATGAGGGTGGCGCTTTAATCATTGTGAAAAAAAATCCAACTTCGATTCAGAGGAACACGTTCTGAACATCACTTCCGACCGATATAACACTGGCCTTGGCTCTGGCGGCAGATAATGATCTCGCGTACAACATTGGTCCATGGTGTTCTGGTTATGGTAGAACATCCTTAGTAAGCAGCTAATTGCGTCAAACAAGATGTCAATCAAGAGTATCGTGATAAAGTTCTTTAATAGTTATTACCTTATTTAGTCTTAAGCTCTATGGCCTTTCACGCATGTGCTGTTGATGCTTTTCGCAAGATCTATCGCTAATGTTAAAGGTGCGGTGAATAAAAAGTGCAATCAACTAGGTAGAACTGTAGATAATGAACATTCCTATTAGTGATGATGACATTATTACTATTCAATCAGCTCTGCGTTGACTCAGCTAGTAAAATTCCTCCAGCATGCGACTCAGCAAGAAGGCTTCTGGCAATGTTGTCATATACCCCGAGTTCACTCTTGTTCCGACTGTTATATGCACTCTGCCGCCACGCCTTTGTAGGTTCGCATCCACCAGAGCTATGCATGCACCAACTTTGTAGCGTTCGTGTTGAAGTGCAGAAATGACTCCTGGCCCCGTGATGACAGCGCACGCAGTACCATCATGAATGATGATGGTCTTGTGCTCATCATTGGATCTTGCTTGGATTCTCAGAATCCTCCCAACCACCACTTTTGCTCCTGGTTGGGCATCTCTTAAAAGGGTTGCGTTATTTAGCCAATAAGCGTCTTCACGAGTCAAAGTTTCGCCTTCGAACAGGAACTCTGTGGCCGAAACGATCCACTTGATCGCCCGCAAGTGCAGCGTGCATTCAGGCACCTTCGGATTGGTGACATCCTGGATTATTTCCACTGATCCACCTTCTGCCAGCTCGAAAACATAATCATCCCGGCTTCTACAGACCAGATCTCTGAAGAGAAAGTACCGGCACATTATAATGTTTGAGGTCTGTAGAACTTGATTAGACAAAGACACGCGTACTTCGCCTTTAGAACCTTCAACAATCGTTACCAGAGAGTTCAATTCAATGAAGGGACACTTTTCAATGCAGATAATTCCTCCAACGGTTGTAAACTTTCTTTTAATATCAGTCACCATTATAATTTTAAATGTGCAATACAAATCCGAGAGTTGATGTTGCGATTGATAAAGAGTTGAAACGAGGTATTGGCTCGGCTTCTCCTTTGATTGAACTGAAAAGTTCATGAGCTTCGAGACAAGTGAAACGGGCGTTTCAGTGCGATGACAAACCGATTGGGGAGGTGAACGTGATTTAAGCCAAATAGTGAAAATCACTACTGTTCCATGAAAGCGCACTATTTGAAAAGGTTTACAATGGTTAAAAGAAGGGGAACTACCTGACGGCAGCCACTCTATCACAGAGCGAGTAACTCGATCCAGAGCGAGGACATCATCACGATGCAGGAACTCTATCACAGAGCTAGTTACTCTATCACAGAGCGAGTTACTCTATCACAGAGCGAGTTACTCTATCACAGAGCTAGTTACTCTATCACAGAGCGAGTTACTCTATCACAGAGCGAGTTACTCTATCACAGAGCGAGTTACTCTATCACAGAGCTAGTTACTCTATCACAGAGCTAGTTACTCTATCATAGAGCTAGTACATTGCCAGATCAGGAGGTTATAACAGAGCAGGAGCATTGTCGCCAATGTGGAATTATCGATAAGAAGAAGAGAAGAGAGGAGAGCGGAAGGCCGATGGGAACTTGTGGAGTTGAACAAACTAACAAACAAACACACTCAGATGATAGCAAACAAACCAACTCTATCTGCACAACGACATGAAGGCGAAATCATCAATTTGAGCTGAACTACCGCTAAACTGATGATATATAAGTCCAAATATTCCCGATTAAAAACTGCAGTAGTTCTGCAGACCGTCACTGTGTAGCCAGCCTTATGTAGTTTGCGTGAATCCTCAGTATGGAGTACCGGCTCACTACAGTATGTATCATCAGGACAATCACATGTTTAGTTTCTTTCACGCCGGTCACATCCCGATGCTCTGAACTGGTACGTTGTGATGTGTCAATCAAAACACTATAGACAATAGTAAACATGAGTTTGAGCTTAGACAGAAAGCCGGTGAGAGACGGTTGAAACGCAGCAGTGTCTCAGTGATATCAGAACGCGCCTTTAGAGCTCCATATTGCCGTGAGTGGAATGTCACCATCATTGACAACCAAATCTCTCAATGTACTTGAGTAAATTACATCCCTGATTACCTGTTAAACAAGCGCCGAGTAGATGTCGTCGTCGCCATACATTGCACGCTTGCGTGTCTCTGTCAAGCTTTCGACCATCTTCACACTTCAACTCGCTTGATCGCACTTTCTATGCAGCAATCCAGAAAGATTATAGTAACAATGGACGGTCTTAAAACGTTTGTCGATAGTAAGATTTTAACTTGACACGGAGTAAATGTAATCCGTTATTATGTAGAATAAGTCATAGTGATTACGTATGATGGAAGATTGTTGGTTGGGGAACTTGTCGCCGTAGATGCGCAGAGTAATATCGCGATTGGTGACGCTCTAGAACGGTTGTTTTCTCTAGAAGATGAGATGCAATTAGTCCCTCTTGGAACTTAAGTAATAAAGTCCACAAATGTGTAAGGATTCTATAAAATGTAGTATAAATATGTTTTTAACGCGATTTTCAAATTCAAAATGTAGTGCAACTGTGAGTTTGATAAATGAGGACGTGGATTCGCGGTAGAAATGGTAGCACGTCAAAGCTGAAATCTAATCTTTCCACCAATAGAGTTTAGGAAATAAATGATGTATGATATACAAAAGTATCGTGTAAATGTAAAATAAATAACAATTGAATATACTCATCTATTTATTCAATGTTCATTTTATTTTGCTTGCTTCTCTAATGTTTAATCTCCATCACCACACTGTTTAGAAAGCACTTGAGTAATGGCTCTTTATACATGCGTCTAAAAAGTACCGGGAGGCATATCATAATCTCGTCTCAACTAATTAAGAAGCGATGCACTTGGCTCATACTCCATCCAGTGGCCGCCTTTGAATGATTTAAGCCGTTACCCAAGTAGGAGATCCAAGTTCTAATCAGATTGGAAACTGTCTCCATCTATTCTCTCTTTCAAGTGACAAGCACCTCTATAAGCTTTATCATGTGAGTATAATCTGAACAAATTGTACATGAGAAACACGTTCGGACCAGGTAGAATTCCTCCTAACATACTCAAAGGAATGCAATAGACAGATAATCGCCTATACTTTTAGTGATACGGTATTCTATAATCTAACATATTTTACAATCGTGACTTTACAATCTTCTTATCGATCAACGATGGGTACAAAAATTTAAATCCATAATCATTCACCTGATCATCTACAGAGGCAACTGGACTGATCTCCTTCAAGAACCATTCATCCGCGTCAACTTTATTCATCAAAGCACTTCCATAAGAGTACAATTTGAACTTCCATGATTCCTTGTTATCCATAGATCCATATTAGTGCCATTTAGTATGTGCCTTATCAGCATACTTATCAACCAGCATTCTGAATTTGAGCGAGAACGGAACTTTAACATTTCCACCAGACTCTGACTGCTTCTATGAACCCACATTCAATGCCACAGGAGAATTGGCACCAAAGAAATTTATAGCTTTATCTTTCACAGGCAATGCAAGAACAGTCCGTCTAATCATTGTCATCCCTCTATACAAATCTACAGTTATATTTCTTGCCTCTTTCTACGCGACGAGATCTTGTGTTTTAGCGATCGGCAAGGAGAGATAGCAGCAGTCACTCTCACTTATAGAAGAAGCGCGACATTGGCAGCAGTAGGAATCAGGAAACGGCGAGAACGTTCACGCGTCACGTCGCCGGTCAGTCAGGAGAGAATCGATTTTCAGATTTTCCGGTTTCAGATTCACTCACCTCGCCGCTTACTCTTTGAGTGTCTCTGTGTCTTTGTTCGTGTGTCTGTCTAATAGAGTGAGTCAAACTTTCTCGGTGAAGACTCAACTACTATTATCTGCGCATTTTACATC
This sequence comes from Amoeboaphelidium protococcarum, assembly GCA_023515745.1. Taxonomy (NCBI): domain Eukaryota; kingdom Fungi; phylum Aphelidiomycota; class Aphelidea; genus Amoeboaphelidium; species Amoeboaphelidium protococcarum. The sequence goes on from JALECJ010000056.1 coordinate 707,003, forward strand.
ACACTAGAATTCTAAAAAGCAATAGAAAATACAATGGAGAAGAGGGTCTCTAGTATATTCTGGCTCTCGCTATACTTCCTGTGCAATCTCACTCTCACCATCTACAACAAGGCTGTGATGCAGTTTATTGGTTTCAAGTTCCCCTGGGCTATCACTGCTATCCACACCTTCTTCAGGTATGATTATACATTTGCTTTCTGTAAATTGTCTCATCCTCATACTATTTGGAACGTGATTTCATGTCTTTGTAATTTAGTGTAGTGCGCTGGGTTGTTTCATCTGTGTTTACTGGCTGGGCATGTTTCGGCCATCGCATCTGTCCATGAAGGAGAACATTGTCATGGCTTTATTCTCCGTTCTATACACTGTGAACATTGTAAATATTTATTTTATATGTGGAGACTTTATAGAAGCTTATATATCGCGATTTTGTATGTGTAGGCCACTTCCAATATATCTCTTCAACTAGTCACAGTGCCGTTTCATCAAGTGGTTCGTGCTACAACTCCCGTGTTTGCCATTCTACTCTCTGTTCTATTTCTGAAGAAGAGGTATAGTCTATAGATATATTTATCCCTTCTGCCCGTGATTATGGGCGTGGGATTGGCCACCATGGGCGAGTACAATTTCAGTTAAACCGGTCTGATTTTGACTCTGTTGGGGACATTTCTTGCTGCCATGAAGACTGTGGTGACGAATGTAGTGCAGGTGGGATCGTTGAAACTTCATCCGATAGACTTACTACTTCGGATGAGCCCACTCGCATTCGTCTAGTGCCTTATCTTTGGCCACCTATCTGGCGAGAATTAGAGGCTGGCCGAGTTCATTTTTGGGAATCCTGCAGTGGACGCGCCTAGTCTGTTTACTCCAACTGTATTTTGGGCATTGTTCTTTAATGGTGTCATAGCTTTCATGCTCAATTTTGTCTCATTCACTGCTAATAAGATGACGAGTGCTCTTACAATGACTGTGGCGGCTAATATCAAGCAGGTGCTGTCTATCCTACTGGCCGTGTCGATATTTGATTTGACCATAACTTCACTCAATGGACTCGGCATACTAATCACTCTGGTAGGTGGAGCATGGTATACCTTTGTAGAGTTTTAGTCTAAACAAAAGTCTTTATTGCAGCAGTCTCAAATTAAGAAATTGTCAAAATCTGATGATCAATTGGATCATCTTAACACCAAATTATCACAAGATTCTACCAAGCTAATGATGAAAGAAGTGATGGTTGAGCCCTGAATATAATATTTCATCGTTTCGACTTTACAATATCACTAAACTGCAACTTGCAGTCATGTAAAACAATGATATGTAACACAGGTGTATTCAGGTAAGTTCACTATGATCAAGTTTGTCAGAGTATGACTTTAGTATGTCTATCTTCCATCGCTCATTAGAAGACAAAGGATTAAGACTATAAAACGCGCTAACGAGAGCTGTCCATTCAGTAGAATCTGAAGTATCATAAGCCTAGATCAAATCCTGGCAGAGCTGCCCTTCTCGTGACGCGTCAAACGCGGGAAACTCTTCGACCAGCCTCTTGTATTTTGTGATAAAATCGATAAACTGTCCAGAGACACCAAGGGTACACAAACAGCTGCATAGAATAATCTCATTGATCCTGAATTTGTACGCTTCTTCAAAGCGAGTGCATTTCATCAAGTCATCAATTTCGCTTACAGCCTCTTTATAACGACTAGTTGTCGCATAAGCATTAACCAGTTTGTATTGCGCATACACAGCTCTAATGTCATCATCCGCTTGATAGCAGTCAACAACCTTCCTGAGTGAGAGGATGGCTTGATCAGGCCTGTCCATTTGCATATCACTAAGAGTATCGTAACACCTGGCGGCGCGGTTCATCGACCGATCGTATTACTCATATAATTCAGCGGCTTTTTACAGCGATTATAAACAGAGCTAATGACTATCTCCCGACTACTTGTAGCACTTAAATGCATCATCATACATACTGGCAGCTTCCACACCACTGCCGCTCTGCAGTTCTCTATTAGCAGTTTATAAGCATATTTATGCGCATTTCTAGTACAAATCTCCAGCATATTTAAATTGCTTACTCCGCTTTGCGTTTATCGCCTATTGCTATAGCGATTCAATCTGACCATCTACTTGAACACCGTGCAACTGATCTGTCCGTTGAGCATCTCCTTACTAATCGCCACCATCAGGAACTGATAATGGGACCCAGATATTCATGAATCCTAGATACACTTGACCAGAGCGTCTAATAGTCACCAGCGAAAATAGTCCATAGCTCTAATAATCAAAAGCGGGTTCTCTAGCGAGTGATCTAAGAAATTTGGGGATCCATTTAGATTAGCTTTCATTTCCTTGAGCCTTCTTGATGTAATTTCTAAATGAGTCTTGAGATGGGACATTCTTAAAAGCGAAGTAGCCAATGACGCCAATAAAAACCAAATACAACATTTCCCACCGCAATAGTGTAAACTGTGATGATATGATAGACTTTGCTGAATCTATTGTAGATCAAGAGCGTCGAACTGTGTTGTGTTTCAGCACCAAAATTTCTTCGCTCGCTCTTCCCAGCGTGACTTCCAATGAAGAAAGCGTTCCTTTGTCAAATTGATCGTCGCTGACTTGTATTCGTGTTCTATTCCACTAATTTCAACTTGCTTCCTTACTTTAACGAACTAAAAAATTATCGCTCCAAGTTTTAAGAGCATTCTAGGATTAAATGGAGGCATTATTTGGAATAACGGGAAAAGACTTTGTACTTTTAGCTGCAGATAAGGTGGTTGCTCGCTCCATCATGGTGATGAAGGCTACCGAGGATAAGAGTAGAGACTTGAGTGGCCACATTGCCATGGTGTACTCTGGTGAGAATGGAGATGCAGTCACTTTTGCTGAGTATATATAGCGCAATGTTTAATACTATGGAATTAAGCATGAGATTGGACTGAGCACAGCTGCAGCGGCCAACTTTACTCGGCGTGAGTTGGCTCAGTCGCTGAGATCCCGCAAGCCATACAATGTGTTCACATTGATTGGTGGTTATAGCGAACGTGATGGACCTGAGCTGTACTGGTTGGACTACATGGCTAGTATGTAAAAGATTCCATTCGCTGCTCATGGCTATGCTTCATTCTTCACAATGTCCACCATGGATCGTCATTACAAGAAGGATATGGACTTGGACGAGGCTATTGAACTGTTGAAAATGTGCATGGAAGAGCTCAAGACTCGCTTTATTGTTAATTTGAAGGAGTATGCTATCAAGGTGATTGACAAGGATGGTGTTCGTGATATTAAAATATGAGATTTGATTTGAGTGAGTATATGTATGGTCTACTCTATGAAGCTAATACATACAACTTTGTACATGTATACAGACCAGATATGCACTTTTAAACAACTCTCCTTAAATAGAATTACATTCCATTTATTACTTCAGCGGGGTATTATTTTTAACAAAAGCATCTCATTATAATAACAAAATCGCTCTCAGATTATAGATCAAGCCTTGGCCAATACAATACAAGTGCGACATGGAATGTACACCTGCAACCAATTCTGACGACCATCCCAGTCACCGACAGAGGTGTGATGCTTCACCGTCTCATCAATACGATTGTGTCCAAAGAACTCGCTGTTGTCAGAATTCAGAACCACCTTCAGAGGACCTTGTACATCAGTACCGACACGGTAATCACTGAAACTCTTGTCCCAGTGGAAGTTGAACACAAATAGTAGAGGACCGCGATCGAATACAATCACCTTATCGCCATCATTCTTACGGCTCACGTACTGAGTGGAATTCAGAAACTTGTACTTCTCTTCCAACTGATGCATGGCGCGATCAAATTCATACAAGTACTTGTAGCGCAGCAGCTTATCATCTACCAGATTGAACTAACGTCTAGCGTAATGATAACTATTGCCATTACCTTCTCTAGGAAAGTCCAACCACTCCGGATTACCAAATTCATTGCCTTCAAAGTTCAAGTAGCCTTCTCCGCCTAGGCCATACGTCAACAGACGTGTCATCTTGTGCAAGGCAATACCTCTTTCAATAACTGGGGTACGAGGTGTCACATCAGACATGAAGTCATACATCTCCTTGTCCATCAGCCAGAAAGCAATAGCCTTATCACCAACCAGTGCCTGATCATGACTCTCGCAGTATGCAATGGTTTTCTCCTACCATCTTCTATTCGTCAGTGTCCACTGGATGTCTTGCACACTCCAATCTTCATCGCGCTTCTCCTTCAACAGCTTAATCCACATATCAGGTATAGCCATGGCCAGCCTGTAATCGAATCCAACTCCACCTTCAGCCACTGGACGACACAATGTCGGCATTCCACTAACATCCTCTGCAATAGTGATCGCGTTCGGATACAGCTCATGGATCATATGGTTGGCCAACATTAGGTACGCCACGCTCTCCAAATCAGTCAAATCACCAAAGTATTCATGATAATCTCCACTGAAGCCATAGCCAATACCATGATGCACATACAACATTGAAGTGACACCATCAAAGCGGAAACCATCAAACTTGAACTCTTCCATCCAGAAGCGCACGTTAGACAACAAGAATCTCTAAACTTCATAATGGCCATAGTTGAATAATCTTGAATCCCACAAATCATGACGCCCTTTGCCACCTTCATGGAAATACTGATGATCACTACCATCAAACTAATTCAGACCATCAAGAACATTCTTACATGCATGAGAGTGAACCAGATCCAACAACACCACCAGACCCATTCCATGAGCAGTGTCGATCAGCTCCTTCAAATCTTCCGGTGTTCCATAGCGAGATGATGCAGCAAAGAAGGAAGTCACCTAATACCCAAAAGACGCATAATATGCATGCTCCATGATTGCCATCAACTGGATGGCATTGTAATTCAAGTACTTGATTCTAGGCAGAACATCGCGAGTGAACTCTTTGTACGTGCAAATCTTGGCCTCTGGACTGGAAATGCCAACATGAGCCTCATAGATACGCAAATCAGATGGCTTTTGAGGACTCTTGTTCTTCCACTGGTAACTTTGAGGAGGATCCCAAAATACCGCCTCGTACAGAGTACTCTTATTCAAATCCTATTCAACACGACGACTCCAAGCAGGCAATCTATCAGCCCACTCACCAGATGGAAGCTTCATAGTGATCTTCACCTTAGATCCATGTTAAATAGCCTTGCAACCAGTCTTGGGATCGTCAGGTAGAAATAGTTCAAACACTCCAAACTGATTACGAGTCATCTTATGGCTAGATCTGTCCCAGTTGTTGAAATCACCAATCAGGTACGCCTCTTACGCATTCGGAGCCCATTCACGGTACACTATGCCTTTTCTCTCCGGCGAGTAATTCAGACCAAATTGCTCATAGCCACGCGAAAACTTCTCCAGGCCACCATCACCCTACTCAATTCTGTGCAGCCAATTCTTGAAGAAGCCAAATCTGTGCTACAGCGCACCTCTGAATGGCTCCAAGTACCCATCCTGAGCAATAACTTGAGTTCCATCAACATTCTCCAATAAACTAATCTTTTTATTTCCCTGATCACGGGCTTACGGCTGAGATGCGGCCTGTTCAGATTACACTTGACCCGTCTATTACAACTACTGCTTCTACTTGTTTCTCTACGCCTAGTTCTCTTACATTTACTTTTCAGCCTTCACAGTCATATTCTCTTACAGTATGTAATTGAAAATGGAATTTATACAACACTTATGTAACGAAGATTACTCTGAATAAACTTTAGTCCAGTAGAAGAAAGAAACCTCAAATGTTACAATAAAAAGACAATGGTAATGATTGAAGAGTCAGTCAGTCAGTCAGTTAAAGAGAGAGGTGAATCACACAACTCCCGCTCTCCCGTCGATCAATCAATCAATCAGCCACGCGCGTCTGTTCTGTTTCACTCCGAAGGACTTTACTTGCGCGCGTCTGTTCTGTTTCACTCCGAAGGACTTTACTTACGCGCGTCTGTTCTGTTTCACTCCGAAGGACTTTACTTACGCGCGCGTTTTGCTCACAAAGAGACATAGCGCAATCTGTATAGAGTTTGTATGAATATGATTTTAATTAAGCCACTAACCTTTAAATGAATTATGATTTTATTTGGGCTGTTGTATATTCTGCGTTGAAGAGAGTTCACGCGGTTGACATTGTGGTTGCGAATATGGGACGGCAGCTACTGTGATAGCAGATCAAATGCATCCTCGTTCAGGCCACAATTCCCAAATTGTTTTTTTACTAACAAAGCAGTCAGTCCGACAAATATACTGTAATGCGCTTAACCTTTTACAATGCCAAAGTCACACATATATCTCGCGGACAAATTCTCCTGACGGAGAATGTGCAAAGAATTTCCAGAGTAGCACTGTGCTACTTAATCATATTTGTAAATATCTGTCCATCGAATTTGTCCACCAGCGTATCTCCAGACCATTATAGTACTCGAGGTAAGGTGACTCTTCTTAACTTCAAGCTGCCAGCAGAAGGTTTACGGCTGATAGGATATAGTATATAATTCTGGCTCATTGAAGTCAAGCCTGCTCCGTTCAAACATGTACGAATTGACTGGGTAATAGCCGTCCGCAGTATAGGTGGCAGCAACTACAATAAAAACTTAACCATCATTATCTTTGAATTGATATTAACCGACATTACTCTACAATGGGACGCGGAAATATTAGTTAAGTCGCCATCATTCATTAGATGACGACTTCTTGGACTTATACTCGCCAAATTTCTTTGGCTTAGTTGTTGGAGCAAACTTCTCATATGGTATAACTTGTACTATTTATCCGGATGAAAGATGTACGCCAGAGTTTGAAAGCCTTGAACTTTTGCTGCTGTGCCTTTGCGATTATGCCGACGTCCACTTCCCTAATACGCGCTTTAAGCCAAAACTAGTCCGACATCCTATTCATTTTATTCCTTTTGCCAAGACTGGATAATCCCAAAATGAACATAGTTTCTTGAATAACTTGTATACCTAGCACATGGGCCTGCCTGTCTTGACTACCACCCATCTTGGGCATCAATTATAGAGTACTGTACTTTAGACGAGACGCGAACATGCAATAAGAGCGCGACGCCAATCCGTGTACCATCAAAAAATATAATGCCAGAAGATCAGCAGCACCATAATCGCATTTCGCGGTTTAAGCCAATAATTGTTGTTTTCTCCTCTTTCGTATATCGTGCAGACAGACAGACAGACAGACAGACAGACAGCGAAAGAGTTCAGTCCTTACGCGATCAATTTCATTCTGGGAACTGACTGCAGTAGTAACAATCAGCGATCAACATATTGCGTTGAATTGCAATGGAGAATAAAAAATATACAATTACACTTTAATGCGGGAACGATGATTGTATGTATTATCAGGCAACTCTAACTATTGAATCCTTCTACTCGACCGTGGAAGTGATCTCCCTCAGCGAAAGTTCTTAGCCTTTGATTAGAGTATTTAGTCCTTTCATTAAATCTTTATCTATTTATTACCATTCATAATCCTAATGTAGATCCTTCATACCAATTTGAGTGTGGTGTTGAGATAGGAAGAGTTTACGCTGGCGATTAGATGTAAATCTATGGAGCGATTTTGTTTAAAGTTCCAGACTGACAATGATCTGAATGAAGCATATCACAAGTACAACGCCTTGCTATCTATGCAAAATGAAATTGGTAGATAGTACGTGCACCTATACAAGTAGGTTCATCATAGCAATTTTGAATAGAAAATGTCCAACTTGAAAGATTTGCATATGACTGCTGATTGTAATAATCCTCCAAAATTCCGAGAATCTAGAGTTAATACTCAATTTGAAGTATCATCATGTCTCCCGTCTACATTAATAGTGCCTGCCAGTGTGGAAGATGATCAATTGAAGCAGGCTTCAGAGTTTCGGTAGCTTGGTAAAGTGCCTCATATAGTTTACGCGCATCCGCACTCATAAGCTGTATTGTCGCGTTCAAGTCAGCCATTGTCAGGTGCGAAGAATCGCCGCTCTGTCGCTGATGAACATTATCTGTCTGTTCTATTACAGAGTAGACGTTATGAAGATGGATCTAGCAGTAGTAATAGTACTGGCCATACAAATGATTAACTTTCCATCATTGTGGATTGTAGATCTAAACAGGGCATTTCATAATCTAAATTAAAATATGGAGGTGGATCAGAAGCGGATGGTAATTATTCCAACATTAGTTTCTATTATGGAAACATTGATGGATTGTAGAATGGTCAGAACGTATGATGACTTTAGTATCAGGCGGTTTAACGTTAATACTGTTATAACTTTGTTTAAATACGCGTTCAATGGAAAGCATTCGCTTATTGTACTCATTGTCAATATCTACTTAATATAAAATAGTGTTGTTATACAGACATACCTCTTCGCACTTTATTTTCAAAGAATTTCAAATCTGGTCGCTTCTTTTGCTTTGTCAAACTCACCGTTGTCGTTAATAACTTTGCCTGATTTAAATTAAAGCCAACATCATCATAATGCTTCAAAATATTATTGACGCGCATAGAAAGTTGTCTGATTGTGTCTTAAATCCTGACTGCTCAACATCGGAATGGTCAAATGCTGTTGGCGGCTGGCTCAAGATCGTACAGCGGTGTCTCAAGACTGCAGATTTCGTTAGTCGCGCTGTAGCATCTAATAATCAGTCATCTTGCCTGGTACACTGCGATGATGGCCTAGATGGAACTTGTATTGTAGTATCTCTTGCTAAACTGATGATGGACCCCTAGTATAGAACTCTGCGTGGATTTCTAACCGTAATAGATCAAGACTGGATCCAGGAAGGGTTTCCATTCTATGTTAAATCACCAGTCGCTGGTAGTGGTGGTAGATCACAATAGACTTCTGCTAGATTCCTCACGTCTGGTACTGAAGCTGCTAAAGCATTTGGTGCTTAAATGATATCTGATACAGCGACTGCATTTTCCACTTTCAAAAATTAAATATTGACTAATCCTCAACCTGGATCTTTTGATGATTTATCGATATCCAAGTTGAGTATTGGATAGTAATAGTAACTGTAACAAGTGAGATCTTAAAGTGGGAATATGTAGTAATCTTTCCTTCAAGATGGATGCAGATTAGCCGTATTTACTCTATTTCTAGATTGTTGTCATTAGATGTGGAATCAGTTTCCCACAGAGTTTGAGTTTAATTTAGAGTTGCTGCTGTTGCTCAATGACAGCGCGTCTGGTAATACCCCGTTTAGTACTTTCTGGTATCCACATACCAACTAGCCGGAAGCGGATGATATACAGCTGTGGGACTTTATATTGCACCACAAGCGGCGATCACTGTTTCTTAATCCGGTATATCAGCCAGTTGTGTAATCCATGGATAAGTTCAAGTGTCCTCCTCTGCCAGTATCAAGTCATTCAGCTATTCTCGTGTTCTGGAAGTATGTTTTTGATGCTCAATACGATTTTACACCTGGAACTTATCAGAATATTAAATTCTCGCCCAATTTCTATGACCTATCGTCGGGAGATTAAGGAGTATCGTCATCATAATCTTAAGTCGCCAGTCCGATTCCGGCAGTGTTTAGTAATCATGAACAGAATTGGCGCATGAAGGAGTAGATTGACACTTATAATGCCTCCATAAAATAGAAGAAGGAAGAATATACCGCAAAGAAGAAATATCTTTAGGAATTACAGGCCATAGTTGATTAGCTACCACAATCATGTCAAGACGATTAGCAATCGCATCCTCTAGAGATTTGATCCGACGTCAAGATGGAGTACTGTACATTGTGCTATAAAACGAGAAATCTTCAAGAGTCGATTACATGATAAAAATGAATAATAAATACCACTTACATGTATTAAACATTTTCAATCCTTCTTGAGACTAAATGCAAAATCCCAAGTCTTCAACCACTTTCTAGCCAGGACGGCTTCCTATGTCAATGGCCATCCATACGTGAATGGGGCAAAGTAGACAAACACAGAGGCGAAGGTTGCAATCAATATGATCAGAACAATATTTCTCGTGTTAGCATGACTATACTTGAAAATGAAGTCGTACGCATTAGCCACAGCCATGAAGGAGAAGATCAGAGCTGGCATATAATGATGCAAGAACAACACTCTCCCCATGATGAAGAAGGGAAAGTAGTGCAGTGCCCAGCCGAGCACAAAGAATCCACCAATGAACTGCAATCGTCTCCTTGTCTGGAAATCCAAATCATCAATACCTCTTCTCAGAGCAATCAAATCAATAACAATCAAAGCTGATACCAGAGCAACGCCAAAAGATCCCAACCACCAAATGAAAGGATTACCGATCAAGTACACCTACTGATCTGGTTCCTTCACCCAGTATGATATTCCACGAGACAGTACCGGCCAGCTGATGGGAAAACTCTAGAACGGATGAGAACTGACCAGAGCTGAATTCTCTCTTAGCATAACGCTCTACTGCTCAATAAATTTGCTCAAGAACGATGGTCCTTTATTTTGCATAGCCTTTCTAGCCACAATATCATACGGTCCCTTTACGGCATCAATTATCCAAGCAGTTGTATCTTCATTGGAATTCTTATTGCCATTCACCTCCTACTAACCGAAACCCCACTCTGGCAGCTTAGACTTGTAACTGTTGATTCCAACTTTAGTATTTACGTGAATCAATCTGAACTTTGTATCGATAGTACTCATATTCTTAGCCTGTTCATGAGCCTCAATAAACTCCAACTTAAACAGAGTCTCCTGTCTTCTAGCAGCAAATGCAGCATCATTCAGATCGACACAAGTAACCTCCATATGTGTTTTAGTCAACGGACTGGCAACATCGTGAGTGAGCAAATATTTACCAGTCGTAACATGTAAGAGCTGGATAACGTCGCCATGTCTAACCATTCGAGGCTACTTCTTGCCCACTGTGACCTTTCCATCCTCTGGGATAATTCTCCAGTCATTATTAGTATCATTATGCGGATATCCCGTCACCTACTGTCCGGCACTACTTACTCTTCCATCGTCATATCGCAACTGATAGTTGTGCGCATGGGAATGTAAATAAGCATTAGTCTAATAGTGGAGAATAGTGATAGTAGAATTATAATACACTGAACGACTATCTTGATTAAATCTGTTATTCTCCAGCGTAGACTAAAACTCTGCGCTCATAAACGTATCACCAGGGCCAGACTTTGTTAATAAAGAAAAGTGAATAGCAAACCACAACAGGTAAACAGCGAATGGGACTGCTATGAATCCAATCACTCTACCAGTGAAATGCTTAAAACATTCCCAGTCAGAGATACCACGTCTAATGTCAATGATACGCCATAGATCAATAATGGTGGACACACCGACCAGTGCAACTATGAAAAGACCAACCATTTTAACTGAAGTCGTAAGAGATATAGCCACACCTGATACGAGCATCCACAGCCACCATTTGGCACAGAATGGGCGATGTCTCTACTAGTAAAACTTTATCCAACAAAAGACGGAGAATATGTCAAAGAAGATCATGAACGAGTCTAGCAGAATATATCTACATTGAGTGGTAAGTCCAGTATCAAACAACACCATCGAAGCACCGAGCATAGAAGCATGCAAAGAGTGACCAGTCTCTTGCAAGATTTTAAATACCAGCGGAACCATGGCAGCTCCAAAAAAGGCGGGGAACGATCTCATAAATACAAAGGGAACATTATGCTCAGCATACACATCACCAATTTTGTCGAAAAGATAACTTCCATCATAGCCCTTCAGCCATCCACTCAATGCGACTATCAACTTTCCAAGTGGAGGATGAACATCGAAAAAGAATGTGCCACGCAGATAGTAGGACGCAAACTTTCCAAAGTGAACTTCATCAAATACCACTTGGTCAGGATAATTGAGATTATAAAACCTGGTGAGCACAGCAAGTACAGTCAGCAATAGTAGAGTTGCACTAACATATACATTCTTCTGAGGTGAGGCGAAAGCATACTTGATACCACTAACGTTAACTTTCTCGCTCTCCGCAATCGACCTCTTCGGTGAAGTTGGAGACTTGCTAGAATTTCTCTGAGTAGGAACAGTTAACGGCATGTCTTACTGCAATAATAAAAATACTAATAAAAATCCCTGCTCCTAAATCCAATACAAGCGCACTAAGAGAGTATATACACACAGGTATTCAAACAAGATACGACGGCGAGGTTGTAAGAGAGAGCGAGAGCGATAAAGAGATAAAGAGAAAGAGCGAACTTCGAAACGCGAATTTAGAGCGCGGTATGGTGAAACTAACTTAAGCCGTAAAGATGCTGTGGTTTGGATGTCGTCCATTATATCGTCCAATTTACAATATTTGATCGAGCAGTAGATGTGCTTGTCAGTTGTATTAAATAGTAAAGTTGAGAGCGATTTAAATATTTATCAGCACATGTTATGTAAAACACCTGGCTAACAAAGAACGTTTAAAAGCTGCTTGAAACAAAACCGTCCCGCATTGAATTTACGATTCCTGAAACAAATCCTTGTGAAATTATCTCATTCTTCACGGTTTTATACAAGAAATTCTAATAAAAGAGGATCCACAAGTACTTCGGAGTGTATTTTGTCTATTCGATATCTATTTCAATAGTTATGTTTAAAATCTAATTATCAGTGCTGGTGATTTTGCATTTTGGTGTGCTTTTGGTTACATCGATTAGTGTCAACATATCCTCTGGTTCGATACTCTGCCCATAGAACCAAGTATTTCATCCGTCATCTTTTTAATGCGTCGATTGTGGGTCTAATTAAGTAATTAGTAATGGAAAGTGTTTATGTGAGTCTGGGTACATATCCTCTGGTAATTCCGCTCAATGTTTAAAATGTCCTTCTGGGTAAACAAATTCTAAAGATTACAGGTTTTGCCTATAATGTCCCACATCGTCGTCGTGTTAATGTCCGGCTGGATAGGTGCTTGTGGACCGGAATGCTGCTGGAATACCTTTAGCCGTTGCTTAATGCATATCATGTCCAACTTCTTATTATTATGGTAATTAATCATCGTGTATCAACTGTGGTGATGACAATGCTGCGTACTCTAATATCACAAGGACCTGTTAATGCAGTCCGCCATTCTATTAGACAATGTAAAATGGTACTTGTATACCGTAAGCTTTCTTTGATTAGATATCAACAAGGTTTGACGTATCCACAATGAATACGGTTACTTTTAATGTCTATGATGGAGTTAAACTACATAAGATCAGCCATCCCTCTCGACTGATTAATAATCTATTGTTGAAAGCCATTTATTAATGTCAGACTGAATTGAATGCTGAATCATGTTAATCACTGGCCAATCTTTGTGCATTGACTTTATATGATTCTTCCTCGGTCCCTTGTCAGTCATATACTGATATCGCACGTCTCAGATCGTCGTCGTAACCTCTTCAATGGATATCCAGTGATCAATTGTCTGTGGCAAATGCGGCGTCATTGCTAAGTTCTTCAACGGGTAGGAAACTTTAAAGGAATTCTCATCCACAGAATCTGTAGTTTATTCTGCTAAAGTATGATGTATTTGGAAATTTTATTGGTAGTGAATTGCTTCATTAGTAGTTGATGCTGGATAAAGTGAGCGATACTACCGTTTAAGAGTAATATCTTATAGCTGGTCGATCATTTATAACTCTGAGCAATGTTGATCTTTTATCAGTCATTCAGAAATCGAAAGCCTAAGAGTTTTATGATTTATATTTGGTTGCTGATGACGGTAGTCTTTCATAAGTGGTGATTTAACTCGGTGACGATTAATTTGAGTATGATATAAGTTTTGCCATTAATTAGTATTAAGGAATAGACAAGTCAAAGTTTGGAAGACGATTTTGTCTGCTTGATACCGTTAGCGGGTTGGATTCACGCGATTAATTAAAATATGTCAGATATGCTCAAGATGTATAACTGATTGTACCTATTGCCCAGGATAATAACATCATCACGCCTATATTGAAGATCAACTATGGAACGAGACTTGTGTCATAATTATAAAGGAATGATAGCACTTAAATTTCCAAGCCATCTGTAAGATTTTGGGTAGTATATTGCTCTGCAACATCTAATTTTTGGTATTAGATTGGTATAGCAGTGATTGTAATTTCAATATTGCTCTTCTTCTACTGGTCTCGTGCTATATAGATTTGGAATAGAAAGAATTCTCTTGGTTCTGAAGGATCATCTCTATTTGTCATATTCGGCTGGATTGCCATAGGATGTTAGTATCTTGGCTCTATTCTAATCTTCTTTATGTCTGCGGTGACTTATTACTGGTATCTTGAGTTCAAAGTGTACTAGTAGGTATCTTCTATTGTTCCCTCTGATTCTTACAGCATATATACATTTTATAAATCTCTATACACTGGTTTGATATGTATGATTGTCTCGGTTTTGTTTACACTGCATCTGCAATGTAATAGTTCAATATTTTTAATGGATTGGGAGAAATCACATCATCAATCACCAAAGTAGTAGTAAAAGCAGGATGCATAGGATAGATCTAAGTAAGTAGATACTGTAAGTGTGTGGAGACGAGTGGCTATAGCAAGAGAGCTCGTGCAGTTAGTTGGAACGCGTAAAACGTCCTTGGTATTGACACTTGTGCTAATGATTGCGTTCGACCAAGGTGCTATGTGGGGAGATAAAGCGTGCCTTATGCCATCCACTGATGCGTGCAAGTACTCTCCTTTCAGTCCGATATTAATGTTTGCAATTATCAGTTTTATTTGGCTCATGATTGAAGTGTGTCAATTGTTCATTAAACATGCTGTAGTGGATCGATTGACGCCTGATCCTCTCCTTAATTTGATGGACACAAGCTCTCTGGCCAATATTAGCATCTTCATTATGGACTGTCCGTATCATGGGTACTATCTGCATGGGAAATCTGTGCATTAATTGGCAGACGTTGACTTTTAGTAGTTTAATGTCTATCTGCTTAAAGAGCAGAGTGCCGTGATGGATCGCAGAGGATTGGGTAACACAGATTATTAGTAGTTTGAAGTATTTATAAATGGTGCTTTCTAGCAGACATATTTTTAACTGCTGAATGCTCTATAAATGAACAGAAGCGACGTTTATCAGAATCGTTCAGCTGCCGCAAGAGGTCAACTGTTGGAGGAAAGTAAGACTATTCCATCAGTTGATGAGTCGCAACCATTAGCAGCTGACCGTTAAGCCGACGCGTCCACACTCAAAAAAGCAGATCCATATCGGAGTATTAATAAGTTGTTGTGTAACTTTGTACAGAATAAGATTAAAGGTGTGAGTAGAGTATTGGTTAAGAGAACGCTGTGGAATCGCCTGTTAGGAACCATTCCATTATTTGGCCAAGACAATGCATTCATAGCCGTGGATGATGAAGGTGTAAAATATGCATCAACATTTATAAGGGGAATGGAGTTTTAACTGAACGTTCTCTACTTTTACATTTACATCTCACTATATCTGGCCACGAGTAGTATTTACACAAATGGTGGAGTCTGGCTTCCGGTACTTATAGTGTTCTTGGTGGACCAAGCAATATTATCCATGCGGAGATACGCAATGAGAAAGTCATTGTCCATTCACAGCTTGATAGATGAACGGTTTCTATTTTGATGAGTAGTGTCCCTATTAAATGTTGTACTCTTTGCGATAATTGAAATTGTGTATTCTAATATATCTTGATTTAACTCGCGTTGCAGATCCAAGACTTACTCTTTTAGATTAGCCTACTAGCCTGAGAAGGTTAAACAAAATACAGCCAGTTGGACTTATTGACTTTTAGAAACTGCATTAATCTTGATAAGATATTACATAAACTTCATACACGCCAAACCAGCAGCAAAATGTTACGAATGAACGTCCATCTTGCCTTATAGGCACCATATCCTACTCACAATCTTTGGGATAACATCATCTTTTACGCGCTTAATCTACAAATTTCCAGTCTTTTGGAGAAATCTCTACAGGTATTGACACACAATTTATATGGAATTAGACTACTAATCTTCCAACATCTCCAAAAGGTACGGCCACCATAACTCCAACATTGCGACATTCTCCGGATCATTAAGAATATCTATTCCGACAATACAAATCTTCAATGCAGCCAGTCTGACCGCAAACGAGTCGTGACATATGAAATCAACTAACGAATCTACGATTTACCTAGCAGCTGCTTCATCGGCAGTAAAAAGCTTTTCATTATCTTGGGTGCCATCATATTCATCTCTATCATCAGATTGTACCTTTTGCTCTGCGACCCAACGCAATACAGAGGCAGATGCACAAGGATACTTGATACTTAACTGCTAGACGTGATCCTCTACGCATCTTTCATATTAAGAACGTCGGCCATGATTACTTTTACATTGATTATCAACAACCAATACAATACACTACTGAAAGAAAGAGAGTGACGCCAATATATCCTCAACCTCAGTAGTAGACTTTCTAAGACGATTCAAGACTGACGAGATAAGTATAGAAGAATACTACAAGAATTCGGAGCCAACTAACTGTATCCAACCAGTCATAATTGATAAAGACTTAACAATATACTGACTATGTTTGAGATCCACCACTAGAACGTTCATAATCTCATTACGGAATTCTTTCAGAAGTTAGACAATGCTTTAATCGCTATCCTAAAAGTCCCCAACGATTTGATAGCAGCCAGATATTGACTTGACACAATCCGTAAGATGATTCTACAGAGAGTATAACAATACACGAGCAGTTACTTGCTTCTACTTGATATCAACTCTCTCTAAATTATCATAAATTCTGCAAATTAATTGTGCAAAGTACGGCTAATCATCAACAGCACCATTCTCAGCAATTGTAGGAGATACTAATAACATCGACAAGTCTTCAAGCAATCTCAACTTTAGATGGAGAGGTAGACGAGGGACAACAGCGCATAGTGTGATTATCACAGCACTTCTATTCTGGCAATATTAATCATTCAATCTATCCAGCAGGGGCATAACTAAAGAATACAAATCCACACACTGAATGAATTGTTCAAGTGCCCTCTCCAAGTCGGCACAGTTGAAATTCTAGAATTGTACACAAGACATGCCTCTTTACGAACTGTTATCTTCAGATTGAACTTTCTATTACCTAGATGGAGTATACAAAAATAGAATACCATCCAAGACCATATCCGCCGGAACTGTGTTGGTATCTGTCAAATTACAAAGGCCATTCATCTTATTGATGTACATCACTCTCTTCTCATCATCTACCGAATAACATACACCAATAAAGTCTAAAAGCATATCCGCCAACAATCGACTTAAAAGCTTTAACGACAGACAATCAATAATCTACTACTTTACATCATTATTATACTAAGGAGATGTATTCAAGTACTTGAAGGATGGTGATGATGACATTAGGTGAGTGTATGCATAAACAATCAATTTGATGACGCGAACTCTGCTTTACTCACAATTTACTAATGCCGCATAGCAAGGTAGAAATTATTCAATGATAGACTAAGCAATAGAGGAAGATTCTTACAACACCACTTAATCAACTCTGTCTAATACAAGGCATAATTTTTAATCAGTCGAAGTGTCATCTTAAGATATACATACTCCACCACGACTTATAACAGTAGCAATAACCAGAGTGGCCATCTTTTTCATACTCAAGTGTACTTGACTTAACAACTTTACCATCGCAGACAGTATACCAGGCATAATCTTTATCACTTCTTATTCATCTAATCTGCTGAGGAATTTAGACAATAGCAACAATCCATCGATTCTGATTTACAGAGCAAGACGCGTATTTACACCAACCACCAAGAGCTAGGATACTGCATACACTTGCAGTTTCTACTAAATGACTATAAAGTATCTCTCCTACTCCATACCTATAATCTAATTCAGAATTTTAAGACAATAATCTATAATTAATTCATTTCTTTATTGCGACTTATCGGACAAGAGATTGAGACAAGCTACCAAGTACTATTGTTCTAATCCAAATATATATTCCGGTGGTTAATCAAGAACGAGATTGAACACTTGCACGGCCATTTATTAATTATTATTAGCAATGCTCTATTAAAATTGAGCATAAATAGCTTTAGCAATATTCAATTACAAAGCCTAATCTTGATCTTCAGCTGTCATTTCAAGACGTGATTACGGATTTAGCGTTTTGAAGCTAATGAGAGTTGATGGAAAAGAAGATTAAAATTTTCAAAGAGGAATGTTTGAGTGTAATCAGCGCATAAGAACAATTTCATTTACTTTCAAGTAATAGATAAACGGTTCAATTTATTTTATTTTTATGAAAGGAAATCACCGATTCCTGGTATGACGGTCTGCAACTTGGTTAAGATGCTATTACCGGGCAGCCTTATCAAGTTCTTATTACTTTCGCTGCAGATCAGCTTTGAGTTCCATCTCGGAGCGAGCGTGTTTATCCGCAATGTACAACGCTTCACTGAACTTGGAAAATTTATCACTGACTTTTACCTGCTACAACTCCTTTTATAAATTCTATCCAGCTAATCGTTTATCTAAAGAGATCACCTGGCCTCCAACATTCTTCCAATTAGAGACGGCTGCAGGGATGTTCCACTGATCACGAATCTATTTCTACTCCTCTTTACTCTTGGCATCCCATGTTATGCTGGCTGGGGTATGTAGAACTGGAGCATTATCCTCTTCCTACCTAATCATATCGCGCTTCTTAATCCTAAATCGCGGTGGTTCAAGCGGATCTACAGGAGCTTCCACAATTCGGACAATTCTCTACTGAATTCCCAGCTGTTTATCAGGTATTGCGGGAGTGTACTTAACAAATTGATCCTTCTACTGCTTGACCACGGCGGATGGATTCGTGGCTTTGGCTCTATCTTACATGCGCTATTCAATCGCTTGTTGTGTACGTTGAGCCACCGCCATAGCCTCTTCCTCAGTGGGCCGCCGTAAAGAATGTTATACATCCACACTGGTGAGTGACTATAATGGTTTAGCATCCTATAGAGAGGTCTTGTTAAGAGAGAGTTATAGATTTTACGAATTACTATTAACTTGAGAAATCGACTACTGATCAGCACCACCTCGGTACATCAACTGCATATTGCCTTCAGTATCTATACGCACGGGTAGAGTTTCACCTTTCCTCTTCAATCCTCCTCTTTTGCGGCCCATATTGAGAGGATACTGGGCGAGCATAATCTCTGGATACGCTCCACCATCTCCAAAATCACTCTACTATTCCGGTTTCCAATCAGCTCTATTAGGATACCGCGGTATAATGCGATCTTGCTCCTCAATACTTGATTCTTCATCCTGCTATTCCAAGTGCTCAAATGTTCTCTATTTCTTCGATTTCTATCGATTACTCTATATGGAAGATTATGCTGCAGAAGAGCGACGTGGATTAGGATTATCCACCTTCACAATCTTCGATACAGGTGAGGGAATGCTAGAAGACTTGAACGGCATTATACTAACAGATATCTTTCCGCTTACTTTTGTATATAAATATGCTGATATACAATAATTTCTTCAATTAAAGACAATAATACAAAAATCGCGCCCAACCAAATTCTAGGCGGTATTATAACAGGAGGTGATCAGCGGTGAAAAAAAAAGATGCGCGAGCGAGTTCATTCAGGCGACATGTCGTCGCAACGGAGACAAAGACGAGCAACGCCACACGTATAATCATCTACAAAATGACAATTTTAAAGTTTGTATATATAGTATCGAGATAAATGTTCCATTCATTTATTTTCATATTGTCATGCTGCAGCAACTGATTGTTAATATTCACACGCTCTTCTGCTTGGTTATTAGCACTATGTCACTCCAATTCTGTTATACGGATGCTTGAATTGAAAACGTTCCCTTTCTCCTAATCAAGTCTAAATCTACGACATCTAAGGATTCTTAAGAATTAGCATTACAATTAACGGATCCGGTCTAATGCTGAAGCTAATCGTCACGCTGAAACAAAGTGCATGGACCAGCATAATCACCATGATTTATAAACGGTGGTAATGCACTTTCACCACCTTCGCGATTAACACTTCATTTAGCAAGCTGTACAGGTTATGAAGTTTATAGAGCTTCAACCCAGGAGCATTAATCTCTCGCGATGGTGGACATTTGCCCCAGAATATTATAGCATCGCTTCTCTAATATCACCTTGTTCAGGCAGCGGACTAACGGGTCGAAGTCAGCGAGGCTATCGGAAAACGAACGATCGACGACAGCGATCTAATGGGTTTCCTTTCATGCCCACCACAGCTTGGTGCAGAGTTAGTGATAATATAGCACTTGCAACAGGCGAGCACGAAATCATCATATCAGGCAGACAGCATACATCCTTTCTTCTCATTAAATAAGTATGAATCGCTTACTACTACCACTCTACTGGTACAATGCCGACATGGCATCACTGTGATTCGATTCAGACAGAAGAGGTTTCAGACGGAACAATTGATACATGTTATAGCGCCCTTAAGGCATTGGTAGAGATACAGCACTGACTGAGCATAAGCAATGTGTGGCAGGATGTTCCGGATTCTTACAGACTGAGCATAAATAAAGTTGAAGGCACGGAGCGTACAATTAGAGACATCTGGGAATTAATCGCTGTCTTGGTAGTTCAACTGTTGCGAATCATGCGCACGAGGATATCTTTCTGTATTGTTACACTATAAACACAAGCCCAACACACCGGCTCCAGGGAAGGTTTATTGTACATTGTATTATTGAGTGAGCGGCTTGGGTTGACCGTGCAAGATCAACCTCGAACTTACCAACAATCTCAATGGGTGGCGTTTCAGAGTTTAGTCACAACGACATCAATGTTGGGCCTCGAGGTCTTGACGAAAAGTAATTAACAACATCGCGACTTAAAGAGTAATTAAATCTATATATAAATAATGAAACAATTTCAACAACTTTCGAAATCTGAAGACAGGAGGTAATGTGTCTAGAAGTGATCGTGGGCAGACTCTTCCCGACTAAGCGCATCAGCCGCGATACCAGCAGGAAAATCATCATCACTATCATTACAAGAACTATTCTCTTGCTCATCTGAGCCAGTCGCTGGTTCAATATATTCAGCCAACTCTTACACTCTCACCTCTTGATATAGAAAAGTTCCATCATCTGCCTCACCACACTTGAAACGTGGGGTGATTAGCTCTGCAATCTAGAAATCTTCGTGCTCATCTTCACTGCATTCACTATTAAAAACATCTAAATCATCCTCTTAATTATTTCGACGCGTTCTTTTAGTTGGCTTTACCTTATCAATGCTATCCGGAATGGCCTTTAAAGATCGCTTCCTCGAAGATTTCGTACTTTATGACAACTTCAGTGGAGTTTGAGGGACATCTGCAGCAACAGCCTTTGGGATGCGCGACATCTAGACTTTCAACCTCTCAGATGGATTTCTTAATAAGCATATAATTAGCGCCTTCACCAATCGCTCGCCGATAGGCTCTGTTGCATTAGCACCATCCTCCTCTGTGAAAGGATACGTAAGCACTTCATTCCTTGCATCATTCTCAACAAAGATTTTAAAGCGTTCCGAGTTGAGTAGAAATATAGGCGCATGCAGAGTGTACAAAGCGGCAAACATCTGAGCAGTCCTAGAATCTTGATACCAATATTAATGGACAGGAAATGCAGTGCGACTTTTCAACTCTGTACCAAAAAACGTAAACGCATCACAATTAAAATCTTGAAAGCAAACGTCCATACAAGATTAATAATCATATTCAGGCCTGGCCATGATACTCCCAATTCGCGTTTTGCGTTCTGCTGATGAAACTGCAGCAACTTAGAGAATTAAAGCTATCACACTACCAACATTGATAAAGTGATTATTAATATTAGCTTCAGAATCAGCCCCGCGTAGAACTGTCAGATGCAATTAGACCATTTAATTATCCTTGACCATTAACCAGCAATCATTCCATTACTATTGAGAAACATTGAGCATAGCTGCCAACATATCAAGCCCCTCATCCTAGCAGCCAAGAGGTTGAACATTTCTATACAGCGCTGGATGGAATATAACATGCTTTAACTTGGATGCATGCGGATTAACAATTACATGAGTCTATTACTCTTAGTCATAATGGTCCGCACACGAAACTACTCTAACAGAAGCCTTTTCAACAAACTCGTGGAGCTTAATACAGTGAGATTAAATCAGATCTTGCAAGGGAGTTTTTACATTCTGATCCAAATTATCATCAGCATCATCTTCAACATAGTCTAGAATATCAACGGTTGATCCAGATCTAGAGGAATTTGCCTCAATGTAAGCACCTGGCTCCACTCGAACTACTTATGGCAACGAAGCGTCAAGACTCTGATTGAATATAGGCATGGACATAAGACGCAATAATTACGTAATTAATATTGAGCAGTAGTATAAAAGAAGAATGTCTTGACGCAGTAGAAGAATTTGAGTTTATCACTGTAATGAGACTTGTGAAACGGCAGTAAGCAGGTTTCTGGAAAGTGCTGTAGAAAAGAGCAATTGAAGACCAACGTGATCTTGAAATTACGGCACAGTGGCGAATCTAGCGGTACGCAAGGGTACCCAAAATTTTGAGAATAGACACTTTTATGGTGCAAGTTCCTACCTGCTTCTAGATTATTGTGGGGATAAACCTTTTTTACGTGGGTGTGCGTACCTGGAATTGAAAGCTAGTTACGCCACTGCTACGGCATACATGTTGTTGTGCAAAGACGTGTATTATAAGTCTCAGCCTGGGAGTAGAATGGACGCTTAACTATTATAAAATTCAGATTTTAATTTCAGTCACATAGTATCAACGCCTGCATAACGCGGTCAATGTCAAAGTTTAATTGATCTAAAAAGTGCAGCCATTAACTCGTTTGCAGCAGTCCAACGTGGAATAAGGAAAGACTGCGACAAGTATTGATCGTAGATAAAGCATGTAAATGCCCCAATGAGGAAACCTGCCAAAACTTACAGAGAAGTATGGCAATTCAAGTATAGTCTACACACTAATATCCAAGTTTGTACCATAATAATCAGATAAAGTGTTAGTGTTTCGCTACAGCTATAAAGCCTTACCGAGAATAGCACACCAACAAACTGATGCTTCCATAAAACATCACGCGAAGTATACTGCACACGAAACATGTTCGTGATATAGTGAATTGATCCTTCTCATCTTTTAGCTTTGATATGCCAACATTAAAGTTCATTTACAAGAGAGCAAGCATAAGCCAGAATGCCATATACTGCGCATGACTGGAAGGCATTCCAAATCCATCGTGTCTCTTCATGGCGCCCATCGAAAGCAATGCTGGAGGAGAACTAAGAGAAGCCACATTTACAATCACAGCCAAAATATTCTTGTCAACCTGAAGAATCACCGTATGGAAAGTCTGGACGTGGTGCTTGTATACATATGTGTTTACGCGCGCACTTGACTATTTCGATTAAGATCAAGCCAATTAGTCATAGCAGCATGTTCATAGATCGTCGCACTGTCAGGCATGAGATGAAACATGTACCAAATGGGGAATAGCGAAGACATTTCCATGATTACAGAAATAGTAGATGTATCATACTTGAAACAACTCCATTTTGACTTAACTTCGATTTGAATATTCGGAGAGTTTTTCACCATGTCTCTCTCCTTAATCTCTTGAGAACGCAGCTCCGACCTGTCCGTCCACCTTTTTATCCTCACCATCGTTTCGAGTATATTTAATACTTTGGGCGGTCTAGAGTTTGTTTGTTTGTTTGTTTATTTATCGTTACTATTATTAATATTATTAATAATATTATTATAATATAGTAGTAGTAGTAGTAGTTTAGATTAAGAATATTTCTTGCTAGGGTTTGTCATTAGTGGAATGGATACTGGCCGCGAATCGATAAATGTATAGGACATTGTTCCTGACTAGACGATGATGATGGCTGAAAGTCCAGTTGAAGATGACAACTCTTTATAACCGACAACTGTGTCCAACGTATAAGATCCCAGAGGAGAGGTAGTCCAGAATAAAGACAGTAATGAGGTTAGCATGGAATAAAGGATGATGCCAAATCAATAATTAGACTCTAGTGATGACATGGAGGTGGAGACAATTGACGATGATACTGTGATAGTGAAAGATGATGATGATCAGACTGAGGGTCGTTAAGAGAACACCTTATGGTCTTAGATGCTCTCTGCTGGTCCTGGCACTTTATCTTCAAATGGTCAATCTGCTCTGGGCACTTGGAATGTGAATGAATTATTCCGAATGGGATTCGCTGATTAGAATACTTAGCTTTTTTAATAACAAAAGTCTGACGTTTAGATTGAAGATATCGCCAGAACTTCACTTGGCAGTTTTAATGAGGGATCTAATAGTGATATGGGTAGTGCTGATGATCTTTAGCTATTAGATGGCGAGACTAGGCGGTTATTGGAATAGCACATTAACAATCAGACTGCTGGCAGAGGTAGTATTGAGTAGGTTGCCAATTAGATGTACAATATCAGGATGAAAGAGTTGCTAAAGAGACTGTTGGATCTTCCTAATCCTCGTATTACAGATTAGATGATGGATCTGTTGCAGACATAGGGCGTTGTAGAATGTTTAATGTCCTTTATCTCTAGAATTGACTATACTAACAGCAGTGATTCTTCTGTAAACGGCAGCACTGTCTGGGATAAAGATCTCTTCCATTCATCCGAAAAGCTCAGGCGTGTATGTTACAGCAGTAAAAAGTAGAGTAACGATATGTGGGTGTAGAAGTACTCTTACAACACGGTGGATCTATTTTACTTTCCCAACACGTAGAATGTAAAGCTGTTAGATATAAGATTCCGGGAAATTATAGCATCTCTGTTCAATGTTTTTGATCAATAGTCAGATGGCAATTATCATCATTTTTGTAAATTTATAGATTATGTCATTCTACGTGATGGCAATAGATTATTAGATTTTGTAATGAACAAGTTTGTGAGTCCACGTAATTCAGCTGTGGAGATTCCTTTGATTATGAGAATGTTGGTGGGGTTGGGTCATTCGGCAGTGGAGTAAATTCTGATTAGATTATTGTTTAAATCATTTGGAAATGTCAACGAAGATCCTCAGTGCTTATAGCGATAGGTGGAAAGATTTCGGGTGCTTTCTAATTTCCGATTTGTTGAATCTTTGTGGAATATTGTCTTGTTAGATCCTGGGAATGATACAGCTCTACAGTCTACTATCAGATACGCTGCCGATTTCATATCTGATCTAATAGAGTCGGGACGTGAAGTAGAAGGATCCATAATGCTGTTTTATGATTATTGCCAAGATCCATCTTCAGTGCTAGATCTGACATTATCTAGAACTGAATCATTACTCTCTGCATGTATTTCCTGGAGATCTGGTTAATAATTGGAAGAATTAGTGTCTGATGATTTAGCTATTGTGCTTGCCAATTGCCTCATAAAAGTTTTGTATCAATTCAGCGTAAAGAGCTCTCTCAAACTTGTAAAGCCACTTGGGGCCAGCAATAGTAATGCTGGAACTCCCGTCAATGATGATCCCTCCTGTCTAGCCGATTTGTCGCTTTCGACTAATCGACACCTAGTCACTAAATTGAGCCAAGTTGTGAATGTTATTGATTTGTATTTAGAATACTTGCATCTTGGAAAGACTAGTATTAAAGTGGCGAGTCATACGGTGAAAGGGCGGGTTCCTTCACACCTAGTTAATCTCTTGCATGTTTTGTTTGAAGTACTTAAAAGTGCTGTATCTAATTCAGAAGAGTCCCGGTAGTCTGTGCTTTAGATTTCGTTAAAATTTTGGGCCAAGTTGTAGTATCTATTCATTCGACTCACTCATCACTCGATATTCTAATTCATCTTTACACAGATTATGGTTTTGCTAATAAGGACATTTAGTAATGATCCTTGGATTAATGAATTAATGATAAAGTCGGATTTTATAAAGAAAAACATTAGTTTGGTAAAGTAAAATAAAGGAAATAAAGGATTTGTCATTTATTGCTGGAATGTCATTCGGCTTTAAGTTGAATCCAGTCCGTAGTGCTAATTGGCTATATCTTTAAATGGGACTGATGAAATGAGAGTGCTATGGAAAGAGTGCTCACCCGAGTTGAGATCAACCACACTCTCCTGGATCCGCTAGCAGATGCCAATTCAGGAAATAGCATCTTTACCATTTCCTTAAGTTGCACCAGTTGTGATTAATATTAAGCAATTGCAGCCTGATATTGTTTCGGAAATTTCTGGAAATGGGGATGGACATGATGGCTTCAGCACCTAACGACTTGACTCTATTCTGCGGTAATAACGCGCAAGTATCGATCTGGGATCTATTTATGCTGCTCGTTTAGGCTTTACTATGAGCCAAGTAAAGTCTGTTGAGAAGGAATAGTAGAAGTTTATCTCGAATGATCTCAGTTCCAAGTATAATGATCCGATCAGTGATAAATCACAGTATGACTAGAATTCTACAGACACTGAGTGATGTTGAGTTAAGCACGGTAAAATAGAAGTAATTTTATTTCATTTTAAACGTTTAAATGTTCTTTCTAAGAACTATCTTCAATTAGCCTGACATGGTGCTGCGTCAACGAGAAATTTAACGCGTCCAACCAGTGACAATAGTGAAAGGCTCGCCGTTTTATATTACAGCAAGCCATCCCTCCACCGTCGTCAAAGGGCAATTCACCAAATATGCAAATGATTCCCAACCTCTATTTTCATTATGTGCCATTTGAAGCAAATATTGATGCCAAGTCTCCTATGTTAATTACTTTCGTCTGATGGAATTTTAAATCAATTCCAAGTTACTCATTAGCATTCCAACTTTAAGACCAAGAGACATTGCTTCAACATTCCGTAACTCTGGAGATCTGGCCACAAATTTCCATACAGGGATATTCTAATATAAAAATGTACTCATCCAAATATTCTCCAACATCTTTTAATAGATTAGATCAGAAGTCACGGGCTTGGCATCCAAAAAAGCCTAGAAATTATCAGTAAAATCACCTTACCGCGTAATGATAAACAAAGGTAATTTTGCCCATATACTCTGGTCAATGTCGTCTTTCAGTAAAGAAATCATATGGTAGAATTCAGCCGGTTTAGTGCTAGTAACAGCAACTTCAAGAAAGTTATTAACTCCAAAATCTGGTAGAATTTACAAAATGGTCAGCATGGATTCGCGTGAGTTTTTACCGCTAATACTTGCTAGCCAACAATTCAACAAAGATGGAACTTTTTAATCGCCAGGGAGATTGGTTAGCCAGTCTTGAATGATAGCAGAGTCACCGTATCTGCAAATGGCATCACCTATCTCATCGCCAAACAAGTCTAATGTCAAAGGTGCTTAGAATAACTATCTTGCGCGATCAGTGTTGCCTGATTTCAATAGATGAATGATCATTTGAGGAACTCTATTGCTTTCAATTGCAATTCTGATCTTGTCATCTAAATTACGTTCTTCCCAAGCTTATCTAGCTATCTAATTAACAAGAGCCAATTTAGGGTCATCGGTCTACTAGAATATATGTTTCTAAAAGTCCAATGGTAGATCAGTAAACACGTCAAATGAGAATTCATAGGGATCTTCTAAATTTTGCAGCACGGCATGCGTACGATCATAGCCAGTAGGATTGCAGTAGAGTCTGCCGAAGAATGGCGCGCTTAGGAGCCATAGAAGTGACGCGGTATACATGTCGGATATTTACAAAATTGAAAGTGCTAGCAATACTAATCCATAGGACTTTGAATGCTGCGCCCTTAAGGCACAACGTCTTAAATGTCGAACGCCTCTCGTCCCTGATCGTCGGTCGATTTGTTGATGACCACTTAGAAGTTACTGATTGTCTTTTACTTTTTACGGATCATTTCAACCTTGATTTAGAGAAAGCTACCGGAAGAATTATTAGCAGTGATAAGGATTCAAGAACTCCCCCAAAAATGGTGGAACAATACTTCACGTCTAGTCAATTGTCTTCTCTCTCACCAATTGTACCAACAGATGTTTGGACGCGCCGATCAATCCCCCAATGATCTACTGTACACTACGTCAATCTCATTTGATAGTACTTGAAGCTTAAATCGTAACATATTGAAATTAGATAAAGGGCCAGTTTATTGATCTATTTATATATTGCTTTTTTAATAAAACTACAATTTAAATCGTGAGCTCGTATGGACATATCGACTTTGGGCATACGTAGAACCAACCAATCAGGGGCACTAATCAGTCCAAGACATGATCAATTAAAATCGACGTTATGAACCAATTTGTAACAAATCGGAGGGCCATTACTGAAGACATGTGGTTATAAATATTGTGAGTAATCCACAAATGTTTTCCCTTGCTATATACTGAGCAGAAAAGCATTCACGTCCTTGGCTAAGAATCTCAGATTCTTCAAAGTCCTCACCGGGCAATTTACCATGTAAGCAAATGACTTCCAACTATCAAAACCATGGGCAATATCTTGCAACAATGTATGCCAACTTGTTTCTGTCAATTAGCCACCTATAATCATACCATTTATTAAATTGACGTTGCCTTAAGTCATGGCACTGCGCATACCTTCAGCCATCGCGGTAACATCTCTCCGTAGTTCCGGAGAACGCGACACGTATTTCCACACCGATGCGTTCATCCAATGGAACGCGCTCTTCCATATCCCCACTATAACTTTGCGGTAGAGTATGGGATCAGTGACTAATTTGGCGTCCATAAACATTTCTAAATACGTAGCTTTGGTATCATCAGATGGCAAAAATTCCATTATAAAAGGTGGTAATTTAGTCCACGTCTTTTGCGAAATGTCATCTTTTAGCAGTGTGATCACATACAAAAATCCGTCCTCTCCACCGTAGATAGCAGTCTATCTCAACAGTTGTAAAATCGAATCTTCTTACCCTTTCACAGACTCTAAAATAGCTTAAAATGAATCGCGGTCATTCTTTTAGTCAATAGCAGATAACCAACACTAAAAGATGTAATTAAATCGCGAGGTATCATCTTCAATATCACGGACGCTCATCAGCAACGACTGGATAAACTCGCCATCTCCATGTCCACAGATTGCATCGCGTAACTCTGAATAATTCGATGAATCTACATCTTAATTATAATCATCCCATAGCTTCCTAGCTCGAAGATTCTACCCAATTTACAAGAGATCAATTATCATTTTAGGTACATTATCCAAATTGGCGACTGTGATATCATGTAGATCTCGTTCATCACGAGGACTCAAAGCCTTTGAAGTGACTCGTCTGATAATAGCCAAATTAGGATGAATTTACTATAATGCCTTTATCTATAGGTCCTCTGGTTCTGTATGCCATTAGAACGCGCTTTCAGTCGTAATATCATCATCATGTGAAGTGGGTACACTTTATACTTGAAATCCTTCATCAGCCCCAGGAACAGGCGTGGATATCGTTTTCTAAAGAAATAGTACACACAGCAGAGGAACTACAGATATTATCATAATGAGATAAATTCTTGGATTGTGATTATCAGAATCCGCAGTTTGAAATCAAATCTAATAACTCCACTGAAAATAAGCTCGTGATAAGAATAAAAAAATCACACGCCGTGTCGATCGATTCCGTATAAAGCTAAAATCACGATCATTGCGGCTGCTCAGTTGCACAGCGACGCATAAAGAAGTCTGGCTGGTCTGTCTCTTTAATATTGTCATAAACATGATCAAGCAATTAAAAGTATTAAAATTATTTTTAACCAGTTGAAAGCGAACGTTACTAAAAGTAATCTTATTTCTCTATTCATATCAAACTGTCATATTAAGATGGTTGGCCTGTTTATGAATTCTATTTGCCATTATTAGAATCTTATAAAGCATTCTAAGCAGGCACTTGGTTTGACATTCCAAAATTAAGTCCAGCCAACTCACCGAACGGATCACTTGACTTTTTAGGTGGAGACTAAGCTTATGCTGATTACTAGGTGTGAGTCGGTCCCTTTCCAAGTTAAATTGCTCCACCACTAGTCTTCCTTTCTAGAGGATCCAAAATATCATCGTCTTCTCCCATATCGATAAGAGACAGCTCCTTCTACTATTAATATTATTATGAAACTTATTTAGCCTGGGAATTCACAGATGCCGGAGATGTAACATTAGAATGCAGCATAATGGACTAAACTTTTCCAAAATCAACAGTCTGATTGTTCTTCAACTAGTCATAGATTCTCAAACCTTCGTTCAAGATATCATTCAAGTACAAAAGACGATCCGTATTGACATTTCCCTCAGAATCACCTGCAGCCATGGCATCTTCAATCAACTTCAAAATCTTTGGCTGTCCCGACTTGACCACGGCCAGCATATCCTACAGCTCCCGATTGTCAATCAATGCAACCTGCACTCCCACAGCTGGGATGCCTGGCGCAATAGTTTTGAGCTTATCCAACAATCGCTTACCATTCCCTTCTACGGATTCCAACATTTCATTCTACTAAGTCGAGTAATCAGGAATTTTATCATGATAGTAGCCAGCCATGACTTTCATGAGTTCATTAGCCTGAGCCAAGTCAGCAGGCGTACCGCGACGAACAAGCTCCTGCAATTTCGCACTCTACACCATTCTATCTTCATTCTCCAACTCATCACGAGTTTTTAATGCATTATTGCTCAGTATGGATGAAGGTGTACCGGCAAATAACTAAGCGGCTTCTTATCGAACTTATGGAAAAGTATAGCCCTTCCTCTTCAAGAGTCGATACATATCATTGATATGCACTAAATCTTGACGGTACTTGCTCACCTCAAAGATGCCATAGTTCCACAACTGAATCTGCTCCAAAATGCGCTCTTATACAGCAGTCCGATTAGCAGGTGGACGCTCAGGAAACTTTCTAACAAACTCATTCAGGAAAGCTTTAGTGCTAATCTGCAAGTGGAATGGGAAGCCGCAGTTCTTCACACACTAGTCCAAAAGTGAGAGAGCCAACATGCTCTAATGAGTGTCTCTGCTGTTTACATACTCTACAATGGTCATGGCTGCTTCATGCGGCAAATTCTTTTACTTTTAATTAATCAAATCAACAATCTCAAGATTAAGTCCTAGATCAGGTTCAGGATGCTAAATGTCGCATGCCATATCAATCATCGTCTACAATTGTGTACGCTTCTACTGCTTCAGACCTCCACTGATTACACTATCCAACTATTAAACTAAATTAGACATCTTCCTTTACAAGAAATCAATATATATACTTGTGCAGATTAGATAGATATAAAGAACTTTTCACTCGGATAGTCAACTACTCTACAATACAACAATGAGTACAGTAACAAAATAAGCCACACTGATTGGAGAAGAACAAAAAGTAAAAGTCAAACGGGAAAAGAACGTGAGAAGAGAATTCCGTTCAGCTCAGCTCAGTTTCACAACACTGTGTGAAAGAAGAAAGTCACATACGGAGCTCCTCAGGGGATAGAACGATAGGTAACAAAAGCGGGAAATATGTAAATTTGCTAACGGCGACATGTGAATAAAGACTATACTCAAAGTTGTATTACATGATGGCGCATCCTTCTCTGTCCACCTTACAATATATACTCAATACCTTTAGGAAATGGAAGACTCATTGATCGATACTTTAGAAAACACCTCGATAAGCCCGGCTCTCATTAAGCATACTGTATAAGGCTCTGTTAACTACAGTTTCACATTTTCGCGAGAATCAGAGTCGAACAAAATTGCTTTACTATTGTGTTGCCTCAATCAGAAGAATTACTCTGTTAAGGGCAATCAGCGTTCATTCGATTTCAATTACTTCTCATTTAAAAGCCATACAATTATAAATTTGGCGGATCCAACAGATATTACTGTAAAAATGCAGTGAACGAACACAAGTCTCATGTGAAATCTCTTTCTGAAACGCGAGCGTGGGAATTCGTCTTTCATAGTCTCGCGCGCGCGCCGTTCTTTGCTTCTGCCTTTCTCTCGTTCTTCTGCTGTATCTGCTGCATTGCTTTGAGCACGTTGAAGATATAATTACTGGTACTAGACAATGTTCAACCTGGTGTAGAGGGTTCCTAATAAGCAGAGATTAATAAACTTGAAAAGTGTCAACAGAAGAGTTGCTTCTCTGTACCATGGTGAAGATTAGTCTAATGTCATTCCTAATAGTGTGGACATCACCTCTCCAGAATTTAAAGAGAATTAACAGAGAATGAATGAACTTGTTAAGGAAATTCATGACCAGGTGGAGACTGTTAAACTTGGTAAGCTTAATTGCCACTATGTTTGTTATTAAATGTGATTGTCTTGTCATTGATCAACTGTAGGCGGAGGTGAAAGTGCTAGGAAGCGTCATGTGTCTCGAAACAAACTTCTGCCCAGGGATAGAGTTGAAAGACTTCTGGATCCGAATTCTCCATTCCTTGAGCTGAGTCAACTGGCTGGACACGAGTTATATGAAGAGCAAGTTGCCGCTGGTGGTATAATCACCGGGATCGGACGTGTTATGGGCAAAGATGTGATGATTGTGGCAAATGACTGCACTGTGAAGGGTGGTTCGTACTATCCTATTACGGTAAAGAAGCATCTTCGTGCGTAGGAGATTGCTCTGGAGAACAGGCTGCCTTGCGTGTACATGGTGGACAGTGGCGGTGCTAATCTTCCTCGTCAGGCGGATGTTTTCCCAGATAGAGACCATTTTGGGCGTATCTTTTACAACATGGCCAATATGAGTGCTCAAGGTATTAGTTAAGTGGCCTTAGTGATGGGAAGTTGTACTGCAGGTGGAGCGTACGTGCCTGCAATGGCTGATGAAAGTGTTATTGTCAAGTAGTAGGGTACTATCTTCCTTGCCGGACCTCCTCTGGTGCAAGCGGCAACGGGAGAAGTTATCAGCGCCGAAGAACTGGGTGGCGCAGACTTGCATTGTCGCACCAGCGGCGTCACTGATCATTACGCTCAGAATGATGAAGATGCTATTAATATCGGCAGGAGAATCGTGGCATCCCTGAACGTTAATGGAAAGAAGAAAGTCATGAGCGAGATGGATATCTAATAGCACTTCAAGGAACCTCTGTACTCTAGCAATGAACTGGGTGGTATAGTGGGCGACAACCTTAAAAAGACGTTTGACGTGAAGCAGGTGATCGCTCGTCTGGTGGATGGATCTGTTTTCCAAGAATTCAAGCCGTTATACGGCCAGTCGTTGGTTACAGGATTTGCTCATATTCATGGAATGCCTATCGGTATTGTGGCCAATAATGGTATCCTGTTCTCAGAGAGTGCATTGAAAGGAGCACACTTTATTGAGCTGTGTAGTCAGCGCAAGATTCCTCTAGTATTTTTGTAAAATATCACCGGCTTCATGGTGGGTAGCAAGGCTGAGAGGGAGGGAATTGCCAAAAATGGCTCCAAGATGGTGAATGCTGTGTCCTGCTCCCAGGTTCCGAAATTTACTGTAGTCATTGGAGCTTCATACGGTGCTGGTAATTACGGAATGTGTGGACGTGCCTACTCTCCCCGATTCATGTGGATGTGGCCGAATTCTAGAATTGGTGTTATGGGCGGCGAGTAGGCGTCTAATGTTCTAGCCACTATCAAACGGGATGCCAAGAAGAAGAAGGGCGAACAGTGGAGTGAGGGAGAAGAGATGGAGTTTAAGAAGCCAATCGCCGACAAGTATGACCATGAAGCTAGGCCATACTATTCCTCAGCCAGGCTCTGGGATGACGGCATCATCGCACCTCAGGACACTCGTTCCGTTCTGGCGGTTGCTTTAAGTGCCTCACTTAATGCTCCAATAAGAGACACCAAATTTGGTGTATTTAGAATGTGATTACGATTTAATATATGACTAATCACGCACTTAGCACTTTTTATCGTTGATAATTGAACATTTGACGTTACTTGAAGTGTAATGTTATTTCTTTCTTCGCTCGCATGAAAAACTTGTATTCTGATATTACGCTTAGCTTTGTCAACGTACTATAGTATAGCATAGTAGATAATATCTGCTTACTGTAGTATCATAGAGAAAATCATGAATAAAAATGAGCTATAAACTTTAAATGATTTCACGTTTGATGAGAAAGAGTTGGAGAATGGACTTGATTCGATGCAATAAATAGTGGACGACCATCCAACTAATGAGTCAATCGGGAATGGAGATGGATATACAGAGTTTAATTTGGACGATATACATGTTGATGTATCATAGTATGAATCTTTGAATAAACTTGCGGACAATGAGGATGATGAGTTGGATAAATAGTTTGAGTAGCTACGAAAGTCATTAAATGCAGTCACGTCACCTCACATATTGGACGCTATTCCAGAGCGGTCTTCTCTTCCTAGTGAAACATCCTAGTTTGATTAATAATATTCAAATCATCATAATAATAATCATCATCACCAGAATTATGAGAGAAGTTTGTAACTGAACGATATCACCTTCCCGCGGATAGGAGTGTAGTTTGATCATCACGACGGGGAGTAATCTGTTGTATAATAGAATTAGTAAAGCCTTTTCGATCTCCAACTATAAGTCTAGTAATTGCAAGCTGAAAATTAGAAGATTAATGCTGAGAATGCAAATCTTAATTCTAAATTGTATTCCCTCTAGGATAAATATGATGCACTGTAGTAGGATCGACGAGCCTAGATGGCCAGTGAGGTTGAGGTGAAGATTCTGCAGGTGGAATAGCATTTACGCAACGAGAATGAGCGTCAGTTGAAGTTACTTAAATCCGAATATGAAGGCGTCATTGATAGATTATAATTGCAGATTGATTCTAAAGATTAGTAATTACTCAGGTAAAGCTTGCGTGAGTAAAAGAGTTAATCGACATCGATTTCCCAGTACACTCAGACTGATGACTAGACATACATGAAACTTTAATCGGAAGTTGTCATCAAGGCTGATCGTATTTTTACTCTGGAAGATCAGGTGCGTTAGCTTACATCGCGTAATGAGGCACTGTCCAATGATTTGCTTAGTGTCAGGATTTAGCATGAAGAGTCTCTACAGTAGTTGAGTAGTTTGCGAGCAATGCTGGAACTGAAAGATGTTCAGATATTGGAGATCAACACCGAGTTGCATTAAACTAAGCGCGATGGAAGTGAGTCTATATAACGGATAAAGAGTAAATGTACGCAAGCGTATGAGGATGCTGTGGATCAGTTGAAAGCCGAGTACAAGAGAGTGATTGATACACTAAAGCAAAAGATTGAATATGAAAAGAAGCATAGAGTGCGGTATCAGCAATAGGCATCTGATCTTGCCAAAGTTCATTAGTAACTGTAGAATGTCTAATAAGATCTGTCACACATCCGGTAATAGCATCAGTCGGAAATTAATACTCTGTTGGAGTAGCATGAAAGTGAGATCAAGACTTTGAAGTAGAAATACCTGCAAACTCTGACCAAAATGAGGGAAGATGCTGCTGTGATGAAAGCGCGAACAGAGGAGCGGTATATGCGAGAATTGTAGGAAGCCAATCGTAAGCACTCTGTAGATCACAAGAGATTCACCATGTCTGAGCGTATTCCCTAGAAAATTATTAGAATGTGATTTAATTGTTTTATTGTTTATTAAATGTTCTTGTTTTTACTATGATTTTTACTTCTTTTCTTCTTCACTTGGCAATGATCTGATTCATGAAATGATTTTCCAAATTATTAGAAATTCTCTGAGATACGCGGCAAATAGCAGTAATGCTTTGAAAAAGAAAATTGAGATAGATGAGCGAGATATTGTAGAGAAATTTGTGGTTGGTAGTGGAAACGGCGGACAGGCTATGCAAAAGACCAATAACTGTGTCTAGTTGCATCACCTCCCGTCGGGGATACGTATAAATTGCCATGATACGCGAAGTCGAGAATAAAACAGAAAGATTGCACGTAAACGACTGTCAGAGAAACTGGATTTTATCGAGAATGGGCGGCTGAGTAAGATTGCTCAGGAAATTGCAAAGGAGCGACGTAGGAATGCCAAGTATGCGAAACGGTCTGCAGAGAAGCATTAGAACGGATCAGGTAAATCTGGTGGTCAAGGTGGTGGTGGTAGTAGAGGCAGTCGGAATTCTGATCGAGAATTAGATGAGGACATTGCATTCCATTTGTAGAATATGAATTGATTATCTCTGGGCAGTATCATCTCAGTTATAGGTGTGTGTGTACAAATACAGTAGAAAGTTTAGTCTTATCGCATTTGTCCTTTAATTCTCTTTGTTTCACAATTACAATCAACTTTAAAACTTCATCAAACGATGAGCATCAAACAACTCAGCAACTCTGTGGCAGATAAAATATAATCAAGTCAAATAGTTTTAGACATTAAGTCTACTCTCAAAGAACTAATTGAGTAAGTTACGGTCGCGTTATGATCATTTGTAAAGTTTAAAGCTCTAGTTTTGTAGAAACTCTCTGGATGCAAACGCGTCGTTAGTTGATATTGAATTGGTTGATTTTGGCTTTGAGTCTATAAAGGTACATTTATCAAAATTACTGTAATTCAATTCCACCCTTAGTACATATTTATCATGTAGATAACTGATAACGGCAGTGGTATTGGATGTCTAGATCATATAGCCAAGCCAAGTTGTACATCAAAGATGAGACGCGCTGAAGATCTGAAACGCGTTTCAACTTTTGGCTTTCGCGGTGAAGCTCTACATGCAATCTCTAATTGTTGTAAATTTTTGAAAATTAGCTCTAAACTTGCATCTGAAACTGTTGGCAGAAGCTGTGTGATAACGGATGGTAAACGCGAGCATGAAAGTGTTGCGATGAATACTGGTACATCCGTGGTAGTTGAGTAATTGCTTTTTAACCTGCCCGTGAGACGTCAAGAAGCTTATAAACATCGACAGAATGTTCCACAGTAAATACGGAATCTAATTGATCATTACTGGGTGTGTCATCACGGTGTGAAATTCATTTTGAAGTTCTTGCACTGCAACAAATAACTGTCTAAGAAAGTTGTTACGCGTCCAGTGGTTCCGTCTCAGCAAGATGCATTGAAGCTGATCAATGGCCCTCTGCTCAGTCACCACATGACCAATATTTCACATTCTCTAAGCGTGTAGTCTGGCTGCTATAAAGTTGATCTGTATGTTCCAAAGTTTGACTCTACTCCATCTGTTGTAAGTAAAATGAAGGCAGAAGATGCTCACTTTGTCTACTTGAACGGGCGCCCAGTTGATATGCCGTTCGTTCCTAAGATCTTGCGTGAACAATACAAATCAGTTGACGATCGATTCAATGTGACGCGCAAGTTAGTTATTGTAGCATAATTTCAAATTCCGCTTGATGCGTTTGACATTAATCTGGATCCCTCCAAAGAGTCTGTGCTGTTCCATGATCAAGACGCTGTGGAGAAATTGGTTGTCGACGCGATTCAGACTGAAATTGCACAATATCGCAGGAATGCGTAATCTAAGCAGCCAATTCACTAAAAATCTGTCGACGACACCGTGATGTCTGTGGATGTAGAAGTTGCTTCTCCTCGCGTAGTCTAAGCTCCTCAAAGCGTTCCAGCCGTCCAGTCTCAAACATTGACTATCAATGCTGATCAGTTGGAGACTTAATGTTGCAGTTACTTGAAAAATCTTTATTCGGAAGAAGTCAGCAAAAGTCCGTAACGAATTGTGGGAACTTTTAATGAATTTGTGGTAATTGAGCAAAGTACCAAGAAGCTGAAGTGCTTCAAAATTAGCGACCTGTTGGTTTAGTAATTCTAACATTATGGCTCTAATCAGAAGATTCCTGATATACAACCGTGTTCTATCGTAATTAAAAAGGAAGACGTTGAACCGGAGTTGTGGGATTTCATGTAATTAATCAAGGGCGATAATCAATTTTAACAGTTCATGGCAAAGGAAGGCTTCCAGTTCTCGTTTCAAGACCAACTGGTTTGTATAAATGCATGTCCTGCCAACTAATCTGCCTCTGCCAGCAATAATTTCATCAACCAAGTCAAAAAGTGGATGGAATGTTGGCCGTATACAGCCAATCTGTGTGGGCAAGCTATTCTATCGCAAGATTAAATCTAACATCAAGTGCTTAACATTCTGCGCGAGATATCTGGCATGACAACTGTTTGCCAAAAGATTGCATAGCTCAATTAGCTTATCAGAACGTCCACCACTGAGCTGAACGTCACATCATACGATTTGACAACGCTGTGAATCGATGTTCGTTAACTGCATGACAATCTATCGCAATAATTCAACGCGGCCCTTGCGATGATAATAAAGCTTTGTGAATCTCCAACTGTTTCTCTCTTCCCTTTAAAGCACGCGATGGACCAGACGGAGAACATTCTGAAATTGGTCAATAAACTTGATACACTCGACTCTGACAGCTCTCTACATGAATCTTTAAGTAAAAACAATAATATTAATCTTGTCAACTCTTATTATTAAATATATCTGTGTAGAACTCGAATTTCGGACACATTTGTCCAAGTTGTAACTCTTGGATCGACCGTCATTTAGGCAGTATCTTCAGTCAGTGCAACCGAGTGGATATGTCAAAGCATCTATCGATCTCATAGACAAACTGATAAACTATTAGTATAATACTGATCGAGTACTATCTTCAATTAGTTCTAGCGAAAGTTTTATATATGCCAAATCCCTCGCTCTCATTAAAGTAATTTCTCACTTGGAACCAATTAACATGATTCAACGAACTTTATATCTATGTGTAGAATGGAAAGCTTATGGATGGTCTCTAAATCCTCGTTATTAACTATGGCGATTACTCTATGGCTGAATAAATGTGTTAATAAGCATGCGAACGTTACCTTGACGCGTTTAACGTTCTTCTGAAGATTTGCAGTCTAATTGAGAATGAACTCTATCGATTAAATCTTATGGAATATTATACTCTACGCTACTTTCGACACATCTCTCTATCTACGTTATGTGAGTGTTTAAGTAAAGATTTGAAAATCGCACAAGCTGCGCCAATGCTGTAACTCATTCTCAGCAGGCATCGATCTCTGCAGCGATAGTAGGAAGTTCGACGAAACTTGGCGCAAGTGCTGGCCTTTGATGTCAACTATAACAGAATGGACCTGTAATCGAAAATGACAATCTTACTGGATAGAGATGCGTCATATGTATGCTCATTTTGCTCCAAGGCACTTGATATCGCGTAAGAGATGTATGTTGAGCATATATTTGACGCTGGTGGACAGCCACATCCCGGCTCACTTTTCCATGTCAAGTGTTATGATATCAAAATGCAATAAGATAAAGACAGATAGTCTCAGCTCAATAGAAAAGGCTACCTGTAATGAAGCTTGTTTCATGTGTAAAATATAGATAATAATTTCAGATAGAATTTAAATTTTACCACTATAATTTATTCACCGAATCGTCACATTGACAATACTCCTAATCAGCACGTCAGCAATTGTAATTCCACACTACCACGAATTTCAAACCGATTGTCTTCCGGTTAATCCACTAGTGCTCGTAGTCTTTGGGATTGTAAATATCTTATCAGGATGCACTAATGCACCTAAAGCACGACGTTCACGATTGCTCAGCAATTGCAAGCCAACTTTGAATGATGAATTCATCCAACCGAAGCCTTCACGCGGGATGAACTTGAAATCTATGCCCACATTGCCATACTCGACATTCACCTTATGATTCAATGATACGATATCAAACTTCTCAGGCACAACTCCATTGAAGTCCACGAAAGCTTTCGTAATTGTGAATAGCCATCTATAAGCAAATCTACGAGCCACCTCCTCATAACCATACATTTGAAGACCTTTCCAAGCTATAACTTGATGTGGCGCCCATCCAAACGGAAAGTCCCACTGACGATTAGGACGAGATAGCCCAATAGTGCCCCGACTTTTCTCCGTACCACTTACTAGTCCGCCTTAGACTTCAAATAACTAAATGGCTCTAATTACAACACGATCAGCTTGATGTTTACTGGCGCATCCGGCCCACAGAGGAAAGAAAGTCGTGACAGACTCGTATGGATTCTGAGCATTCTGCTTAATGTCATAATCAAAGTACATGCCTTCTTCCTCATTCCACAGATACTTATCAATGATTTCCTTTCGATGTGTAGCTTTTCTAAACCAGTCCTCGCTCTTTTCCACACCGCCATCATAGTTGGTAAAGTTATCTCCAAATACATCTCTAATCACGGTGGCAATATCAATCTCATATTTGTAGAGGAGAGCATTCAAATCCACGGGACAAATAGAAGCACATTTACCTTCAAGTCTGTAAGTAGTGTCATGTCCACTTTCTCTTACAGCTCTATCATGAATGAAATACTCATCCAACTCAGGCTCCACAATAGATCCGTCGTTGTACTTTTCAGAGAATGCGGGGATATCAAGGCCATATTTATCAGCAAATGGTTTAAGCACAGCATCAAAGTGGGACGCTTCAGTCTCTGGCGGCATTCCTTTACCTTCACCGTGGAATCTACTCAGACCAATGGACTCAACATATCGAGGTGAGGACATCCAAACATTGTTATACTCTTTGATGGCAGCCCGGAACACTTCTGCCAACCATTTCTTGTTACTCTCCGCGTCATCTTTGGGTAGACATTCGTAAACTTTCAGTGCCATGTCAGTAAGAAATGGAGGTTGAGAGCGTGTGAGGTAATAGCTACGATTGGCATTTAAAATTTTGCCGTAATGTTTAATGGAGTACACGAAATTATCCACCATGGCTCTAGATAGAGAAATTCTACCATCCACAAGAAGACCAAGCATTGCAAAGTATGAATCCCAGCCGTACATTTCATTAAATCTTCCACCAGGGACAACGAAAGGACATCCACGTATGGTCTCAACCCCACTCTCATCTTGCGTCTTTTTGAGAGCCAGTGCCAATATACCAGGCATTCCATTTATAGATTTCACATAATCTGGCGTGACATTTTTAGGCAACTAAATTACATCCAAGTTCAAGTGTGGCTTTTCAGAAGCTACTCTATTATAATACTACAGAGCTTCTGGATCATCATAGGGAACATAGATGCGCGGTCTATGATTACCATGTCTATTCTTTGGATCTAGGCAGATCATCTCAAGTCCATCAGAGTCGATTCTACGAGTCAATCCGTCCCAAAAGTGATGCTTGATCATCCTTGAGAGACGATCAACGGGATTCTCAAGCAGGCGGCTTTCTTCAATGACAATATGAGATCTGCCATGATCGGCTGCTAGAGCCAGCTCTTGCAATAGATTAGCCAATGCATAAGTGCCACGAACCTCGTGCTTGCGATGACCCATAGATGCCAGTGTACCAAGAGGCAGAATTTTGGGACCTTTATCAGTGATTGTAATCTAGAAATCACCATCAGTATCTTCTTGTGCCAAAATACGCTACTATGTCTTCTCCACCGGGATAAAGAGCTACAATGGGACACTAGTCTTCTCATCATGAGAGTGCCTTCTACGGATCCGATGCTTCTCCGACTCTTCGATAATGGCTGGTGGTATCTTTAAAGGCTTATGGGCAGCAGCCGCTTTCTATTTAACACCATTAGCAGAATGTGATGTAAAATTTGAATCAACACTGACGTGAGAATTCAAGGCCATCTGCATCTCAGTATCACTACTAAACTCAGCATCACTACCGTCTTAATCGGCAACCACTTTGGCAGCGTGTGTAGCCGGCAGATCAAAGGAATTCATAAACTCGATACTCATGGTACGATGACGCTAAATAATCTTGCTACTAGTGCCATGGGCTATTGCATGATCATAATCATAATGAGGATCTCTATCTTCCAGCTCCAAGTGAGGATTCACCACAGGACTGCTATTTCTAGAATATCTATCCTTGAACTCCTACTATTTGTGCTTTGCAACGTTTAACATTTTTGACATTTAATAACCAGACCAATATGAGCTACTTTTAGTCTGTGATTCTAAGGTATTACTTCAGTTTCTCTAGCAATGTGGAGTGATAATGATCAAACTAAAGAGAACAATTGTGTCAATCTTTAGAGTAAAAGAGAGAGAGAGGAAACCGAAAAGGGAAAAGATGAAACAGATCGAACAGCAGCGATGAAAAGAGAGAGCGAAAGTAGGCAGTGACGGCCAATGAGATGATTCGATCAGGCGCGCGTGATCTTGCGGTTCGTCATCGATCGACATCACTTTGTTGTTTCACATTGACACTTTGGTTGTATAACCGCTAGTGTGGTCCTCAATATAGTGACCAAACTCTGATAGCGTTGAAATTATTGTTGCTTTTCCTTTAAGCGTTTCAATGGATTTATTAACGGAAATCTCTTGACTTTAGCTTCCTTTGCACCTCAGCTTCAATGTACACACGGTTGATTTTGTGCGTACTTGGTGAGACGATACGAACTTTTGATTCAAATTAGCGATTTGATAATGCTCGTA
Organism: Amoeboaphelidium protococcarum; assembly: GCA_023515745.1. Lineage (NCBI taxonomy): Eukaryota > Fungi > Aphelidiomycota > Aphelidea > Amoeboaphelidium > Amoeboaphelidium protococcarum. The sequence goes on from JALECJ010000056.1 coordinate 749,431, forward strand.
ATATAATAGAAAATGCCTCGGAATTGAGTATTGAGTCCCTTTAGACTCTCTAAATCCAGATAGAAAATAATTGCCGCGTTATTTGAGCGTATTATAGGCGGGGTACTGTTGACTTTAAATTTTTATATATATCTAGACAGTCTAGCCTTAACAGACTATATAACAATTGGATGTAAGCTATCAAGATTTAATTTGTAAAAATCAAAGTAAAAGATCTCAAACATACGTCAAAGCTTCCCGTTAATTACTCTTGTGATATTCTTGTAATGGGCGTATTACTCGGTACTCTGATTTTGCAATACAAGCCAAATCGTTGTATAATCAGTTAAAGCTCACATTGAAGAAGTGACACTTTCCCGATTGACTATAAGTGTGGTATGCGAATTCACAACTTTTAAATTTTCATGCTCTCCTCAGGTATATTTTTCGTTACAATTTCGTGTTAATACGGTATATCCTCACAGTCACCTAAATCTTTGATTGGATGCTATTTCTGTGAAAAACTAATTGCATAATGAGCAATTCTCGCCATATATCATCTTATTATTACTCAACAAGGTTACTTTTCTCTCCCTTATCTCTATTGCGTCGTACAGAGGTAGCGTCATAGAGTGAAACAATCATACAAAATGGTTAGCTTTTGGTATATAACTGTAACTCTTCTCCTGCCACAACTAATCTTCTCTGTCCAAAATCGTTATTATGGCCTTGATATGAGCACTGGTGTGAAGGTGAGCTCTGATGGCTCTGTCTGGATGTCGGGATCTAAGGGTGGTCTTTACGCGCTGTACAATTTTTCTCCTGCTAGTCAAAGTGCCATCCGCACAATCACTTTTGGTCAAGGTTCAGGAAACGTCTTGTCTGCTCTAAGCATCGACTCTGCGACACAAGAAATTTACGCTGTTGGCTCTTGAACAACGGCCTTTAATGGCTAAACTCTGCTTGGTGGTGGTGATGTTGCGCTGATCAAGATAAACAGTGTAGGCACGGTCATGTGGACTATGATATTTGGCTCTTAGTATCTCGATGTCCCCAAGTCTGTTTTTGTTGACTCTTACAATCAATTCGTGTATGTGGTTGGCTACACAAATGGAAAGATTAACAAGGGCCTCGACACCTAATCGGCTGAAACATAGTGCTTCATTTCCAAGTATTCAACTGATACGACTCATATATGGACGATTCAGAAATCGGCAGCTGGTGGCTGCGAATATAGATCTATAGTTGTGTCTACGAATCCGAATGGTTACCTGTATTTTGGTGGTGTCTTCAGTGGAGTCCACGCATACTTTGGGGTCTTCTCTCCAACTAACGGGGCATTGCTAAAAGAGTTTGAACTCAGCACTGATTTTGGGATCTCTGGCTTCAATGCGATCGCTCTAAGTCTCGCATAGGATAAGGTGTATGCTGCCGGTTTTATCAGTGCCCCTATTGACGGATCATCTACTTATGGTGGTTATGATTTTTGGGTTACCGCATTTGATTCAAGCGGTAATAAACTTGCGTAGAGTATGGTTTATGGCTCGCCTGAAGCCGATGTTCTTGAGGCAATTGATGTTGATTTCTTCTCTGGCAATGTGTGGGTATCTGGATGGTCTCGAGGATTGCTGATTTCTGAAGGCTACTTTACCTTGGCCCAGCTTGGTGTCCTCACTGCAGATGGTTATTTTGCTGAAATAAATCCCTCTAATTTGGCTCGTGGTACTTCTTAGCTGTTATACATGGGCGGTGCTCCTTGGGAAGATATTGGCAGAGGAATCGTAGTTGATGGTTATGGAATCGTTAATGTCGCTCACCACTTTTTTTATGGTACTGATCAATATGGCACTTTGCTTACTGAAAATGCGCAATAAAGGCCATTGCAAGCTATGATAACCACTGCTACAAAGAAGATTACGACTACAACAACTACCACGACTACAACTACCACAACGACAACCACCACCACCACCACTACTACTACTACTACTACTACTACCACTGCCACCATTACTACTACTATCACTACTACGACTTCGACTACGACTACCCCAACTACCAGCACGACCGTAGCCGCCGCCTCTATCACTGCATCTGCATTTTCTTTATCAAGTGTATCTACTATTGTAGTGGCCAATACGTCTACTGCGTAACTTGGTTTGTTGACGTCGAGTTTAATGTCTGCTAACAGTTCTATGACGGTAACAAGTATGCCATCTTCAATGTCGGGTAGTAGCCTGAATGTTTAGAACTCACTCACCAGCTCGTAAAATATTTTGTCCTGTGCATTCTGTGGGCCTTTCAATGGTGTAGGAGCCGTCTCTAAAAGTAGCACTGCCACTCAAGATCAGCGAGATTTAGTGTAACCCGCAAATTCTAATCCAAATGGGTAATTTGCGGTACAAGTGCTTAGTATTTTGGCCTATGTGATTATAGCTTTGGCATCTATCGCTGCCAGTCTTTTAATGCTTAGAAGATATGGGCGCAAAAGACCAAAGTATTCTTCTGGTACAAAAGCTGGTACGGAGTCTACTTACTAGCAGAACACTGCATCAGTTTTTGGAACAGCTATGTAGACTAACACTACTGCGCTGCCTACCAATTACGCTATTTACATCCCAGCTTTCCTCAAGTTTAATTTTGGGGTTGACTTTTAGGTGCTGAATTAAATTGCTGCCGGTGGAATGTCCAAGATTTACATGGCTCGTCCTATTGCTCCATCACTGGTTTAAAACGTTGGAAGTGACTAAATTGTGGCAAAGGTTAGTAAGCGTCAATTTACTTAAATGCAAGCTAGTGAATAGCAGGCCTTTTATCAAGAGCTTAGTCTACTGTACAAGTTCAGAGATGTTCCGTCAATTACAAAGCTGCACGGCTTTTGTGATACTAACGAAGCCGTGATGCTGATCAAATGCTATCCGATGGGTGATTTATCTGATTATGCTCTTGGATAGAGCCCTACTGCTTAAATGTATCCGATGTCCAAGAATTAGTTGCATAAACTGTTACTTATTTTGTCTCAAACCATCGCTTACATGCATAGCCAACATATTGTCCATTGTGATTTAAAACCGTAGAATGTGCTGTTGGATGTGGATGAGAATGGTTGGCTTATCCCTATACTTTCAGATCTTGGTATCTCGGCTATCACGGAAGATAGTGCGTTGTTGGTGTAAGCGTTCCAAGTTAGCTAGTAGCGTGGATTGTCTCTATCCTATGCTGCGCCTGAGCTATTGACTAGATTCAGAATGCGCTTCACCGAAACATCTCCTCATATTTTGAAAGCGGGCGATGTGTACGCGCTGTCCATAATCATTGTCAATCTGCTAACTCGCGCTAAGCCTTGGCCTGTCAAATAGCGCTTCTGGTGAATGAAAGAGAGAATTGAATGAAAAACGAAGATATTACAGGTTGAAAATCTATAATCTTTAATCTTCGTACTCTTAATATTATTTTCCTTGACGCACACAAAGTACGACCCAATACAGTAGAGTGAGACTGCAGCGAAACTCATGTTAGCATAAACTTTACATTAGAGTAATGGTCCAGCAGAGGCACTTCTCCAGACACAGTTTTACAGTTGTCTAGCTGTCCATACTTGAGAAAAAAGTCGCGATGCTTCATTACTTGAACATCCAGCATATCTTTCTACTACACATCCTCCTATGTAATCAGTCGGTACATAGAAGCCATTAGTTCAAAGTCCGTGGCAAAAAATATATCGAACCATCCTTTCGGTAGCAGATACGTGGTACAAGGTATCATCTAGAAACGCTACCGAGTCTAGGCTATAGGAGCATTCAATCCAGGAATTTTAGTCCGCAAAGAGTCAAAATCTGACAGGATCAATTTATGACGCGGGAAGTATTACGATAATTACTTGAAAAATTGCATCTACATGGTGGGAATCCACTCAGGTTCAGAAAGACCAACACTAAATGGATTAAACTTCTGTCTGAGGCGATCCAACATGCTCATCTACTGAATTACGGGAGATGGACAGCCAATAATCTACGATCTCATCTCCAGATACTCCTTTATCAGATCATCAGTCACCGGCTAATAGCTTTCCACAAATTTATCCAATTCAGGGTCAAAATGCACCAGAGTCTCGTATGGCTACTACTAGTACTACTACTTTGGAGGGGAATCTAAACTCCATCGCACGGCATCATGAGCAAAATTGTCAATCACCTCAAGTGCGATGAAATAACACCTTCTACTCTCAACCTTTTTCCAATTAAATATGCTTTTGTTAATAATATTGATATTCCCATGTTATTAAACAGCTTTCCTGAGTTTCTATTTCTTTGCCAAGTTGTCTGATATTTCTATAATGTTGTACTCTGCAGATTCGTATAACGATGGATTCTTGCTCTTGACGTATGACATTACATCCTTCATTAACGTACCATTTCCAGCTCCCATCTCATAAATTACCAAACGTTCTTCTCCATACTACTTCTATTACTACTCATGATTGCGCAGAATGTACTCGGCAATGGCATTTGCATAGTGGGGCCGAAATAGCTCTGTGGGAGTATGCCAAATCTGAGCACTGGCATCATCTTTAAGCTCATCAAATCTCTTATAATAAGATGAAATTAAATCCTAAAACTCCCCAGTATTCTTAAGCTAACTATAATCAATAGGTCGAGGCAGTGAGAATATCAGAGCGCGTTTACTAAAGTATCCATACTCTGGATTGTACAAAGAGTCATGTATAAACTCTCTCGTCAACTCCTTCTAAACACCATCATGACGCGTAATATTGTTCATATTCGCCACTTTAGAACCTTGTAATTGGATAGAGAATCTGACTGTCTATCGCTTATAGAAGCGTTTGCTTAGCTGTATCGAATATCGCGCAGTTAACATCGTTGTGAGTATATCAAATGTTCTAGAGCTTTGAAGATTTAATAACGCCAAGTAGAGTCAAGACGATAAAACGCGGTAAATGTAAAATTCAAAGGTAATCTATTCCACACATCATTGAAAGGTTGTTGTCAAAGCATCAATTTCGTTCATCATTCATTACGCAATACTTGACTTGGTGTTTGATAACACACTAGTCACTTTACTATTGCTCGTATTATCATCGTCATCTCCGTCACTCCCAGTGTGAATGACAAAATTCGTGTCTACAAACGAGAGACTATATAAAGGCTTCAGTATACTCTCTAGCAGTGGATCTTCTTTGAAACTAGAGGATATGTCAATTGGTGTGATGGGTTCTTGATCTGCACCGGTGATAGTTGCTAATGCCAGACCTGCCTACTCTCTTCTTCTACGCTCAGGAGATGGGATAGTAGACGATTCTTCTACCAACGCGCTGGTGCGCTGAGAATTAACGTCATTGCGCTCTGTGCCGAAGAGGAGTTACTAATGCTAAGACTTTGCTTGGATTTTACCCATAAGAGCATCATAAGACTGCACCAGCTCCGGTTAGATCTGAGCCTCAGCGAAAACGTCAGTCCACCTCTCTTTATCGGCCTACTACAAAAATATTAATTGATAAACATCCAAAGTGACTGAATCAATCAAAAGCAAACTGTTCTGAAGAGCATCTTCCCCATCGACATTAAGCCATGTTAGATGATCAGTCGAGAATGACGACAACACCACATTCTTATCTCTGGATATCATACTAGGAGGCTTCGTGAAGACTAGAAGATCATTGAACAGAAACACCTGACATTTCCTAGTCTGATCGATGCCATTCTCCATATTGGATGTCTTCACTTGGCACCAGCTCTCGGCCAATATTTTACGCGTCGGGTTCATCAACTCAGCACCGCCTTTGATTTTTTTAATAGCCTCAATAGTTAACATCATTGACTCTAAATGCTTAGTTCGCTCATTAACCACCGACACGATGTCATCAATCTTAGCACTTGCCTTCTCAAGTCGACTCTTATCTTTATGATCATCCGGAGTAGCTTTCTATAGCTCTCGCAGAAACAGTGGGTATTTGCATATTCTCTGGACAGGCTTCAGCAGGAAACTCTCCAAATTTAGGCCACCAAATTCCTATCGAGAGTAAACCTCTTTTAAGAATGCCTTAATAGGCATATCTGATTTCAATGCCTTCTACAATGAGTCCATAGCCTTGGCGTGGAGACCGCAGTACATGGTGTACAATTTAAAGTAATCAGCCACAGCCAGAAATGCATTCCCCACGCCTTCCAATAGATAATCCTTTCTGCAATGCTTCAACTCTTGGAGAAAGGCCTCGTTTACAGGCAGAATCTGCTCAATGTTAGAGAATAAATCTGCAAGTTCAAAAGGGATCTTGACTTTTCTATCTCGAATTGGTTTGACATAAGTCTCCACAATCAGCTTTAGGTCGTTTATATAATCCTACTCCGTTGACAGAATTTCATATGAGACTTCTTGACGCGTCTTATCATCCTTGTTCATTGAGCTCAATAAGCGCTCTCGCTCGACTTCATCTAAAATCAAATATTACCATTTTGGTCTATGCTGCTCTTGATATCTACCACCACCTGTCTTTATTGAAGCCAGCGAGTTGCTACTAGAATTTTCAACAATCACACTCTTTACATTCTTCTTTCTCCTGAATGTATTACTGAAATCCATCCTTGGCTTCTCTCGGTCACTATTAGCTCTTAGCGGGTGCACATACTGAGTATTGACGCCCTTTTGGTTTTTAGAATGAGTGCTTAAGCTTGAGATTGACGACGACAAATCTTCATCATTATGCGATGAAATTGAGTGCACATTTTCATGACTATGAGCACTAGTCAGACTCGACATCACAACTGCACCATCATCCAAAAACGTCTTCTTCTCACTGTCAGGAGACACAGCTGTAATCAATCTACTAGAAGAATGTTAAATAGGTGACCTGATCTCGGGCAAAGTTGCTGCAGACTCTGTCACAGTCTTGGCCGTACCAGATTAATTTAAATGCAGTGCTTTCTACTCATGAACATTCTTGACCATCGGAGCTAAAATCTCTGCCAACTTATTAACATTGCCATTTGACGCGCTTAAAGCTTGCAACTCTGGATCAGACTTGCTTAATACAGCTACCTCGTGTTTATCTATAACATTATCAGAATCTAAGGCTTCTATCACCTGCTGAACATTTCCTTACTACTACTACTACTACTAAGTCTTCTCGCTGCTTTCAGTGTTGGCTTTGGCTGATCTTTGTCTAGGTGGCAATACTGGAGGAACCTCGCGGTACTCAACCTGGACATCAGCAGTTATCAAATTCTACTATTGGGTGCTCTGAGATTATTCACCAGTATTGGATAAATCAGATTTTGACTAGGATTAAGAGGTTGAGGCAGCAGTTGGTTCGTAAAGGTTCACCATCGAGGCTATTCTACTTCCGCTTGGACGGCTGACATTGTTAAGACTACGAGGCTTCTAAAGCTAGATATCATTACTGTCCCTCATAAAGCTAGCCTTGATACTGCTCACTTTAGACACAATGGTAATATCATTAGAATCTGATTGAGCAACGGTGGTGCTGGACTGCTACGCGGATTATGAAGATTATAGGGGTTAATCAGCTACACTTTAAACGACTGACAATCCAGAAGGCTTGATAGGACGCAAAGGCTTATCTTTTGGCAAAGTGGTCGATTCCTTTCCGAGAGAGGTGAAAGATTCTTTTCTAGGAGGAGGGATAGGAGTTGATACTGATCCACTATCATTGCCCGCTTATTATGGCTATTACTACTGCTCCGGCTGTGTTGATTGTTATTGTTGTTTCAGCAGCATCACCTTTTCTGCATCCTGAACGCCCACGACATTCGACGACTTTCTTGACGCTGATTGTGCAACTTTATCTTTCTACTGGTAGATATCCCTCATTGCGATGTGAAATCTATTTCCAATAATTCTATATTAATTGATTTTACTGTCTTAACTATTTAATTGCGAAAATAAAAAGACTGCAGCGTAATAGTGATGATAGGATAATATTATTACGACTTATAAATATGAACTTTACGGATTGAAATCAATTCATCTATTAATAGACTCCTCAGTGCGGTAAAGGCATTTGAGGCCTGGCCTGATTGTGCTAAGTGATACATTTATATGTGATGGAAAATCTCAGAATTTATACTCCACGTACTTTCATTAACTATTCAATACTTACATATTGCTCACTGGCACTAGTTTATTGAACGATACGTTTCAAAGCGACTTGACAAAATCTTTGTTTCACACGAATTCTGTTAATTCTTCCCACGCCACAGAAACTGGTCTAATGCGGAACTGTATTCATCATTTCTCATTGCTTTTCGACCGACCCACACTATCCCGCATTATCATTCTCACTTGCATAATAGCTGATAAAAAACAAAATATCACTTAATGGTACTCAGTAAAGTTAATCAAGCTTTTGGTTTGTACATGAAAACGTTACACAAGGTTGTTGATGCTGATAATGATCGCCAGTCTTGTGTCACTGAGAGTCGTCGATCACTCAATCAATCGCTAGAAGAAGATTCTTCTTCTGCCTCGTCGTGGTCGCAGCCGCTCTCTTTGTTGATGTTGCCTGCAAAAAATCAAAACGCGGCGGAGACTCAGTTGCCACTCAGAAAATCATCTTTTCTTCTGACAACAGCTGGAGACGACGAGAAGGAGGAAGATAATAAGAGCTCGCTATTGATGGATAACACTCGTAATATTAACAGCACCACCATTCGCGATCCACAAACCAACAGTGATTCTAGTAAACGTCGTAAAATAATGACCTATAATAATACTGCTGCTCAGTACATTGTGCCGGTGAAAACTAATCTATTTAATGGACTGTACATCAACGATAAGCAGTAGAGGCTTTAATCGGCGGATCGATTAATTTAGCAGATTGGCCAGTGGATCGAGTATTTGCATGAATATGGTGTTAGACATGATGAAATGATGACTAAAGTGGCCCAACATCCACAAAATGAAATATTTGGTGGCAGTGATGGTGTATATTCTCGTAATCCGAATGCAATAGCAGATTAGGCTAATCACGGAGAGCATTAAGCGGATGACTCATAGTCGTAGACCGATTTGGAAGAGCTCGCGTCCATTCGACAAAAGCTGCGTTATCACATTATGGTGTTGTTACGAATGTCTACCAACTGTCCGTTTGCTGAAGTTAGATAGATATTTACTTAGTATATTGCCCATCTGAGGGAATGCGGGCTGATCATACCGAAGCCCGTTCACAATTCACCATCCTTCTTCATTCCGGAGTCTAAGTTGGTGCCTCTGGATGTTAATAATACGATTCAGCGAGATATCATGGAATAGGCCTTCCTCACCAACGGCCGTCTATCTAACGTGTATCGCGTCCTGGTCTACTTTCCAGATTACTTGGAGAAGTTTATGGCGTCATTTAATCAGATACTTAGGCTTTAAGGTCCACTTCCTAGATCATGGAGGAATTACATTGCTATTATGGCTGCATCTCAGCATCAATGCCAGTATTTGATTCAACTCCAGATCAATGAGTTTCTTCACAATGGAGGAGATCCGCTGTGGTTGAATGGACTGAAGAGTGCGCCACAGAAGTTGCAGGATCTGGCAGAGTTGAACACTTTAATGGCACATCAACCATGGCGTATCAAGAAGGATCACATTACTGCTCTTACCAAAGGTAATGACGCGTGGTCAAAGAGTGAATTGGTGCTGGCCATTGTGGTAATGGCAAAGTTTCAAGGATTATCTAGTTTTGTCCTTGGCTGCGGTATTGTGCCAGACTATGATCTGTTGGGTGGTTCGATGGAGAATTTGGGAGCATCGTCATCCTCATCATAATTAGCTGATGGAATGAATGAAGATTTTAATGCTGACGTTACGGGTTTAAGGAGTAATAGGATGATCAGCGGTATTAATAATAATAATAATATTGATGATGCTCAGGATTAGAGTTAGACGGTTCAGCATACAACTTAATTGATGCAACGTTTGACGAGCAAGAGCAGCTTCGATAACGATATTGATGATAGTAATGATAACAACAAGAATAAGGATAATACTGCCGGTAGAGAGAATATATAGCAAGACATTCCATCAGAAAAGCGGGCGGAAGTATTCGCTAATCTTGAAGAGTAGGATACATTTACCATGGACATGAGTGCCAAGTAGAGCCCTGTGGTGGATGGTGAAGATGCACTGAATGCGATTCTTCTTTAAGAGGATTATGAGCGTTTCCTAGGTGATAAAGAATTGAAGCATGTTGATTTCGATGTCAAGTCCTCAGAGTACTCCATATTCCGTCTCTAGGATTATAATTGGGAAGAGCATGGTGTCAGTCTGATTACTAAATACTTGCCCGAGTTGGGTGATATGCTTGATGCTGAGTTCAATGCTATCCTGAATCTGACCGATTATTCACTGAATAACTCTCGCGATGAGTTGGAGAATGTGGATACTTGGCCGTTTAGATAAGCGGTATGGTATTATGTGCTACGACTTGGTGGAATGTGTCACGACGACTTTAATTATCATCAGGTGAACATTTACTTGAACAAGCGCATCAAGCAGTACATCAAGAAGGTGGCATGTTATCCGGAAAGTATTGTACCCTCAGACTTTCACAAGATGGGATTCTCCTTTCGCTACGATGAAAAGGTGCACATCAATCTGTTGGCCTCAGAGGCGCGTCAATGCTGCAATCTTCTCTATGCCTTGATTAAGATGGAAAAATGATTGTTCTCCAGGTATTCGATTTTTTAGCAGAATGCAAATATAATGAAACAATAAATATTTTCAAATAATCGTATTATTAAATTCCGCATCTTTATTCACTTATTCACTCTGTACACCTTCAACATTACAATAGTGCCGCTATGATTCGACTTGATCTCCCACACGGCCAGGAGTGCCAGACACGCGCTTGATCAACAAGGCGTCCTTGGTTCTGACGCTTGACTAACTTTACAGATTCACAGAGTTATTGTTCTTATTGTACGTTATCACTTCTTTATTGTGTTTGTCACTAGCAGTTGGCCTGACTTTTATCCACATGACACTTACAGATACTAAGCTGGCCGCTGTCACCTGATCCTCCTCCATCCTTTTTAAAAGTTATTGAAGAACCAGAGCCTTTTTGTACTCAATATTGCAAATAGTTTAATGATATCATCATTCAGCTTGTCTCGCTTGATCTGACGCGGCTAAATGCGGATTGAAATCGTGGTGTACTTTATCGTTACTTACGCATCACGGCACTACGTCGTACGCTGAAGTCTTATTTAACAAAGAATTCATCAACATCATCTTGGGCAGGCTCTTGTAGATCTGCAGCATTGTTACCAAAGTCACGCTAGAGCTCCTAAACGACTATGTCTTGTGCTGGCTAAGAAGGGACCTGCTAACAATCTTCGGCTTAATCAGAAGTGGCTTCCCTTTAAAAGGCCAGCAGATTAAAGTCGAATCCATCGAGAATGCCGCTCTCAGACAGAACATTCCATACGGCCTCAGGGTCACTTTAATTTCCCTCATTTTAACATACTAAAGCAAGCAGTGCGAATCGTTCGGACGCAGGTTAGGTATGCTGAATCTCCGTATCACCGAGAACCTCTCCAATGAGGCCAACAAGAGAAGCATGAGGAGGAACAGCGCCAACAGGACGCGATTTCACGCTTCTTACGTGATGCGCTCTTCTTCACGTCTCGCTCTGGCTTGAGCTCTTGCTCTAGCATCTAATTGGGCTTGCCTCTATGCCGCCCTCATATCCTGACGAAGATGTGGGATTTCGATAATGACCTTGCAGATTCACGAATAAACAAGGTGTGACGGACGGTTTACCTTCTTCATCGTGTGTGTCACTTTTAAAAAGTCTGTGCATACTCTTTCAAATCAGCTATACTTCTAAATTCTACATAAGATGTGAAGTTACAGCGTACGCGATACTTAAAGATCATCCCATCAAGGATCATTCATCCATATATATTTTGCAGTAGTAATACTTTAAGATTGAGCTGATTACATAGTTTCTTCAGCAGCATCACACTTAAAGTAAAATAGAAGCGCGTTAATCAGTCGTCTCACTCGGCATAGAAATACAGATACTCAAAGCACACCAGGCTGATAGAGCATATTTTGCGCAAAATCACACACTCGTTTGTATTGGCCAATAATGCAGTGCTGTGGCTCAAAGGAATAACGCGGAAATAAAATAGTCGATAACCGGTGAATTAAAAAGTTCTTAAAATTTCGCTTCACAATTTTATCAGTCCTCGCTCATAATTGATGATGAATTGAAAGAAGAAATGAATAAAAATACATAGTTGACATTATATAAGTTTTACTCAGACCAAAAACTTACTTTCCACAAGCCAAAAATTATTTAACAGCGGATGAACTCAACCGCTGGGTGTGTTATCAGTTGAAAAAGCTATGGATGAACGACGCGTCGTTATACTCTTGACTTTTTGTAACAGCGAATGGACGGAGACTTACCATAGAGCCGTGCTTAGAAGTTGAAGAAAATCGCTTAATTACATCGCTTAATAAAGACACTTTAGAAATTTTCATTATCACTTAGAGCATGTTTAGTCACCGACTTTCAATTGTGATTTAGAACGTCAATGCAATGTAATAACGCGTCGTCATTTTGATATTAGTTGCAAGCGAGCGAACGGAAGAGAAGCTTATCAGGGGCGATGTCCTTTGTCTTGAAGATGAAGATAAGATTTAAAGATTCAATCTCTGTCCGTTTGAAAATTAATTTATCGTGTTTTTTCTACTATTTTTATAATTTGTCTTAATTAGAATGGATCAATTTAATGGTGAATTAGATGAGAGCCTATCTCGATTGTTAGTCAGTGATATCGATGGCGACCATTTCATCCAAGGCCATGATGCATTGGACATTCTGGATGAGCTGAATGACACCTCAATTGCTAATGTGGATAGTGAGTATCAAGTATAAGAAGAGATCGACTACAATGAATTTGAAGGCACATCTCAGAGTCTATTCGTGAATGCTTCATTTTAGTAGTAATCACCACCATCCAATGTGCGGCAATAGAAGTCGTCATAGAGCCAAAGAGTATTTAAACCAAAGAAACGCGTCAGATTTTAACGTAATCTGAATTTGCAGTCACCAGATGGTTAGAATATTGGCAATTAGTCGGCACTCAAAGTAAATGGAGATGACTAGATGGATTATGAGAATGTTGATAACTGGGCTGCGATGGCGGCTACTTCTCTGCATCAGTCTTCAATCAGTACAGGACATACCGACGTTGAGTAAGATGATATGGAAGACGTGGAAGATCATCTGCGTGATCGTCAAGAACTCCACTTGGAGATGGATCAATCTTTATCGCGTCGTAAAGCTAAAAGCAGCTAGTCTTCAAATTAACCAAAGCTACCACCAGATGGTCGACATTTATTACAGCGAGCTTAGGATTTCTTTTTAGAAGCAGATTACGTGCAGTCTAGAGTCTATTTGCAGCAACTAATTGCGTAGTATCCTTAGTGTGCGGAAGCTTTCCAACAAATGGGCATGATTGAAGAGGAGGAGGGAAGTATCGAGGAGGCTATCAGATTGTATGAAATTGCTGCAACTATCAAGTCTTCAGATACGATGCTATGGAAGAGACTTGCCTATTTGTATATGGAGTAGGGCGATGATGATATGCGTGAGAAGGCACTAGCGTGCTTAACTAAGGCTATCAGATCCAATGGTGATGATATGGAGTTGTTCATGGACCGCGCCACCATTCACGAAGACATGAAGAAGTACAAGCGAGCACTGGATAATTACCGCATCGTAGCTGAAAATCGTCCGTATGATGTTGAGCTGGCTGTTCATATGTCCAGGCTTTATCTGATGATTTGTGAGCCGTAATAGGCTGTGGATAGACTGGAGTAGTGCTTCTACCTAGTTTCATCGTTTCATAGGCGTGAGTTATTCCGTAACATGAGGCTCCATTCTAAGCTGATTAATAGTTAGCCAGATAAGAAGAAGCCGAAGCGCGTGGCTGTGTTGAATTGGATACATATTGAAGCTCTGGTTGACGCGTATTTTGAAGCCGGCATGTATGTCAAAGTGTCTCCTCTATTTAAGAATGCCGAGTCGGTCATTAAAGTGAAAATTGATAATCTAGTACCTCTTATTGGTAAGCGTTTGAAAGCAAAACGTCTTATTGGACTAGTCTGTAGCAAATCTGTAAAGTCTTTTTAGTAGTAATTTGAGAGTCTAATTGAAGACTTATCATGCTAGCATTAATATTCAATTCGTCTCCACATGTCTCAAGTATTGTCTGCATTGAAGAAGCCGCATGATGCCATCGATGTGTTTAAACCGGTACTTAATCTTATCGAGAATGATCAGAATCCGTACAATACACCATCGTCTTGGGTCATTTTGGCTGAATATTATCAAGCTATAGGTGACAATCATGCATACGAGGAAGCATTGTAGTATTATGATATGTCTCTATGTGTGTACCATTATTCTAAAGATATCAAGTTGATTATGGCTGAATTGTATGACCTGTTGGGCTAAAGTATCAATGCCCAAGCTATCCGGTAGGGAGCTTTGAAGAATAAGGCACAAGTCATCAGTGTGCAGCAGGTGAAGAGAAATGCCCGATTTGACCAAATGTCCGCGATGTGTCAAAAGCTGTGGACTGATTTGATGGCCAGCGAAGACAGTACTGCAAATATGGGTGATTTAATAGATCCGTCTGATGCGCAGTCATAGCAGTAGTTGTAAAGTTCCGTGCCAATGACCAAAATTGCTCTTCGCTCTCTAAAAAAGGCTGGTATCTTAAAGACTAATAATAGTAATAACCAGAATTAAAGGAAGCGTCGATCCAACAGATGGAAAGAGGGTGACAAGAATGCAGAAACTAAAAGTAAATAATCATCCGGTAATGCTGCTGAGGCTTTTGCTCAGATCGCCGAACTGATGCGATAGTCAGCTTAAAAGAATTACGACACTGCTCGATAGCTGGCTCAGTGGAAAGCTTAATAATTTGATGCCGGGTTGCTGCAAGATATCACCGAATCTGAACAGTTTGCCGAATTTGAAGAGTTTGTAAATTTCTTTGCCAAGCATTAGAATCTGTTTAATTCAAAATACGCTGAAGACACTGTTATACTTAATCCAGATGGTACTGGTCGCAAGTAGGAGCTTTACTCTGGCCTCTCTCTGGAACAGTGGATGCAGTCATTCCTTAATTTCCTCTCTGTTACGATAGCTGTAATTTCTGCGGCAACCAGACAATGCTCAACTATCGATGTATAATCGCTAGTCTCAACGGCGTTGGTAGTAGTCTCATTTCTAAAGTCTAGTGATAGTGTAATTCACGATCAGACGTTGAAGACCACATTCCTCGAAGTGTCATTATACGTTCAGGCTATCAAGTACAACTGCACCATGAGTACGTAAAAGCAATCTGTTGGGCCTGCGACTAATCTCTACATGTCTAAAATAGTTAAAATTATCAGGGATCTCATGGATTAGTGTCCGCAGCAATCTTTCCCACTATCCATACACTCGTACGTTATATCTGCACTGCCTGCCGATATTTAATCAGAGTATTAGCGTGATAATGTCTTTATGAGGTCTTTACAGCGTTTCTGCAGGGATAACAATTGGAATGATCCGTACATGAGCTGTCTATTAGCAGGATTTAATGCAAGTAATAACTTTCAAGTTTAAGCTCTGCATCGTTACTGCAAGACTTTGGATTGGTACCGCGCGAATAATGATGCTCTGAATTAGTAAGCATCTAGTATTGAAGATGGGAACAACTGTAATAGCCAATTGTAGTCCACATCCCCATAAAAGAATTGTAAAGCTTTAATTCTGCTCAATATCGCACTTTGCCTACTCCATAGATCCATGCAGAAGAATACTGGATTCAATAGACACACTCTTATAGCTAACGCCCTGGCATATATGTGCGATTACGCCGATTAGAGAAGATTGACTTGGCAAAGTGTTTATGCTTAGCAGGAGATTGAGTATAACTTTGGTAGATTCTACCTAACTCTCGGTCTCTATCGTCAGGCGATGGGTTATTTTTTGAGAGCCATTGAATGTGTATTACCTCATTCAAGTAGAGACCGCCAAGTGGACGATCATCACGTTAAACTGGATAACAGTGATGACCGTGTAAGTTCTCCTTATGATTTGAAGTAGGAGGCGATCTATGCTTACACTCAATGTTGCTATATGTCTGGCCAGATGGAAGAGGCTCGAGCTATACTACTTGCTAATCCGATTGAATGAAATTTTCATAAAATACACCTCCTCTCTTGCATTCCGTATGTACTGTATGTACATTGGCTCTCCTTTTAGAATTCTTCTTCTTACTTGGGCGCGACGATTTTCACAGAGCCTTCTTAGAACGAACAAGCGTGAACGACTGAACCCGCGCTCGTCATTTTATTTAACATTTCTACATTGAATTTTTTAAACTTTACTTTTGGACTTTAAATATTAAATTCTGGCGTCATATCATCATTTAAGTTATAATGAACAGCAGATTTACAGAGTTTTATGAGCAAGATAAGGGAGAGGCATTGATTGCGAGGATTGAGGCGATGAAGAACTTTAATGCTCTAGGACCACCTGACTTGGTGCATTTAGTTAAGGTGGCCGCGTCAAATGGAAATTCTAGCAGCTCTCTAAGTGGCGCATCTGAATCTGGCAGTTACCACGTAGTGACCGGTGTTGATTGTTCATCATCTGCGTCTATTGCAGTCTACCTAACGAACGCTGCAAGTGCTGCTGCCAATTCGCAGACTAATGTTCTTTAGAAGTAAAAGTAGCAGTCCAAGTAGGAAAGTTATGTATTGTAACCGCTAAGCCTAGAAGATTATCTTTCTTCTTCGGATTCTGGTGATAATTAACCCGCTTCAGCGAGACCTACATCGACTTAGTCCAAGTCGAAAGCTATAAAGCATAGTAAGTAGTCTCTAAAGTTTGGCACGTATTGTGTATGGAATGCTTTCAGCAGAGTAGATGTTCGCGTCGAGGTTCGAATTCCTGGCGGTGTGGCATCTTATGCTATAGATCCTCATGGGAATAAGAGAATCGCGATGACTGACTTGTTGTGGGAAGAGACTTACGTTAGTGCTGCTCTGAGATCAATGTCCATTTCTTACTCATCGCCCCTTAGTCCGGATCCTATAACCGCTGTCCTATCTCCGTATGTTGGCGATAGTTAATATAATCATTTGTATCAGCAGCTGATTACTGTTCAAATGTCTGTGAAGAATTTCTAGTTTGTGTCTAAGGCTGAAGCACGGAGAAGGAGTCAAGAGCTGGAAGATTTACTTGCTAGCTGTGCTAATCTGTTCAAGTCTGGCTATAGGATTGGCTTTCCGGATTTGACTCAAGTAACTTCCTCCTCATATCCGAAAGATGGTGTTCATAATTACCTTTCTCAGACGTTACATTAGTATTTTGTACACACAGGATAGTATGAGCTTGGAATCAAATTCTTCAGTTAATTTGAGGACGAGTATAGAGAAGTGTCCACGTTCATTGCTCATTATAAATTAAGACTTGGTGATTCTAGCGGTGGAATGAGAGAGCTTTGTAATGCATTGCTATCTCCTCGTCAAGATAATGGTAGTAATGTGGGTGCTGAAGATAAAGTATCGCCATAGTTGCGTTATCCCGAAGTATTAAAAGCTTAAGCAATTTAGTTGCAAAGAGATGGCCACACGGAGCATGCGATATAATTACTGAAGCATTGTGTTGAGCTCAGTCCATCGGATTATCAGCTGTGGATATGTTTAGCTCGAGCATTTTGTCATACGTCTGATTATAAAACTGCTCTCATTGTACTGAATATGATCCCCTTTGCGAATAGTTTCTAAAATATTGGCGGTTTCGGTGTTGGTGGATTACAGCATAAGTCTGTCTTTAAAAAGTTGAGTCCGGTGTGGAATAACGCAGTCTCTTTATTTAAGCAATTGCCTGCTCCAGTCCGAAAGACTGTCTCAGTGAACGAAGATTCGCCTATACCTTCGTTAGTTAATTAAGACGTCAAGTAGTTTGTCCTTGTTGAGCATCCTTTGAACAATTCCAACCAATCTGGCTCATTATTGTACACTCAGCAATAATTATAGAATGATTTTCTCACCTATTTTGCACTATCGCCAATGTATAGGGATGCGTGTGATGTAAGTCTGTACAGTCTAAAAGGTGCCAACCTCGAGGTGTTGAATATTCAGAATGGTCATATTATACGCAGCGTGTACTCCCTACTCTGCACTATTATGAAGAAAATTGGATGGGAGAAGCTATTGTAGTATCGCAGCGAAGCATTTCTGATGGAGGAGGAAGTCAAGAAATAGAGCGGCGGATCGTAAAAGTTATCTCCTGTTGACGGTGGTAGTAATGCTGAAGATGAAGTAACTTTTCCATCTGTTGATAAAATGTCCGAGATTAATCTGAATGATGACTCGAGTAACGAGGGTAAATAGGATGAATGGAGAGGTTCATAGACACTCAGCGTGGCTAATATCTTGAAGTAGAAGAGAGTATGTGAGAAATGGTTTGATTTCTTATTCACCGTACTGTATGAGGATGTGCGTGTCTATGAGGCTTACAAATCTGAGAGAGAAGATCAGTCAAGCTAGTAGTCATTGGATTAGCTCCCGTCTTCTCCTAAGAGTGATAATAACATTAATATTGACCAATCTAAAGATGCGAAAAACAATAATTATTCTAGCAAAGTGATTGATAGAACTCCTTTGGAAATGGAATTGCTGGGGGATTTATTACTGCGTCTTCACCTTTATGATGAAGCTCTGGAATGCTATAGTAAGTACTTGGAGAAGCGATTTTGTTATCGAATCCACTATAAATAATTATTCATTTACAGGAAGGAATTGAATAATCTTGTGGAGTTGTAGGTGGATCATGAAGATGCTGACTATCTTAATTCAATTCATCGCCTCGTCTCTGCTCAATTGATATCTTTGTCCAATTTAATGTTCGTCTATGAGCGCTTCAATTGCTTCGAAGAGTACGTAGCGCCCGGAGGTGTTTTTATGTCGACACTGCGAGAGCAGTAGCGCTGTATTGGATCTGAGAAGTTGATTGCTTTAATTTAAGGATCTACAGAGTTGTCTTAATGGCAAAAGATTAGGCTTTTCGGACTGGTGTAAAATTTCCTGACTGTTAGTTCGTCCGTCGAAAGTGTTCAATCAAAGCCATAATCCCCTGCATCTGCTAATGAGGTTGCTGAGCATCCTGATGTTGATGTAGCTGGAGAGCATAATACGGCGTAAGGTTCGAAGGCTGATGGGGATTAATCGCCTAAAGAGGATACCAATGTTCACGCAGAGGTTGATCCCAAAGAAGAGCCTGAGTAAGTGGACACTAAGTCGGAGTAACAAGAAGGGGTGTAGAGTGAGAGTGAGATAAAAGATAACGGTGATTAGTAGTGAAAAATAAAACAATGTAATTGAATATTCGGCACTCATAATGGCCATTATGGAATATTTTTGGCGATACCAGATAGTTTGAAAGGAAGTGTTCCGCTGACTTTTTACATGTGAATTCCGTTCCATCTGACATAGTCTATGAAAGGCGTGACTCTAGTGTCGGAGGTCATTGTGATTTTATACAGGCCAGCACCGCCTTCTCCTCTCCTCCATTATACGACCCACCTGCCGTACTTGTCGTGGCTCGTGATCCCGACACTAATTGTTGTTCCATTGCCCATGACTGATTCCACACGCACGTCTTTGAGCGGCACCTTTAGAAAGTACAAAATAATGTACCAGTTGAACCGACTCGATCCATTGTCAAAGAAATATCCCACTCGCTATCCCTTCCAATCGCATTCAACTGGCCAAGTGAGAAGACTGTTATAGTTACGCGGCCCTCCTCTAGGATGATATGGAATATCTAGATAACTTGGTCCTCCGGATAGAAAGGCGGATGCTGCTGCGTTCATGTCCAGTTGATGCCTCGAGCATTCTGGGCAGTAATCGGTGATCATCACTGTAACTGATCGGTTCGTAGTTGGATTCTGGATTAGATAACATTGTCCACATGACTTTGAACCGTGCCATAAAGCAGCGCCAACTCCAATCAGGTAAGGATTGTATCCAGGATCAACGAAATTCAGTCTTTTGTTCTTCCAGTACATACACGAACCGTCTAACCCTCCCATGTTATCGGCGTGTCTGAACGTTGCTCCCGTAACAGTCGGTTTCGACGCGAGAATCTTGCCATATCCCAATCTGATGGCGGATGATAAATCCAAGATTGCCCAGTTTGTATTGGCCGGAGGAATTCCCACAAATGCTTATGTTTATAAATTTGCAGTTCCCACAATCACGGCCGCCCGGTCTTATTCTCGAATGTCTTTTGTTTCATCATTCTTAGATTAGAAAACGTGCTGATCTGATCGACAAAGAATGGCTATCACACCAATAAGTATCACAAGTGAAACTTGAGGTATCATTAAATAGTATGTCTATAACCGGATTATTAATTAAATCTCAAATGGTGGTGATGGGAAGAATGTGTAATTAGAGATGAATTTACGGAGCTATAATTGGAACCGATTGTATGGCTTCTTAGTGTCGTTGCTGTGACAACCCACCTCCTGCTCAGTAATTCGAACTTGAACTATGGCGCATTCCAAGAGATTAATTACAGGTACAATAGAAACATTTCCATTAAAGCATGAACTTGTATTTTAGTAAAAACATTAAAACATAAGATTTAAAATATAATCACCCTTGCATAGGCCAGTTACGTATGTTCTAAGCGCGAGCGCTCAGCGGAATGAACGTTCTGCCTTTGATGTTAGAAAATGTGCGATCATTCCAGTAAATCACATCTTTCACAACCTTGGTATTACGAGTGTGAATCCATATATTGTAATTGCCAGCACCTCCTTTGCCGCTCTTCCACGAGAACACCCAGCGACCATACTTATCATGCTTACCGGTTATCTTCTCGCGCGTCTTTTGGTTCTCAGCCACTATTTTCTAAGCGGGAACGGTCAGGAAGGAGATTATGACGTACCAATTGAAACGATTAGAGCCCGTGTCGAAGAAATAGCTCAATTTCTCACCTTTCCAGTCACATTCGACGCGCTTAACTTGCAGATGCTCAAAGTTCTCAGGCCCGCCCTTGTATGGAACTGAGTTATGTGGATAGCCGCCAGCAAGAAACGCAGAAGCTGCAACGTGAATATCAAGCTAGAATCTGGCGCAAGCAGGACAATAATCAGTTATCATAGACACCACAGAGCGCCGATTCTTTGGATTGTAAACCAATAGGCACTGACCACATGAATTGGAGTTATCCCAAAAGCCCGATCCAACACCGACCAAGTACTCGTTGAGGCCTGGATGCACAAACCCAAGTCGGCCATTCTTCCAATACATACACGATCCATCATGCATACCCATATCGTGATTACCTCTAAATGTTGCACCAGAGTCTGATGGTCTTCTATCTAGCACTCTACCATATCCTAATCTAATTCCAGCTGAAGAGTCTCTAATCGCCCAATTCTTGTTTCCTGGAGGCTTTCTCAAATACTTTCTACAAAATTATTGTTTCGATCATATATCAAAAGCTAATGAATGACAATGTTTATAATATATGCCTTACGCGCTGACACCAGAAACATCTATCGGTGATGTACAATTAACGCCGGCTGTTTAGTTGTAACATGGATCTTCAGTTTCAACCGCTAAACACGTATCAAACTGACTATAGAGAGATTCTGAACCAAAAATCAGCTAGTCGTCAACAGTGACATCATAAATGTGTGCTTAGATCAGTGTTATTAGAGCTGATATGAAAACAAAACTCCCCTTCAGCTGATACATTCTCAAAATATTAAATGTGTATGAATGATAAGGAGTTTTTATGAGATAAGTGAAAGATAAGACAAGAGACTGATTATAACTTTTAGATCTTTAAAAGTTTAAACTCGTCATAATCATTGTCGGTAATTACCATGGCAATCGCTTTCGACTCGTGAATATTTTAGAAAATCAAATCAGAGATCTGAAACGACGAGGCGGGCTGAATTGAAACGAAAACGGACAAAACGGCCTTCGGTTGAAATCAGATCAAATAACAAATTATCGGCGCGCATCATACTCCCTTTTCTTTTCCCAATTGAATTTCTTACTCGCTAGCTTTAATAACGGACTAATCGCCTAAAATGGTTTAGTCTGCAGTCCGCTGGCGTATAAAAACCCTTCAAATATAATCACTCTTTATACCAGGTGAATGTATAAAAGAGCTTCATGCATTTGATACAGACTACATCTCTAATTTTGTACTTAACAGCATCTTATTAACCTTTCTATATGAACTTCAACTTTTTACCTTGATTTTACCTTGAAATGGTTGAAATCTCATTGTCCTTATTCTTTCCTGCTTCATAAAAGTAGCATTCTTCGCCAATGAAGCAGGGATCGATCAGCTGCTCAACTATATTCCTGTTATTTGATGTAAGCTAGTAGATGATGGATTTGATAAGTTGATTCTACAGTCGCATGCAGTTCACACCGTTATTCCTGTGAATCTCTTGCCGCGTAACTTAATTGAATCGTATTGTAATCTACCGGTGACATTTTGCTCTGTACACGCCATCAAATTGAGAATGAATGGTAATCAGTCTGGCTAGTTTAAGTTCCACATGCCGTAGTGTAGAATCTGCGCAGCTTTTGTTGTATTCAAGGCGTTTGCAAAAACACATTGATGTTGGAAGCTTGCTGAATACATTAGCGACAGCATATGCATCGCGAATCAGTCCCTGATTTAGTACAGTGTAGATAGCGCTCTCTATTTACTAGTCTGCTTAAAACTGAAGTTCTCCACCTGGTTACGAATCTGACATTGAGGCACAGCTTCGCGCCTTAGTTCAAGTTCTACTTAATCATTGTCATCAACCACGTAGAGGTAAAGCGAACGGCTCTGCCGCTTAGTGATCTGATGGATAGCAATGCCTATTGCGAAGCTATAATGCTTGATATTGATCATACAGCAGACGATGGAGTCATCAGAACGATTTCTAGCTTGTCATTGGGTTGAGATTTGTCTGACATGGTCACTTACCACAAGTTGTACTCATCCTATGTAGCTTCACTCGGACATACTTTGACGGTGTAAAACTTATACCGACTATGTACTACATTTATCGCCTAGCCTGGGAGTAGTCTAAGCGATAAATCTTGTACACTATTCATTCAGCGCACCTTGATCAGCACAAACTCTTCCGTATATTGATCGCGGCACTCGGTTTGAGGACTATGCTATCCTCACTCAACTTTACCTCACCAAAACTCGGTAAGACGGCGTAAAACTCATTCAACCAATGGTGTAGACTATTCTCTACAGACTGAGAGTAGTTAGAACGATAGAGCTCGACAACGCGCAACATGCGGCGATGGGGACAATCTGTCAGTAGGTTGATCAGCACGCGATCCGTTAGCGGACATCCCTCATTCAATGCTGCGTCACTCAGACAGAAAGTAGTTTGAGCGATACGTATTGATTGCGCATTTAAGGAGCAGCTATGAAGACCAATTTGTCTTCACTTAGATCAACCTTCAGTGTTTGAGGGCAAACTTGTCTTCATTTGCTTTGGCTTTACCAATACTTAGTTTGATGGCGTGAACCTCACAGGAACTATGATTTAGACTATGCGCTCTAGACTGAAAGTGATTTGAATGTAATATCTCGAGAATTGACGAGAGGGATGAAGCAATGAGGATAATCTGTACGCAAGTTAATCAACACGCGCCGTAGTTGCGGACAAGTTGTCCTCATTCTACTTAGCTTCACCGAGAGTCAATTCGATGACGTTAAACTCATACCGACTTTGATTCACACTTTCTATGGACTAATTGTAGTTTGGGCGAGAGATTTTATAATCTACAGCGTGAGATGACTCTGGCGTGATCCAATTTGCTCGCCAAACACGATCAACTTATCAGGTAACTGACCATATCCATCTGTTTTCGAATGATCTACCAAGGCTCTAACTATGGACTCTTTCTGATGACTCTGAATATATTACGCACCATGATTGTGTAATCTCTCGCGTGTCTTTGTTCAATTAAAGTTAAGGCGCTGGCCCGATAATTCAGCGCCAATACATTGACTGGTCGTAGCAATGTGCGTTGTTGGCGGTTGATCCTATCAATTTTAAAGTGGCTTTACATTGGCTTTGTCTTGGTAACTTCAGAACGCCTCATGCCGGGACATCGTAATCTCTGTCGTTTTGTTCCGTTTCCAAACATCAGTCCACTTTCCCTTCTTTCTTTCTGCCATTGGATTTTGAAAGTCTTACTACTGTATTAAATCAGATTTTAGCAAGTGTAGTGTTGTATAGTCCAGCTGATTGTTGCTGCTATTGCTCTTGGTAATTGAATCTGTTGTGAATGTTTTGCATTCAATCTTTCTGGTTAAAAGGTTGTGCGTGTGTTGTTGCAGGACCTTGCTATTTGTCCAGTATGCATAACTTCAAACGGATGCAAGAGATATTGAATATCTATCTATTGCTCCTATGATATGAAGGATATATATGTGGCATGATACAGCTGATATATGCGGGCCATGAAATTTTGTGGTGTCTAATGTGTCGCATCTCCAGTCTGTCGTAAGCGCAGTACTGTGTAGTGAGTAAGTGTGTAAGAAACATTACTGTAGTTTTGCGGCCGTTGGTCTCCTCTCTGAGTACGATATTGTTGGGCATCATGTCCATCCCATACCTTAGCATCCTATTGTATCCGACAATGGTTATGTTCTCACGAGCAGTGTTCTTTTGATGAATCATGGCAAACGCTGGCTGGCTCGACTTACAGAGTGTGCGCCTGTAAATGCGCCCAGATGCTTGTCACTGTTCTTCAATCTCCTCTTGATCGGTGTGCACGTGAGACGCCTCACCTCTGGACGCTGCTACAGGTTCAGAGAATATAAGTCCAAGATCGTTCATGGCTGATTGTTTGCAAGTATTGTACCGCATAATACCAGATTTTGCTATAGTGGTCACTCGCTTGCTAGAGAGATTTCAAAGCTCTTTTGGCCCTCAATATTTCACTGGTAAGTATTTAAGACGTTCAACTGATGTCAGTGTTGTTGTGTATTGCTTTGGCTGTGGTATTTCTTAGATTGATGACGCTGTTAGAAATTTGTGAACTGTTCTTTCGATTTACAGCGATTACGCGCGATCTGAACATTATTATGACATTTAGATTATTGTATTACCAAGGCTTGCAAAAACTGTCTACAATGTACGTGGCAGTTTGGCGTACGATATTCTACACATAGTCATGGTCCAATGAGTGAATAGGGATAGGAGGGAGGAGACAGAGGAGAGAACACAGTTTCTTGCATTGATCGGATCGTTCCATGGCATGCTGAAGAAAGAAGCATTACTGCTTAGCCATCCAATAGTCTAGCTGAATGTTCTATACGGTAGCTATCCATCAGCTGCCACAACAATGTTGTGCTTGTGAAAGAGAATGCTTCTTTAGTCTCCTCGTAAGAGTCAATCATACGAACTGTGATAGCCGGTTTGGTGATGCCAAAGTCCATTGGTCAAGGACTGTTAATTAGTGCGCAGTAATATCATCATCTCCTAGTTTGAAGTAAAGCCAATGTCCATTACTTTGTCGATGTTTAATCTTGGTTGCATCACCGAAGTCGTAGCTAAAGATTACCTTCCATCCATTGCTGTCTGTTGCCAGTAGATTTAGTGTATACAATTCAGGCTATACACCGTATATTTGAAGTTGATGAATCAAGTTTACGGAAAGACGCTCTTACAAAGTACAATATTCTGTTGGATCCGGCGATCATTGTAATTCAGCCAGTCAGATATTAAGGAAGATATCCAGCCATTTGGTTAGTAATTAACAATGCCTTAGAGCGAACAAACGCTGCTTTATGGTTACCCTGTGTACTTCTGAGCTGGTGATTGGATCAGATGCATAGCTACGATAGAGAGTCGCGGCCGTGCGGTACACAAGGTGAGATTAAAAAACTGCTCGCAGTTTACTCCGGCGTGTCTGGTTAAACTCCTCTTGGAAATGCATCTGCTGTTGCTGTAATGATCATATTCTTGAATCCGGAATCATTGACTCTGGATATTGTGCGTTGGTACACTTTTACTGCATCTAAATATACGTGATTGACGTTACAGTATTAATTTGGTATGATATTCGTTCAGCGGCCTTGTCGAATTCTTTATGAACGTATGAATAGGTGTATCTCTCTCGAGTTACGCTAGTCTCGGAAAGATCATGGGCCAGTCGTTGATTCGTTACATGCAAAGGCAGTGGCTTGCTAATGATGAGGTGTCAATCGCGATCGAAAATGGGGCGAATAGTCACTGCATAAGCTGTTCAGTAGTGATGATTAGTGTGAAGTTGTATTCAGTGATGCAAAGCTTTAAGAATGAAAGTTTTCCAAGTTGAGGTGGGAATGGAATCAGCAGATAGCGTCCTAGGCTCTAATGTTGTCAATTGAAAGCTGATTGATTTTGGAACGATTAGACAGCTTTAGCAGCACTCAGTCAAGATTGACGGCACCAACTGAGATGTACTGTGAACTGTGTACACTCTTAGCACCAGATCGAAAGTAAAAGCAGTGTATGTCGAGAATAGGAATCGCGCGGCGATTAGGGCCAACCGTCCTGATGTTGAACAAGCGACGCGGTATGTTAACGAACGCGTCTTCATCAGACTATTCTGCATAATTGTAAAGTTGTTAAAGAGAGAATTTTCAAAAGCAGAGTACAGATGACTAAGAGGACGATATGTCCGTAAGTTGATCAACTCTCGCTCAAGTTGCGGACCACTAGTCGTAACTCCAATCAGGTTCGCCATCTACAAATGATAGAGGGAATGCCTGGGAACAAGTAAATTTATGATCACAAAAAGCAACTATGAGTGAATGCAGAAATGAAATCTACTCAATGTTGAGCAACATTGTGAAATAGCAATTGCGTACTTCAATAGCATGAGATTTTCAGTTCATTTTTAACTTAGGACAGATTATTTACACAATGGGAACAGACAGGAAGTTATATACAAAGACTAGGAGTCACGCAGAGACACTAACAGAAGTACGGGAAGATAAAATATGTTAATAAGATAAATACTCTATTAACACGTTAAATGGAAGAAATCAATGTTCATAAGAGGCGCGCATATATACTGCAGATACTTGCCTATTCGAGATCTATTGATGAGAGAGGCGCGCACTTGAAACAATGTTGATCATCTAAGCCCCATAGAGTCTTCTGTTGATACTTGATCGACGCGTGTGCTAACACTACCCCCCTCTCTAAATGGCAGCTAATCCACAGAACTCCTTAAAGATCCATCATAGAAATAGTCCTTGTTTCTCTCAGTAGTAGCCAGAAAAGGAGCAAGATCTCTTTCATTAACTGTAGCATCAAATCGTGTTCCATCAGGTGACATCAACCAGTAAGTACCGGGAAATCCAACGTCGACAACATGATATGGTCCCTTCCAATCGAACTCAAACTTATTCATGCTATGATGCTTTAACTTGACCCAATCACCAATCTTGAAGTAATATTCTGGAGCATTCGGATCAAGATTGTGACGTCTTCTCATACTTTCAGCCTAAGTCTTAGATCTCTCATATGCAGCAGCTCTGGAATCTCCCATAGCTTCAAAAGTTCTTGCCATAATTTCTCCTTTCTCCTCAAGCTATTCAATCTCATCCAACGGCTGCAAAGTGCACTCAGGAGGACGTGAATCACCTAGTAAACGAGGCTCCACACCATAAAGCATGTAGAATGGTGACTTCTTGGTAACTGCATGAGTTCGACAGCGTATTCCAAACAAAGCCTGCTTCAGATACTCGTCCCATCTTTCCGGACGCCCATTAGTTAAGGTAGTTATCGCGTGATTGAGCATAGAATGCATTCTCTCTACCATACCATTAGTTTAAGGGTGATAAGGTGCAGTAGCAATTGGTCTAACGCCTTGCATTCTTTCATATTTCGCTATACCATCAGCTAAGAATGACTTCGCTCTATCAGACAAGATCTCATAAGGTGCACCGTAATTCATAAAGATATCATTGTAGAGGAAATCTGCAACAGTATCAGAATCTCTAAACTTCACAGCTTTAGCAACCACCCAACGAGTAGCGTAATCAATGGCGGTAATGATGTGATTATTACCAGATTTAGTCGTTTACAGATCCTGAACAAAGTCGATACCCCACCTCTCGAATGGGAGGGCAACGGGAGGAATAGGACGCAGAGGAGTCTATTACGTGAACTAATTCTTGGAAGCATCAAGTTAGCATTGCGCACACTCTTTAATATACTACTTGATGTCGGCATGCATGTCAGGCCACCAGAAACGGCGTTCAATGAGGTCAACTATGGAATCATACTTAAAATGACCAAGCCCATCATGGAATCGAGCTATATGAGCATCTCTATCAGACTTCAGCAAGTAAGGTCTCTTCGATCTATTATCAGCCAGAATTCTGTGCAACTTTCCATGCACCATGATGAAATATTGACACTCCTACTTACATTTGTCCAATATGTCACTAGATACATCCAACCATTCGTCCGTCAACAGGAAATGCGCAATTACCAAAGGCCAGTCATGCTCTTCATCAAATTCCTTATTGAGCACATCACTTCTGATCAGCTGACATTACAGATCTTGGTCAAAGGATATGGAAAACAGATCCAACTCTTACGGAGTCACAAACTTCGAAGGATCTAATAAGCATCTGAAATTGTACTTCTCTTCGTCAACCGCATAATCTGAGCGTCTAGAGAGCAGATCAGCCTTACCATTTCTGGCACCAGGACGATGTGTCAGGACAAAATCAAACTCAGAGAAGAATAGAGACCATCTAGCCTATCTCCTTGTCAATTGCTTTGTGGTCATGAAATATTGTAAACTCTTATGATCAGTCAGGACTGTTACTTGATGCTTACCACCTTGCAGAAAGTGGCGCCATTCTTTGAAGCATTGATGAATTGCCAGTAATTCCTTATCATAGATCTCATAATTACGCTCAGCAGGATTGAGTTATCTTGAATAGAAGGCGACAGGTTTGAATTCTCCAGAGTCAGACTACTAAGACAATACACCGGCAATGCCATAATCAGACGCATCTGCTTCGACCACGAAAGGCTTCTCTTCATCCGGATGACTTAGTACAATATTACTATTAAACATCTTCTTTAATGAATCAAACGCATGTTACTTCTCGGCATCCCAAGTAAAAGCAACATCCTTCTTCAGTAGTTAAGTCAAAGGACGCGTCAGATCTGCAAAGTGAGGAATAAATTTACGGTAGAAATTCACAAAGCCGTGGAACATCATCACATCCTTTACATTCTTTGGCGTTGGCCATTGAGTAACAGCTTCGACTTTTCTAGGATCCATGAGAATACCATCTTTAGAAAGAATATAACCTAAGAAAGACGTGGAGGATTACGCAAACTTGCACTTTGACAGTTTGCAGTAGAGCTTGTTACAACGGAGAATCTACAAAACTTCGCGTACATGTTACCAATGTTCCTCTTCATCACCATCAGTATATACAACAATGTCATCCAGATACACCACAACAAATTTGCCAATCTAGTTCTTAAACAGATCATTCATGAATGTTTGAAATTAAGCAGGAGCGTTAGCCAAACCAAAGGGCATCACCAGAAACTCGTACTAGCCATACTTGGTGAGAAACGCGGTTTTAGCTTCATGACCAGCTTTGACACGCAGAAGCTCAAATGCACCATCCAAGTCCAAGGCAGTAAACAACTTTCCTTTCTGCAGAGAGCGGAATAGATCAGAAATATTAGGCAGAGGATTCCGATTCTTGATAGTTATCTTGTTCAATCCACGGTAATCCATACAGAGCCGCAACTTGGAATCCTACGTCCACTCAGCCTTACGCACGAAGAAGCAGGGAGCACCATAAGGCGATTGACTCTTACGGATAAAGCCACGGTCCACATTCTTCTTCAGCCAGTCACGCATGACAGCATCTTCCTCCTGAGTCAATTTATACATTTTACCAACAGGAGGTTTAGCGCCAGGTTCCAAGTCAATAGTGCAGTCTTACTCACGATGAGGTGGAAGCTCGTTCAGCTGTTACTTCATAAATACATCGCCAAACTCTCTTATCTGATCAGGCAAGACAGGATTACTTACTCCAGTATCATCTTTCATTAAACAAATCTACTCTTGAATAATATCTTATAGACAATGATAATTTATAGTTCCATCTTCATTCTCATAGACAAATCCTGGAATGATAGTATTCTCTTCATCCTTCTGATACATGTCTAATACCGTGGCATTAATGCATACAAGAGGCGGAGTGGAGATGGAGTCGGACACAGACTCGGAAGCATCAACAGCAGTGGACTTAGTCAAAAGAGCAGACGGAGTGGAGACAGAGACAGAGTTAGAATCAGAAACAGACTCAACAACAGTAGAAACAGAGACATGGTCGGAGACAGAGATAGACTTATAATCAACAGCAGTAGAAACAGAGACAGACTAATGATCAGCAACAGTAGAAACAGAGACATGGTCGGAGACAGGCAAAGACTTATGATCAGCAGAGACAGAAAGATCACTAATAGAACTGGACTAGAGATCTGATACTTAATCGGGCTACAATGATATTAACTCCGGCGAAGTTACGCAATTAGTCAAACAGTATTGTGAACCAAATTTTACAGTCACAGCTGACCAATCAATATCAGGATTATGCATTCTTAACCATGAGAAACCAATAATTCCCTTTTGAGCAAGTTTTATAACGTAGAATGTGACCGTCTCAATATGATTAGCTATATGCATTTACAGCGGAACAGTTTGATGAGTAATAAAGGTCTTAGTATTACGGTCACCATCAGCAAAGGATACACAGACTTTACGCTTGCATTTCACTACAGGAATTTCGAACTCGGCCACTAAACTTTCATCTAAAAAGCAACTATCAGCGCCTGAATCTAAAAGCATAGGGACAGAAACTTCTTTAGCTCCATATTTTAAGACTGTGGGAAGGATCATTTTAGTAGAGACCTCATAATTCAGACTTAAAATATATTTCTCAGTTAGTCATCCTTAAGTACGAGTATTCAATAGCGAGCAATTAGCCTTGATATGACCAGAGCCACCACAATATAGACACAGTCTCTAAGACAAACGACGCTGACGCTCCTCTGCGGACAACGGCCCACGCTTAACTTGATCAATATCCATATTATCTGGATTAGGAGGGCCAGGAGTAGAGGCAGACGAATTGGTAGGAGCAGAGGCCGACTAAGTGGAGGAAGACCTGACAGATGAATACAACTTCTTAGAGTAGTTACTACCACCGCTTAAAGCTTTCATGTCAGCAACTCGTTCACCACAACGGATTGCAAGTTTCACCAGATCACTTAGTGTACTAGGCTCATCAGAGGACAACATCATTATGCGTACATCATTGTTAAGTCCTTCTTTAAATTCGGACTTCAGCGAGATATCATTCCACCCTATTCCAGACGACAGGAATCTAAACTCTGCCGCATAGGCGGAAACCGTCATTGAGCCTTACTTTAGTCTTCTCAGAGCTTTCTCATCGCAGTCTCTTTGGCTAGCTGGACACAACCATTCCTTGAAACACGCGATGAAGGTGTCAAAGGACTTCAACTCTTCTTTATACTGAGAGGGATTCTCAATAATAGGGTCGTAGTACTTGCTGGCTTTTTTAGTCAGAAGCGATCCAACAGTCTTAATCTTAATGTCGTCAGTGGCAAAGGCGTCCGGATGTAACTCAAACATGAGTTAGCATTAATTTACAAACGAACGGAACTCCGACACAGATCCATCAAACTTTTCAGGATATATTATTTGCTTCTTCTATGAAGTCGGGGCGACCAGAGGTATAGCAGGCGGCACAGCGGTCTAACCAACATGCATTTACAATTATTGCATTTAATCAGATAAATATTGTATTTATTACTGGAGTTGTTGATTAATCAACATCAGCTGATTAACATCGACAACAGGAGTTTAGGAACCAGAACCACTCATAATATCAGAACGTGTTAAGTTTTAACTTAGGACAGATTATTTACACAATGGGAACAGACAGGAAGTTATATACAAAGACTAGGAGTCACGCAGAGACACTAACAGAAGTACGGGAAGATAAAATATGTTAATAAGATAAATACTCTATTAACACGTTAAATGGAAGAAATCAATGTTCATAAGAGGCGCGCATATATACTGCAGATACTTGCCTATTCGAGATCTATTGATGAGAGAGGCGCGCACTTGAAACAATGTTGATCATCTAAGCCCCATAGAGTCTTCTGTTGATACTTGATCGACGCGTGTGCTAACATNTGAGTGAATAGGGATAGGAGGGAGGAGACAGAGGAGAGAACACAGTTTCTTGCATTGATCGGATCGTTCCATGGCATGCTGAAGAAAGAAGCATTACTGCTTAGCCATCCAATAGTCTAGCTGAATGTTCTATACGGTAGCTATCCATCAGCTGCCACAACAATGTTGTGCTTGTGAAAGAGAATGCTTCTTTAGTCTCCTCGTAAGAGTCAATCATACGAACTGTGATAGCCGGTTTGGTGATGCCAAAGTCCATTGGTCAAGGACTGTTAATTAGTGCGCAGTAATATCATCATCTCCTAGTTTGAAGTAAAGCCAATGTCCATTACTTTGTCGATGTTTAATCTTGGTTGCATCACCGAAGTCGTAGCTAAAGATTACCTTCCATCCATTGCTGTCTGTTGCCAGTAGATTTAGTGTATACAATTCAGGCTATACACCGTATATTTGAAGTTGATGAATCAAGTTTACGGAAAGACGCTCTTACAAAGTACAATATTCTGTTGGATCCGGCGATCATTGTAATTCAGCCAGTCAGATATTAAGGAAGATATCCAGCCATTTGGTTAGTAATTAACAATGCCTTAGAGCGAACAAACGCTGCTTTATGGTTACCCTGTGTACTTCTGAGCTGGTGATTGGATCAGATGCATAGCTACGATAGAGAGTCGCGGCCGTGCGGTACACAAGGTGAGATTAAAAAACTGCTCGCAGTTTACTCCGGCGTGTCTGGTTAAACTCCTCTTGGAAATGCATCTGCTGTTGCTGTAATGATCATATTCTTGAATCCGGAATCATTGACTCTGGATATTGTGCGTTGGTACACTTTTACTGCATCTAAATATACGTGATTGACGTTACAGTATTAATTTGGTATGATATTCGTTCAGCGGCCTTGTCGAATTCTTTATGAACGTATGAATAGGTGTATCTCTCTCGAGTTACGCTAGTCTCGGAAAGATCATGGGCCAGTCGTTGATTCGTTACATGCAAAGGCAGTGGCTTGCTAATGATGAGGTGTCAATCGCGATCGAAAATGGGGCGAATAGTCACTGCATAAGCTGTTCAGTAGTGATGATTAGTGTGAAGTTGTATTCAGTGATGCAAAGCTTTAAGAATGAAAGTTTTCCAAGTCGAGGTGGGTATGGAATCAGCAGATAGCGTCCTAGTCTCTAATGTCGTCAAGTGAAAGCTGATTGATTTTGGAACAATTAAACAGCTTTAGCAACACTCTGTCAAGATTGACGGCGCCAACTGAGATTTACTGTGAACTGTGTACACTCTTAGCACCAGACCGAAAGTAAAAGCAGTGTATGTCGAGAATAGGCATCGCGCGGCGATTAGGACCAACCGTCCTGATGTTGAACAAGCGACGCGGTATGTTAACGAACGCGTCCTCATCAGACTATCCTGTACAGTTGTAAAGTTGTTAAAGAGAGAATTTTCAAAAGCAGAGTACAGATGACTAAGAGGACGATATGTCCGTAAGTTGATCAACTCTCGCTCAAGTTGCGGACCACTAGTCGTAACTCCAATCAGGTTCGCCATCTACAAATGATAGAGGGAATGCCTGGGAACAAGTAAATTTATGATCACAAAAAGCAACTATGAGTGAATGCAGAAATGAAATCTACTCAATGTTGAGCAACATTGTGAAATAGCAATTGCGTACTTCAATAGCATGAGATTTTCAGTTCATCGACGATCATACCACAAATGATCTACCTGAACTCGTTTCGATCTCAGTAGTCAAGATTTGTCGGGCTCTAGTAGTACTTTGATCAGAGATGGCAAGGGAATGTAGAGTGTTGTCGATTTACTTTTTTGGTCGAGTTATCGTTCAATGGGATCTGCTCCATCGTGGCCAGTATATACACGCCTACAAATCTTAAGCGCACTGTAATTGAAGCATGCACTTTGTGGAGCAAGGCGCGTCTGTTTACACTATACACCCCTACAGCCATACATATGACAATGGTTGAAATTGCTTCGTGTGTTGAAGCAAAAGCAATATCAACAGCAACAATTGTGACATTGTTGATGTTGAATTGTGTGTGACAAATCCTTAGAACGGGCGAGCTTAATCTCAGCAGATCGTAGCAACAAGGCTACTCTACTGCTTACAATACTCGGTTCACGTAAAGTCGTCTGCAATGGATCTACTAGATTTCCTGGTTTTTAATTGTTATGATGAGACTGAGATTGGCAAAGAATCTTGCACAATCAAATAGACTCGCAAACATGACTTGGACCACAAAAGTGGCTATTGCTGTCAATGACAGAAAATCATTTAAATAAGACTCTGCACTCGCTAGCACGGATTCCGACTTAGAGGCGTTCAGCCGTAATCCAACGGATGATAGCTTCGCGTCAGTATAGCTGGTCAGCTAAACGCAAATGCCATGGATCCGAAACAACGGTTCCTCTCGTACTGAGTTGTATTACTATGGAGAGACTCTATGTATACAATACTACTACTCATCAGTAGGGTAAAACTAACCTGTCTCACGACGGTCTAAACCCAGCTCACGTTCCCTATTAGTGGGTGAACAATCCAACGCTTGGCGAATTCTGCTTCGCCGTGATAGGAAGAGCCGACATCGAAGGATCAAAAAGCCGCGTCGCTTTGAACGCTCTGCCGCCACAAGCCAGTTATCCCTTTTTACTCGAATTATTTTTATTTTCTTCTCTACTATATAGCTATTTGAACATACTAGAGTAGTTTATTGCATTAAAATTAATTTATTTTTGATGTTGAAATGCATGATGTATGATGGTCATATTTGGCGTTTCGTTGTGCTTTAACGGTCATATTTGACACTTTCGTTCCATCATCGCTCTCTGTCTCGCGTCGCGTCCCCCTCAATTTCTGCTCGCTCTTCTTTCATTCGTCTCCAATCAGTCAATCACTCCTGATCACTCCTTAATACTCCTCACACGCTACTCCTTACTCACTCCTTAATACACTTGATCATTCACGTTGAAAATTTACTAATCATGCAAGAAGAAGAAGAAGAACATCATCTGCCTTATTATTCATCCTAAAGAAGAAAGTGTCAAGAATGTAATAAGAAGGATTAAAGATCTAACGTGTATTGTGTCAAGTGTGACAAGTTCTTTTGCATGAACAAGCGTAACTGCTTTTATGAGTATCACAGAAGACTCTTTGAAGAAGATTAGGATGATTAACAGAACAAGGATTGAAAGTTGGAAATTGTTTAATCTGTATGATAAGTTTAAATGAATATAAATCAGTTTATCTTTAAACACGTGTTGAAATGTTACTGTTTTCCGTTTAATAGAATGTGTATCAAATAACAGCGGTTATAATTATTTACTAATCGATCAACAAAATCACTCATGTACATGAAACAAGGCCGCGCGCGATTTAGAGGATGTTCTAGACTTGCATTACGCCACTAATAAAGCCGTGTTGTTTTAGCTTGATCATGATCCAATGCAAAACGCCTTAAGATCTAACGCGATCTTGTCGCCATGTTTTCGGAAAAGGAAATTAGTGCATGAAACAGATTGTTTCAGATCGCCCCATCGCCACTGATTAGTAGAACTCTAATCAAATCGTCCCAACTCTAATCTCTTACAACAATATTGCAACATTAAATACGCGTTCTAATAAGTATGAATAACAGAAGATGGTGGTGGGAATCTAGATTTATTAATCCTTTGCTGCCTGTAAGACTCCATCAAGAAGTTAAGTTGATATGCCTGGGAACTAATGCATTTCATTGCTGTAATGAAACTCCAACTCTGTTGCACTTCAATCAAAGACTTTGCACCAAATGTCAAGTGGCTGTCAATTGCTTTAAGAAGAAGAGGAGCAAGAAAAGTGGCAGTTCTCGAGTGTATATTAGAAGGGTGGTGTATAGAAAGGACTCTGATCAGTAAGACTTCACGCCTTATATCAATCGTTACATCACGGTAAAGCAGCTGTTGCTTGAGTCCAACTTGGTCATATGTCAACACTGTTCAAGAGACGTGGACGTGTTTAGAACATCAGATCCACAATTGTGCACCGTCTGCTACGCCGCGTATAACAGGAGAAGGAAATCCAGTATTGATAAGGAGAACGTTCCTGATGGAGAACACGCGTAGTTCACTCTGGATCCGTCTATTAATACAAATGGTCACACTGGTCCTGATGAACTCCTATACGACAAGGCTACCAGTGCTGGCGGTGATTCTGGGCGCGCGTTGGTCTGTCTCTTTGGTAGATCTAGCAATGCTGGAGAGAACAAGATTTAGCCAGACTTTGGCTTGGCGGCTACCTTGGCAAATAAGCTTGTAGAAGCACGCCTGGAGTGGAATGAAGATAAGAGCATCATGCTGCCAAGAGAAAGAACCTATAAGCTGGTTGGAAAATACCATGGTAATGGGATGTTCAAGGCATCTATGATGGCAAAGAAGTCAGCCATGAAGGATTATAGAACGTACGCTAACGTCCCTAATGATCTTTAGCAGTGGAATGTTCAAGATGAAGATTATATCTTACTGACTGGATTGCATCCTGCTGCTTTTGGTACTGGCAATCCTTTATATGTGTTGGAGTATCTGTTTGCAGTATCATTGAGAGTGAATCTGCATCAAGTATACATGGTATTTCTTGGTCATACA
>JALECJ010000056.1:791408-810147 GCA_023515745.1 Amoeboaphelidium protococcarum
TTTGACCAAGTTCTCAAGTGACACGTCTGTTGCCAGACAGACACTCAATCCCAAGGCCTCACTAAGCCATTCATCGGTAGTAGCGACGGGCGGTGTGTACAAAGAGCAGGGACGTAATCAACGCAAGCTGATGACTTGCGCTTACTAGGCATTCCTCGTTGAAGAGCAATAATTGTAATGCTCTATCCCCAGCACGATGAAGTTTAAAAAGATTACCCAGACTTTTCAGCCAAGGAATAAACTCGTTGACTTCATCAGTGTAACGCGCGTGCGGCCCAGAACATCTAAGGGCATCACAGACCTGTTATTGCCTCAAGCTTCCTTTGATTAAACATCAAAAG
Organism: Amoeboaphelidium protococcarum; assembly: GCA_023515745.1. NCBI lineage: Eukaryota > Fungi > Aphelidiomycota > Aphelidea > Amoeboaphelidium > Amoeboaphelidium protococcarum. Next base: position 791,750 of record JALECJ010000056.1, read on the forward strand.
TCCCTCTAAGAAGGCTGCACCCAGCAAGGCTGAGTGAGTCTATTTAGCAGGAAAAGGTCTCGTTCGTTATCGCAATTAAGCAGACAAATCACTCCACCAACTAAGAACGGCCATGCACCACACCCCTTAAAATCAAGAAAGAGCTCTCAATCTATCAATCCTTATTAAGTCTGGACCTGGTAAGTTTCCCCGTGTTGAGTCAAATTAAGCCGCATATTCCACGCCTTGTTGTGCTCTTCCGTCAATTTCTTTAAGTTTCAGCCTTGCGAATGTACTCCCCCCGTAACCCAAACACTTTGATATCTCGTACGGTGCTGATGGACGCGTATAATTACGTTCCACCAATCCCGAGTCGGCATAGTTTATGGTCAAGACTACAACGGTATCTAATCATTTTTGATCCCCTGACTTTCGTGCTTGGTTAATGAAAACATCCTTGGCAAATGCTTTCGCAGTAGTTAGTCTTTCAGAAATCCAAGAATTTCACCTCTGACTCTGAAATACTAATGCCCCCGACTGTCCCTATTAATCATTACCTCGGTCCTAGAAACCAACAAAATAGAACCAAAGTCCTATTCTATTATTCCATGCTAATTTATTCAAGCGAACGCCTGCTTTAAACACTCTAATTTTTTCAAAGTAAAAGTCCTGTCGCTCTGGCCCACTCGGTGAAGAGAAGACCAGATTGGCAGGAAGTTCGACACAACCTGGCCGTGCACGCCGTTAAGCGGACAGCCAGTCTGTGCCCAAATTCAACTACGCGCGTTTCTAACGCAACAACTTTAATATACGCTATTGGAGTTGGAATTACCGCGGCTGCTGGCACCAAGCTTGCCCTCCAATTGTTCCTCGTTAAGAGATTTAGATTGTACTCATTCCAATTACAGGACCACGAAGGCCCTGTATCGTTATGTATTGTCACTACCTCGCCGAGTCGGCATTGGGTAATTTGCGCGCCTGCTGCCTTCCTTGGATGTAGGAGCCGTTTCTCAGGCTCCTTCTCCGGAATCGAACCCTTATTCCCCGTTACCCGTTATAACCATTGTAGTCCAATAAACTACAATCAAGTTGATAGGGCAGAAATTTGAATGATACATCGCCGTCGCGAGGACATGCGATTCGAGAGTTACTATGAATCACCAAGTGAGGTGTTGCCACCATTGGTTTTAATCTAATAACAACAGCCCTTCCAGAAGTCGGGCATTTATGCATGTATTAGCTCTAGAATTACCACGGTTATCCAAGTAGTAAGAGACTATCAAGTAAACTATAACTGATTTAATGAGCCATTCGCAGTTTCACTGTACAGAGTCATTTGTACTGGCACTTGCATGGCTTAATCTTTTATGTGAGCGTATGACTACTGGCAGAATCAACCAGGTAACTATCTTTGGTATCCGTCAACGTTTCCATGTCATATGCATTAACATAAAGAAACAGTGAACGCAACGGAACGCGACATAATGTCGCAAAATTAGTATTGATGTGCACCGATTAGAGCTGGTAAGCTCCTACTCAGATGCCACCATAACTGAACTACTGTGCAGTCACGATGTTGAACTCTCATGCCAAGTCTGCTGTTAATGGGAAATCGTGACAAGATTGAAGAGTTTCAATCGAGTCGCGACTCCCATCATGTACTAATCACGAGAGCTATTCGTACACTGCGTGAACAGGTGAATAATTTTTTTGATGTAGTACTATTAGTGTAATGGTGACTTCTAGCCAAAAGCTTTCCGTACACAAATACAACTCTATAATCAATCATTTTAGTGAAAGATTACAATTTAATATCACCAAACTTCAATGTAGACTCATGATGCAATAGCGCGTCACTAATCTTCATTGCACAGAATGGCAATAATCAAGACTTTCGTCTGATAGACGCTAGAATCTATTAAAGTTGAAAGCAGTCGATCACTAAACCGGTAAGCAAGTTACGCGATGGCTTTGCAATGCATACGATTACTACGACTACCTCATCAGACCGTGAGTGATCAGCAGCTTTTCAACTCTGATGGAAACTAGACTTGAGATGCTAACGAATTGATTAATACACCAGCATGATCTTGTCTGTAATCCTAATCGAAATACAACCAAGCCACAACAGGCGTCCACCAAATTCACTAGCAGCTCTGTGGAGGAAACGCCGCTGCGCAGATGACAGTGAGATGAGACTTTACTTTCATTAATCATTCCCAGAGAGAAATTCATTCTGAAACCAAACGCCACACCAGACGCCATCTTTGCAGCAGATTAATCCAAAACAGGAAATTCAGATTTCACAAGCAGCCACTTTTCATCGCAGATTGATTTGCAATTCCAAAACGCCAGATGTTGATTTCTTCTTTTCTTCTTTTTGATTTGTTTCCATTCACCACAAAATTGGTTCGCGATGTTAGCCACTCTTAAACGCCACTGATGTCGGCTGCGCCTCACATTGATCTTCCGGATTTTCACAAAAGTCTAGAACAATGTAGCGATTGTGATCTGATTAATCAAACTCCTTGATACGCGAAAGTCACGTAAATATCCGGCCACGAAAATTAATATCCAACGATTGAGTACGCGCTTTGCCGCATATTTTACAGATTTTCTAGGCCACTTGCACTAATCTTTTTAGTTCATGCGTTTTTCTAATTTTCATATTCAGTTATCAGGTGTACTTTGGGGTTGATGCATTTGAACGTGAGTAACAGGATCTGAGAGCGTGCTTGTAGCTTTGCGCATCTGCTGTATGTCTTTAATCTTGTACCTCAGTCTCAAACTTTCTTATTTAAATTGTCTGATCATTCAGCCCTGTTCAGAGCTCAAGTTATTATAAACTGTCTGCCTGCGTAAATGAATAGCGGGTTAGGTACATGTGGGTAGATTATAGGCTTCATTATAGTTAATGTCTATTATAGAATGATCTTCTCTGCACGTCTACATATTCTCTTGGTCGCTGTCCTTAAACTCTACAACTACCTACAAGCGCTGAAATAAACGCCGTTGATGATCAGGGAAAATATGGCTCTGCTTTGGTATTTGCATCAGTATCTATGGGGCGTGTAGTCTCTTTGCTATTAAGTTAGGCGCGTAGTTTGACCTTCTGGGAACTGCAAGTTGGCTAAGTATAATCTAATACACTCTTTCCGCCCCGAGTCTTGGAAAATCTACTTAATAGCGGTTGAAGCTGAAGGTAATAGTACAGTATACTGCAGAGTTACATCCTTATATCCGGCTATCTTGTGAGTACTAAAGCGCATCATTAGAGTTATCAATCGCCATTGTGATTCAATTTGAGAAGTATGCTTGTATCGACAATCTTCGGCAAATGAAGCACTGATCGATCAGCTCTTAAATGTTCTGCTCTATCCCTGTTCTTTAATGTAAGTTGGTAGCTGATCGATCTAATATGTTGATTTTACAATAGCATGCAGTTTACACGGCGGTTCCTGTGAATCTCTTGCCGCGTAACTTAATTGAATCGTATTGTAATCAGCCGGTGACATTTTGCTCTGTACACGCCATCAAATTGAGAATGAATGGTAATCAGTCTGGCTAGTCTAAGTTCCACATGCCGCGATGTTTAATCTGCGCTGCTTTCGTTGTATTCAAGGCGGGTGACAAAAACACATTGATGTTGGAAGCTTGCTGAATACATTAGCGACAGCATATGCATCGCGAATCAGTTCCTGATTTAGTACATTGTAGATAGTGCTCTCTATTTACTAGTCTGCTTAAAACTGAAGTTCTCCACCTGGTTACGAATCTGACATTGAGGCACAGCTTCGCGCCTTAGTTCAAGTTCTACTTAATCATTGTCATCAACCACGTAGAGGTAAAGCGAACGGCTCTGCCGCTTAGGGATCTGATGGATAGCAATGCTTATTGCAAAGCTATAATGCTTGATATTGATTACACAGCGGACGATAGCTTGTCATTGGGTTGACATCTATCTGACATGGCCACTTACCGACAAGTTGTACTCATCCTATGTAGCTTCACTCGAACATAGTTTGATGGTGTAAAACTTATACCGACTTTGTACTACTTTAATCGCCCAGCCTGGGGGTAGTCTAAGGCCATACATCATGTACAGTATTCATTCAACGCGCCTCAATCAGCACAAACTCTTCCATATATTGATCGCGCCACTCGGTTTTAGGACTATGCTACCCTCACTCAACTTTACCTCACCAAAACTCGGTAAGACGGCGTAAAACTCATTCAACCAATGGTGTAGACTATTTTCTACAGACTGAGAGTAGTTAGAACGATAGAGCTCGACAACGCGCAACATGCGGCGATGGGGACAATATGTCAGTAGGTTGATCAGCACGCGATCCGTTAGCGGACATCCCTCATTCAATGCTGCGTCACTCAGACAGAAAGTAGTTTGAGCGATACGTATTGATTGCGCATTTAAGGAGCAGCTATGAAGACCAATTTGTCTTCACTTAGATCAACCTTCAGTGTTTGAGGGCAAACTTGTCTTCATTTGCTTTGGCTTTACCAATACTTAGTTTGATGGCGTGAACCTCACAGGAACTATGATTTAGACTATGCGCTCTAGACTGAAAGTGATTTGAATGTAATATCTCGAGAATTGACGAGAGGGATGAAGCAATGAGGATAATCTGTACGCAAGTTAATCAACACGCGCCGTAGTTGCGGACAAGTTGTCCTCATTCTACTTAGCTTCACCGAGAGTCAATTCGATGACGTTAAACTCATACCGACTTTGATTCACACTTTCTATGGACTAATTGTAGTTTGGGCGAGAGATTTTATAATCTACAGCGTGAGATGACTCTGGCGTGATCCAATTTGCTCGCCAAACACGATCAACTTATCAGGTAACTGACCATATCCATCTGTTTTCGAATGATCTACCAAGGCTCTAACTATGGACTCTTTCTGATGACTCTGAATATATTACGCACCATGATTGTGTAATCTCTCGCGTGTCTTTGTTCAATTAAAGTTAAGGCGCTGGCCCGATAATTCAGCGCCAATACATTGACTGGTCGTAGCAATGTGCGTTGTTGGCGGTTGATCCTATCAATTTTAAAGTGGCTTTACATTGGCTTTGTCTTGGTAACTTCAGAACGCCTCATGCCGGGACATCGTAATCTCTGTCGTTTTGTTCCGTTTCCAAACATCAGTCCACTTTCCCTTCTTTCTTTCTGCCATTGGATTTTGAAAGTCTTACTACTGTATTAAATCAGATTTTAGCAAGTGTAGTGTTGTATAGTCCAGCTGATTGTTGCTGCTATTGCTCTTGGTAATTGAATCTGTTGTGAATGTTTTGCATTCAATCTTTCTGGTTAAAAGGTTGTGCGTGTGTTGTTGCAGGACCTTGCTATTTGTCCAGTATGCATAACTTCAAACGGATGCAAGAGATATTGAATATCTATCTATTGCTCCTATGATATGAAGGATATATATGTGGCATGATACAGCTGATATATGCGGGCCATGAAATTTTGTGGTGTCTAATGTGTCGCATCTCCAGTCTGTCGTAAGCGCAGTACTGTGTAGTGAGTAAGTGTGTAAGAAACATTACTGTAGTTTTGCGGCCGTTGGTCTCCTCTCTGAGTACGATATTGTTGGGCATCATGTCCATCCCATACCTTAGCATCCTATTGTATCCGACAATGGTTATGTTCTCACGAGCAGTGTTCTTTTGATGAATCATGGCAAACGCTGGCTGGCTCGACTTACAGAGTGTGCGCCTGTAAATGCGCCCAGATGCTTGTCACTGTTCTTCAATCTCCTCTTGATCGGTGTGCACGTGAGACGCCTCACCTCTGGACGCTGCTACAGGTTCAGAGAATATAAGTCCAAGATCGTTCATGGCTGATTGTTTGCAAGTATTGTACCGCATAATACCAGATTTTGCTATAGTGGTCACTCGCTTGCTAGAGAGATTTCAAAGCTCTTTTGGCCCTCAATATTTCACTGGTAAGTATTTAAGACGTTCAACTGATGTCAGTGTTGTTGTGTATTGCTTTGGCTGTGGTATTTCTTAGATTGATGACGCTGTTAGAAATTTGTGAACTGTTCTTTCGATTTACAGCGATTACGCGCGATCTGAACATTATTATGACATTTAGATTATTGTATTACCAAGGCTTGCAAAAACTGTCTACAATGTACGTGGCAGTTTGGCGTACGATATTCTACACATAGTCATGGTCCAATGAGTGAATAGGGATAGGAGGGAGGAGACAGAGGAGAGAACACAGTTTCTTGCATTGATCGGATCGTTCCATGGCATGCTGAAGAAAGAAGCATTACTGCTTAGCCATCCAATAGTCTAGCTGAATGTTCTATACGGTAGCTATCCATCAGCTGCCACAACAATGTTGTGCTTGTGAAAGAGAATGCTTCTTTAGTCTCCTCGTAAGAGTCAATCATACGAACTGTGATAGCCGGTTTGGTGATGCCAAAGTCCATTGGTCAAGGACTGTTAATTAGTGCGCAGTAATATCATCATCTCCTAGTTTGAAGTAAAGCCAATGTCCATTACTTTGTCGATGTTTAATCTTGGTTGCATCACCGAAGTCGTAGCTAAAGATTACCTTCCATCCATTGCTGTCTGTTGCCAGTAGATTTAGTGTATACAATTCAGGCTATACACCGTATATTTGAAGTTGATGAATCAAGTTTACGGAAAGACGCTCTTACAAAGTACAATATTCTGTTGGATCCGGCGATCATTGTAATTCAGCCAGTCAGATATTAAGGAAGATATCCAGCCATTTGGTTAGTAATTAACAATGCCTTAGAGCGAACAAACGCTGCTTTATGGTTACCCTGTGTACTTCTGAGCTGGTGATTGGATCAGATGCATTGCTACGATAGAGAGTCGCGGCCGTGCGGTACACAAGGTGAGATTAAAAAACTGCTCGCAGGTTACTCCGGCGTGTCTGGTTAAGACTCCTCTTGCAAATACAACTGCTGTCGCTGTAATGCTTTCATATTCTTAGACTTAGAATCATTGACTCTGGTTAGTGTACATCTGCACTTTTTATTGCGTATATATATATGTGTGATTGGTTTTACGGTGTCAATTTGGTACAATATTCGTCCAGCAGCCTTGTCGAATCTTTATGAACATATGAAAAGGTGTATCTCGAGTTACGCAAGTCCCTGAAAGATCACGGGCAAGTCCTTGATTCGTTACATGTGAAGGCAGTGGCTTGCTAATGATGAGGTGTCGATCGCGATCGAAAATGGAGCGAATAGTCACTGCATAAGCTGTTCAGTAGTGATGATTAGTGTGAAGTTGTATTCAGTGATGCAAAGCTTTAAGAATGAAAGTTTTCCAAGTTGAGGTGGGTATGGAATCAGCAGATAGCGTCCTTGTCTCTAATGTTGTCAAGTGAAAGCTGATTGATTTTGGAACGATTAAACAGCTTTTAGCGGCACTCAGTCAAGATTGACGGCACCAACTGAGATGTACTGTGAACTGCGTACACTCTTAGCACCAGATCGAAAGTAAAAGCAGTGTATGTCGAGAATAGGCATCCACTTGTCGTAACTCCATTCAGGTTCGCCATCTACAAATGATAGAGGGAATGCCTGGGAACAAGTAAATGACGTCTACTCACTGTTGAGCAACATTGTGAAATTGTAATTGCGTACTTAAATAGCATGAGATTTCCTATCCATCGACGATCATACCATAAATGATCTATGAGAGTTTACATCATTACCTAAGCCAGACGATGAAGTTAACGAAATACGCAGGTTGCTTTTCAACCTCCAAACTAATAACTTTTTTACTAAATGACACAAGAACTAGTTGAAAAGACCAAGAACTTTGTGCGTCAGTACTTTGAAGAAAAGTCGTATGACCCATCGCATGATTATCAGCATGTTAAACGCGTGTATACTCTAGCTATGGAACTGCATCGCCAAGAGTCGGCCACCAATGCCAATATCAACGTGATGATTGTTCAACTCGGCGCCTTATTGCATGATGTCGGAGATGCCAAATATGCTACAGAGTACGTTTTAGTTGTATAACATTAAATCGCTGATGACACTTAGTACCACGTTGACTATGTAGGGAAGGAGAGGCTGTGAGCGTGATTAGTAGGCATTTGGGAGAGCTTGGATGTGACAGATCGCTGATTGAACAAGTGCTCTATGTGGTGGAGAACGTGTCATTCAGTAAAGAGAAGAAGCGTATACAATAAGGCTTACACATTGATATGACACCTGAACTAGCGATTGTACAGGACGCAGACAGACTGGATGCTATTGGCGCCACAGGGATTGTCAGAGCATTTACTTTTGGAGGTGCTCGTAATAGACCGCTCTGTAATCCTGACACTGTATATCCTTTGAATTAGAACACTACCAGTTATAGCAAAGCAACGCTGGACCACTTTTATGAGAAGCTTTTGAAACTAAAGGACATGATGAAGACTGAGAGTGGTAGAGCCATGGCGCAGGAGCGACACGATTTTATGCTCACTTTTCTTGATCATTTTATTGGTGAAGTTTAATTCAAATCTGACAATTGAATGATTGATTATAGTCAATATATTACTTCCTGTCACTAATCACAATATTTCAATGTCGCCGCTTATTGTGTCTTCCGCTATCATCAGTCATAGAGTGGCGCGAACGTTTAGCAGATGATGATCCTCGCCTGCTATTATTGTTGGACATTGGTGACTGCTTTTTAGATTCAATACCACCACCCAGTCTACGTGGCTTCCAGTCAGGTACAGTTCTTCCCCGTTCCACATCAATTAACAGTTACTGACCGTGTATAGATGGATTGCTAGTGTGCATCGAATGGTACGCTCGCTTCAAAGACTCTTCATTGTCATACTCGATGAACGCGTAGGGCCTCACAACTCCATTAGGCTTTTTGATTCGAAATACTTTGCAATCACCAAATCTGTCAAATATCCCTTTTATATCCTCTTCTGTAGACCGCGTAGGTATATTACCAACGAATAGTGTGTTGTAAGGATTGGAACTGAGTTGCTTCAACAGAACTTCACCCTCTTCTAAATCCTCCGCCGCATCCCCATCTCCATCGTAATCCAGAGACGAGTCCACAACCATAGCACTCTCGGCCAGCTTGTATGGATCGTACTCTTTCAACTACCTTTAGAGCTCCAATTATGCTCGCTTTATTTTCTCTTCCCTTACGCGGCGCTTCCTCTAAAGTGGTGCCTCAGATGGCTAATATTGATCATCGAATCCAATATACTTCAAATACTACGCTACTCCCGAATGTTATTACGTAGTCCTCGATGATAACCGTCGATCTGTACACGGCTACGTAATGTAATTAAGATTAGGCCGCGGAGTAAATAGCTTTTACAAATTTGGAGGTAATTGAGCACTCATAATGGCCGTATGATGAAATTACACGTTTTGGCAGCGGTGAAATCAAAGCTCAAAACGCAAAAGAGAAACGCTGGTACAACACAACTCAACTAAAAGTTCAATCTATTTCAATCAATCACCAGCGAACATACGGCGGCCTCACATTTACTTTGTCGACTGCTTAAAAATCTTCCACTGATCCGACGTCTTCAAGTATCGGCTGTAGTTTCTTCTTCTATCGAGCGCGGGACATCAAAGAGACTGACTTTCGGGGCATTGTCACTTCATCCATGAACTTGGCGCGCCTATCAGGAGACAGCTGCTGAAATAGACCAGATTGACCAACCATATATTGATTCCATCTCGTCCATATACTTTATGGATTCAATTTGTAAAGCCTTTACTGCGCACATTGATCCAGCATGTTGACAGCGATGTCTATGATAGGAATATGATTAACGAGAGATTACTGAATCAAATGTTCCAGTTTCGGTGCATCAATTGAGTACACGTGAAGAAGGTGTCTTACTTCAGTCATATCAATGGCAAAATTATGAATTTCTTAGTAGCGCTTAAAAGTCCTGAGGAGCTTATAGATTAGATATTAAGTTAGCGGGTATTGCGGCATCAAGTAATCTCTCATGACACGTAAATTTTCGGCCTTCTATGCATATAATTATCGAAACGAAGCATCACGCTCATATTGATTAATGTTAAACACATCATAATATTCATTTCTCTCCTGGGCAGGCTCATCTTTGTCTCTAAACTTCAGATGAGATATGAGTGGCTCTACGTGATACAGAGCTAACTTCTGCAATAATTCAATCTAATCTTGGAAATCTTCTTCCGGTACTATATCCTCCTTCATTACTCGAACATAATCGGCTATGATATTCTATTGTAATAGAGTGATCAGAGATACTAATTGTGAACTTCGCCTTCTTCTAGACTCTGCCGCTTCATCCACAACAACCAAGTCCTCTTTCAGCTCTCTAAACGCGCTATTCAATAAGATCAAGTGATTAGGAGTGAGTGATATCAATTGATCTCGCAGAGTTTAATCCTTTCTCTAATACATGGATAGAATGACCATGCGCAGATCTCGGTAATTCTTCAGGTTATCCACCAGCATATCAAATCCTGGATGGGCATCTCGCGTTGGTTCATAGCGCGTCTTTTCGCTTTAGAGCTACTGCTCAGTTTTCGCTCTTCCTCCCTGGGCGCATTAAATCAACTAGTTCATCACTATGCAAAGCAATATCACCCCGTAGAATTTATTAAAGATCATGATACAGAGTTATACAGCGAAAGAATTTTATTTATTACAGAAAATTCTATCAGATTTAAAGGGTATCAAGGGGGAGTCCTTTTGAATTTTGTCAGTTTTCCCGGTTTGGTTTAACTCCTTGCCGAGCAGTATTGAGAGCTTTGCGGGCGAGCATTTTTGTTAGCTCACCATACTTGTTCTTATAATGATGGATACTACAATTTTCAATTCTTCGCTTTCTGCTGGGAGTAAATCTTCAAAGTAGTAGTAATAGTTTGCTGCCGCTGCATCGAGCAAGAACTTGAGTTATTATTTTGTGGTCATCAATGGTAAAGATGTTCCGGTGTATGAGTTGGAATCTAGTTTGAATCAATAGCGAAAGTCTGTGTATCAAGCTCTGATTTATGGCGCACTGGATACTCTTGATGAATTATTCAATACTTCCACCTTCCAGCGATGTATTGAAAGAACTTCACTTAGCGGAGAGAATTATAACATCTACGGATACGTGACACCTGGTTCTGCTCTCAAGTTCCTTCTGCTAACTGTGAATGCGGATCAGATGCAATCAGCCTTGTCAAGTGCATTGGGCGGTAGTGGAGCATCTGCAACAGATTCGCTACGATTGGGTGGATCTAGTTCAAGTAAGAATCAAGTTAAAGATGATGATGTTAAGCAGTTTATGCAGGATGTTCATGAGCTACTCATCCGCTGTATGTTGAATCCCTTTGTAGACTTTAACTCTTCTGTACAAGTACCGGTTGCCTACTATAATTAGCTGGACTCGAAAATACGATTGCTGGGTAAGAAATACTTATGAACACGTAATAATTTTATTTGTTGCATAGTTTTAGCGGGCTTAGATGAGTACTATATTTCAACCAGGTGGTAACATTGTGGATTCTACAGACGAATTCTCATCATCTGCCGTATCATCCTAATCATCGATGTTCGGTATGACAGTCCTTGGAATAACTACCAGCCCGCTGCGAACTATTTCCTTCACATCTCCAACATCTGCACTTTTGATTATGCCGATAAATGCATCAATTCTGCGCTTTTTGGCGGACAACTCAATAATCATTTGAGTTGGATGAACATCTACAACTTTGCCACCAAACAGCTTAGTCAGTTCAATCAATGACTACCGCTGCGTCTCTATAGCAGTCTCATGGTTCATTTCCACTTTGAGTAGAAGAAGCTCTCGTTCTATTAAACTCACATCTGTATAATCCAACACTCCCCAGCAGGCAACCTGATCTTCCAGCTGTTTTCGTGCTTATTCCACAACACTATCACCCCTGCTAATCGCTGACATTTACTAAAATGAAGAACCAGCAATTTACTCCTGTTTGTTGAGCTTGCTGAGGTGGCCACATATATTCACTTACTATTACTACTGCGGCTTGGTCTCTACTCTTATTACTATAGTCATTCGCGATAGATCTGGAACCTCGGTGGCGCACGCTACCAGCGACTCTATATTGAATCCTCTACTTGCCAATACTCCTGAAACTCTACACTCATATGTACAAATACAAACGCGTCATTGATCGAGTAATGTTGACTTATTTGCTGACTGTAAAACTTACCGCGATAATACTCCAGGCTCATTGGTGACAAGCGCTGACAATATATGCCGCTTAAAGGTCGGAGGTGTAACTTCAAGAGGTGTTTCGTACAGGATGGACTTTGCTGCATCCTTGGCACTTTTAACGGCATTGCTGTTTATGACGCGTGGTCCTACTTTATTCTTTCCACTCTGATGGATAATTTTAAATAAAGGACGTGTTATAAACATGATTTTTATTACTATCGTTCAATGGTAAGATGTTTATATCTCTGAAGAGAATTCAGCTTTGACTTTGAAAAAGATTTCCCATTGCGCGAATTTGCCTATCTTTCATGAGCTACAAAGCTAAATCATTGTACTCGGCGGTGTGCACAAAAGATTTGCTCCTGGTGCCTGTAGAATTAACACCATCACCATTTTACAAACTGTTCAGAATATTTCTTGCCCGGATCAGCTCAATTTCAACTTCAAACTTATCCTTCTTCATGTTAGTGTAAGCACTGAGCCAGCAATTGTTGATAGGGAACCATATCTGGCCATTCAATTCTGCTTTCAACTCCTGCAGCTGGATAATCTGATCACCCAACTCATAAAGATTACCAGTTGATTCAAAGTATGCCTCAGTTGCAGCCATGATTGCCTCGGCGTCCTGATGCTTACTACCACCGCCAAATCTTCCCAATTTCAACACGCCAGAATCCTCGGTGAAACTTGGCTGCGAGTGTTGAGACATTTAATCACTGCGGTGATATTCAGGGTCTTTGTTAGATTCTGATCTTTTGTTCTTGCGCGCAATATATGAAGGCTTGGATTTGGAAGAATTGACTTTACCAGAGCTAGATGATAGAGATATAGGCTTTGATGAGGTGTACAGCTGAAGCATTTGCAGAGCAGCATTACGAAACTTTTTCTCTTTTTCATACTTTGACTTTAAACATGCCAAATTATCATCAACCATTTACAATTATTTGTAGCTTTGCTTCCAGCTCAAGAATTAAGTTTTATCCAGTTTATCATATATGGGAGAATTATCGGTCTTACTAATATAATTCACCAGGCGCAGGAAATACTTTCCAAGGTATTAATCATCTTACTTCAAGTATTCTTGTGCTAGACGCATTTAGTCACGGTGAATGAACTTGCGTTCCTCTCCCTCAATATCATTGACAGAATTATAACTCTACGCTGATAAAAAGGCTTCTGAAGTAGCCAGATCCTACGCCAAATGACCACCTTTCTTCAAAGTTCCGGATAGTATCGTGTTCAATGGGATTCCTCCTTCAACAATGGTGGACGATTCTTTCAAAATTTACACAGTGTTTTTACATTCTTCGGCCGTGAATCTTGACATGACACTTTAATGTTAACTCTGCATTTACACAATATCCTAATCTTCTTCTGAAGTTCTGATAACACTGACAGGCTTCCTAGGAACTGATATTCTGCGCCCACCAGACTATGTGTTACTTAGAGAAGAAACCGCAGTGCTGCATCTACTATGAGACAATGACTGAGGTGATTAAGAGGAAACTTCAATGTCATTCATTTACACAACCAATGATGTATTTCTCTTTGGAGGCAAAGGTGGAACATATTAGAACTAATCTTCCATCTTAAGCACTATGCTCAATAAAATATCAAACTTTATTGCAGCACTATCTAATACTCATGAATGAATGAATGAAGAACAATTGCAATTGTTATGACGCTCATCTCTGAAACGATAAACGCGTCTGAAACAAAACAGATTCATTCAATCTTGCATTGTTCTGGCCGACGCGTCGCGTTTCATACGCTGTCTGATCGTCGAAAGCTAGATAAAGACAGTAAATACAGCATATACAGTAGTTATACCAGGCGCTGGAAATCTGTATAAAGTTTTTTAAAGCTATTCCATTACACCAGTGAATATATTTAAGCCGTTCAATTAACCTTCACCACCAGGCTGAGGAAAAAGAGTAAAATATTTTTTCTTCAACAACAAAATGGTGAAAAATTTCGTCTATCACGCACAGTAACAGTAGTAATCTATGTCTTCTCCTCTCGTTTGGTTTCTGCTCTTGGATGGTGTTACTGGGGAGCCATATAAGGGAACTAGTGCCGATTATGTTTCTCTTCAACCTGGTTCTGTCATTGCTCAGTTTAAAGATGCGGTCCAACTTAAGTACGACTTACCGAACTATCTCTAGGACATCTCATCCAGTACTCTACTCGTCTACAAGAACAAAGCTGCTTTTGACAAGAGAAACGCTGCAGTTGATGATGGAAAGGAAGAACCGTTAGAAGTAGACTCTCTCATTGATGGTCTGGGATAGTCGAAGCAAGAGGACATGCTCGTTGTCGTCGTACCGTTGCCTATACTGCGATCCCAAACCCAATCTTCTTCATTTCCACTTTGCGGCGTTCCGTTCTTCAACAGCATTGACAACGCTAATGAACGTGACGGATGGGTTTAATTTGGACATACTATTCCGTCCACTACTTTGAAGGATCTGTTCATACGCGAAAGCTATCGAACAATAGCATCAAGTATCTATCCTGGCATCAACAAGGCAATCATCACTGGTACTCCTGGCATTGGAAAGTCGCTCTTCCTTATTTACCTTTTATGGATATTGGCCAGGGCAGGGAAGCGTGTTCTGTTCATTTATCATCCGTACAATATTTACTATGATGGAAAAGGAGGCGTTTTCTATTTTGCCTATCGACATTTGCCTCTTTCTATTGACCGTTCTTTTTGGAACGATACGCTCTGGTGTTTATTTGATGCTAAATGTAAATCAGTTGGCGATCTGAACTTTTTACCACATGAACTGTGTAAATTCATCTTGGTGACCTCCCCTCTACGAGAGATGGTAAAGGATTTCCTAAAACCTCCTGTGCCCCAAGTTTATTACATACCAACGTGGTCGGAGGCTGAATTGGAGGATATTGCACCGTATTTTCCTAACGCTAATGATGTGTGGCGTGAGCGTTTTTAAATTCTTGGTGGAATCCCTCGGCGCGTGTTGGAAGTTCTGACTAAATCTCCTAGAAGGACTCTTGAAATTGCATGTACGTACTGCTCATTAGATGATTGCATTTAAAACATAAGCATGGACTGTACCGTCAGGAAAAATTCGGAGACTATTTATTTTTTGGTACACATTACATCTACTGCTCCGTACACAAGTTCGTCTGTGTGTTATGCATCTCAAACAGCTTTGGATATTATTGTTCGACATAAGGGGATAGAAGCCAAGCGTAGAATGTGTTGCCTTATTGCTTCTTGCGAATGGAATCCTCTTACTTCTGCGCTGTGTGGATATATTTTCGAGCCTTATGCTATTGAGTTACTCGAGAAGGGAGGTGTTTTTAAGTGCCGAGAGTTGGTAGACGGCTTCGAAGGAGTCAGACGGGAGGAGACGACACTGGACATTCCTTCGTCGATTTAAACTGTTGTGGACAAGGTTATGCCCAACCAGACACGTAATTAGCTCTACGTGCCGAAAACCAAGGACTGCGCAGCAGTCGACGCCTGGATACCTGGAATTGGCGCATTTTAAATGACAGTGGGAAGGAAGCATGAAATTGAAGATGGTGCTAGAGATGATTTGGCTATGCTCGGAGGAGCCAGCAAACTCTATTGGTTACTGCCTCCTTTGTATTACCGCTCTTTTACTAAATAGCCACCTCTAGATATTGAGTAACATGCAATTTTGATTCCTTATCCAGAATGAAAGATTATGTTATAGATACACACTGTATTTCGAACTATGCTCAGTTTCAGGTTGGATTTTTTGGTCTGAGCTTTAGAATAGATGAGATTCATTGGGATATACAATACACTAGCTCACTATACAATGCGCCGGCAAGGCAAACTCCTAATAGGCAATTATCTTTCAAAATATCTTTATTACTTTCATTTTCGACTCATATAAAGTGTCCAATCTCAATTTCCAAGGCC
Organism: Amoeboaphelidium protococcarum; assembly: GCA_023515745.1. Classification (NCBI taxonomy): domain Eukaryota; kingdom Fungi; phylum Aphelidiomycota; class Aphelidea; genus Amoeboaphelidium; species Amoeboaphelidium protococcarum. Next base: position 807,881 of record JALECJ010000056.1, read on the forward strand.
GACGCAGGCTAATGAATATCAAAGTTCTTCAGAACCTGGGGATGCAAAATGCCCAGATTGCCAATCACTTTGCCGTTCAGTAGCACTTCAGCCTGTCTACCAGGGAAGTAAGTCTCCACAGAAGATTCCCTGATGCTGTATCCAAAGCTTTTCTCCGCATTCTTCAAAGACACATACGGGACTTCCAGCATGTGCATCAATCTATCCAGCTGACCGTGCACAAACTCAAATCCACTAGTCTTGCCACAGAACAGCACACACAATTTTCTCACGTTCCGCGCACCTCTATCATTCGACGAGTCTTATAACACAACATCTGCGCACTCATAAATCTTCACTGGCAGTTGAACACTTTTATTAGCATTTAGCGACTTCAACAATCCCGGCAGCAGGCTAGTTCTCACCACCTGATACTCGGCCGTGGCTGGATTCAGCAAACTGACAACAGTATTCTAGCTATTCTCGTCATCCTTTAGACGCAGGAAACCGAAATTCTCCTCTCTTGAACACAAAGTCAGCGTGAGAACTTCAGTCCAGCCACAGAATGCACATTCATTTCTAATCAGATCGGTCAACTTGTTCAACGGGTTAACAGCGCCAATAGTATTTGTCGCAGGAAGATGTTTAGGCAAATTATTGATTCCGTACGCCACCGCGACATCTTCCATAATATCACATGGATGCAAGATATCACTTCGATAAGGTGGAATCTACACAGTCACTTGCTTACCATCAGAGTCAACTACAGCAGACAGCCCCATCTTGCTCAAGAGTTGAATAATTCTATCACCACTCAGCGTTTCCGTAGCACCAATACAAGAATTGATATAGTCGATTGATGCACTCATAGAACGTTGAGATAAATCCGGATAATAAGATATTTCTTCTTTGACAATATTACTTCCACCATCATACTCAACGCGTACCTATTCAATATGACCTGCCTGCTTACAATACTGCGAGAATGCAGTCACCATAAGATTTAGCACAGTCTTAGCTTTCGTCAAATCAGTAGCAGTGCATTCAATAAAGATATTCTTGGTATCCAGCGTAATTTTAGAATGATCACCATTGATAATAGGAGGCAAACTCATTACAACATTATTAGAGTCCAGCACGACGGGATACACAGGACTGTCACGAATGATCGGAATAAACTTGGCAAGTCTCTTATCATTCAGCTCATAGTAGGCAAATAGTTCTTCCGCATTCAGCTCCTAGTCCGCGACTGGATGATTCAAAGGCTTAAACTTGATCTACTGTGGTGGACGAGCATCATACACAAATGGACCTTTAACTTTATCCAAATCATGAGTACCAATTGCAACTTTGGAGCGACGTCTACATATGCCAGAATGCAGCTTCTCCTAGAAATCGATAAAGCTATCATATGAGGCCTGAGTAAACTCGACATCGCGCAAGACTGCACACACGACATGGGGACGCACCTGCGCAGTATTATCAGTGATGACACGCATACTAAGTTGTGGTGCATCAGTGTGGAACTAAGGCGGCTTGTCTTTGCCCATGAAAACACGCAGCGCACGCACCAAGCCTTCAAAACACAAGAGATCATAACGATTGGCGCTGACATCAATCTTTAAAATGACGCGTTCACTAAGATTGTTCAACTGGTCCTTGTTGTTATTATTCGACTTTTATCCATGCTAAGCACTGCCAGTAGTGCCGTTCTAGCTTTACTAAGACGTAGAGGCAGAACTGTCCATAGCGCGTTATTTGATGACCATATCCTTCTCAGTCGTGATGTCGTCAAGCTCAATACCATAGTCAAAGCATATGTCCTCAAACTTTTCAATACTCAAATTAGGTTCTCCCAGAGCAGCGAAGAATAGCTCTTTATCCACGGAGACTGTCGGCATCTTTTAGGAGCAAATCTACGCACTCAATTTATAGTTAGGCCTTTGAAGGAGAGAAGAATCTAACGCGGAAAATTTCGTTGAAAAGCGACAAGCTTCAGATTTTTCACCGAACGATCATCCTACAGTACTACTACTGTGCCTAATCTACTTGATCACGAACGGGTGACATTTTGCTAAGGCACAGAGAATTCACATTCTTTATTCATTCATACATCTGTAGGTGTGGCTTTCTATGAGTTGGTTAAAAGCTTCATAAATAAAAGTTCTATCCTACATAGGCTTGGAGCGGTTAAAATGAACAATCAATTAAGACATGGATCAAATGAACACATTGGCGATAAAAAATGCAATTTTATTTAATCAGTTCAAGCTAATCAGTTCAAGCTA